>OZ014506.1:108976784-109576784 GCA_963966075.1 Aphodius sticticus
ATTTCATCGAGATCGGTCGTACTGCATTAAAACTAGTAGCCAGGATTTGTCCGATTTTTTGATTCTAATGACAGTAGGTAGTGTCAAACGCTAATGTTTTGACAATAACTTCTGTCAATATAAGCTGCGTTCGGATATTGTACACCGTTACACTTTTTACACCCAATAATACGTAAGTGTCATTTGGACGGTGTACCCGGTGTCAACGGAGTACAATATCCGAACACAGCTTTAATCGACATATCTATCTAGTTCTACCAGTTTTATTTTAATGCAGACATGGCCGATCTCGATCAAATAGAATCTCATGCAACTAAACTATTAACTTTATATATAGTATGATAAAGTCATGTGCCTGGCCACGTCAGATTTTTTTTCCTTTAACACAATATTTTTTAAAACAATGACAAAAGTATTTCTGGAACAGCACCCCCACTAATATTAGCTACGAGCCGCCACTGATACCAAATTTCAGATCAATTACTTCAAAATTGCGGTAGTTATCGTGTACAGACGAACAGGATGACAGACGGACAGACAGATCAAATACATATATACGTCTATATCTCACGCCTCCTTAAGGCTGCTGCAAATGTTGTGGCAAGCTCAATATACCCTCACCACAGTAAATGTGGGGGGTATAAAAATACACATCCTTCCCCAATTAACCTATATTGTATATCATTAGAATAATGTGACCCCATGTATGCTCACGGAAAACGTACAGCCTGTATAAAGTAAATCTTAAATCTTCTACAAATTATTGAATTGGGTTTTTGATTGCGTGTTCATTAGAAGAAGTTGATTGATAAAAAATAACACCAGAATGTTATCTAATATTTGCTTAAATATGCAGAAAAGAAACTGGCAAAGTTTCGTTATTTACTTCCAAGTCCTCAATTGGTTTAGTTAGGACCATCTGGGAACACAGTGTATATTAATAAACAACCAACGAAGATTATAGTAGGTACTTTGTAGCAAACATAACAGTAAGTTATTTTTCAGGAAAGCGAACAGTTAGGTACAGGTTTTAGCGCCAGATTGCTAAATGCGCTTTTTCATTAGTTTTCGCAGTCAGTCACTAGAATATCACTCTAAAGATTGACAATGAGTAATGCTTGCATCTTATATTCTTTAATATTTCTAAGTTTTATAATCTCAGTCAAAAGTAAGGTCACTGAAAATACCACAGATGTTGACCATTATTTTCATAGCAAAACGGACAGAGACGGCAAATGTAAGTACCTAAATATTTTTAAAACGTAACCCCAAACAGAATTTCTAACCAAATATTCTTTTAGTTTTCGGATTTTTGGGCTGGGGTATCGGCGTTGTCAGATTTGCCAATAATGTCTGCAACAGCTCCAGTACCTTAAATGGTACTTTGCTACACGAAAAGGCAATGCAGCGAAATCAATGGCATAGCTTCTGGGACATGTGCAAGCAATATTGGAGTATGCTGTGTTGGTAAGATTTTGTGTCTACCCTAGAAAGCACTTAAAAGCACCAAGAACGAGTGAGATCTTTTTTGTTGACCAAACCATATATGACCCCAAAATGACCAGTATATAGCCAAAAGAATCATAAATCAATTTTCCAGAATTCCTAGGTCATTTTCTCAAGTGTGTCCTTAAAGCAATGACAGCGTTTCTCTGTACTAGTGCGTCTCTCAAGAACAAAAGATACAAACACAAAAAACCTTTTTTTGTTGGTCATAAAATTGTAATCTGTGGTGCTTTCTTTATGTCTTTTAGTATACAACGTCCTCTTTTAATTTATTCGCAAATTTGCAGTTCAATATACATGTGGATCATCATCATCGTACAACAATACCTACTTCATCAGCGGAAACTATCCTTCAGGTGTCACCGGAGATGGCAGATGCGTCTACACCATTAAACCATGCTCAACCGACATTTGCCAAGCAAGTATCTCTTCCAAACCTTCCAGTATTAGAATCACCAGGAACACAAATCTCTAAAATAAAATTCATATCAACAGGTGAGGATAGACTTCTTAAGTGCTACATTAGCACAACCAAATGGCGATGGAAGATGTACCAACGACAGTATAAGAATAAGTGGCGGCACAGTCCCAGTACTTTGTGGAGAAAATACTGGCCAACATGTGTATGTTGACTTCTACAACAACCAAGATATCCAGATCATTGTCACGACTACAACAGGCGAAACACTTGGCAGAAATTGGCAGTTTAAAGTCACACAGATTGCTTGTGATTGCCCAACATTAGGTACTTATATAAGATCTCCTCTCTAGAAACTAAATACTTCGAAGTACTTTGTTTCTAGCGTGGAACACCCTGTACATCTGAAAATTATTCTAATTTTTACTAATTATATCCTTCATCAGCTCCAGCAGGTTGTCTTCAGTACCACACTGGTATTACAGGAGTCGTTCAAAGCTTCAACTATGGCTCCACAGAAAGTAGCTTCCCCAACATGATTGGTGCCACTGGCACTAGGCAATTAGCAAACACGAACTACGGAATCTGTGTCAAACCAGCTCCAGGGTATTGCTCAATAACATGGAGCCCATCGTCAACCAATTCCTTCACAGTCTCCCATGATACAGAAGGCTCTTCCATGATCATTGGTCGACCTTCAGCAGCCCTAAATGGTACCAATTGCACCCAAGACTTTGTAGTCGTACCTGCTCCAATGGTAAACAATGTTGTCCTGAATACAGATAGATTTTGTGGAAATTATTTCCCAATTGTGACCAGTAAGTATAGTGACGTATGCTTGATGAATTTTGATGATAATACCCATGTTTTGTTCCAGCGAATTCAAGACCGTTTGTCTTGACTGTCCACACGAATGAGAATGATGTCAGCGATGTTGCCAATCGAGGTTTTTCCTTGAAATATGAACAACATCCTTGTAATCCGCAGATTTATCCAATGTGATAGTCCTGGATGGCTTTGGTTTTAATAAAGAATTCTTTGGTGTTATGGGTTTCGTAAGAAAAATAAAAGATTGTTTTGCCTTTGTATTTTTATTTTTATCTAATCTATACCTTGCTATGTGGTTCGCACCATATAAAAAACACCCACATAATGAGATAGCCAACAATAACAAAAGTTTATCGTTTTAATTCAGTCCCATATAAACCATGTTTCGTTTACAATGCCAAATCATCAACACCTAATTCCAGCTAAACATAGCTCCCCTCGCCGCTTGCTATGGAAGACAAAAACCTACATCAAAGACTGGAAGAAACGCTCAATCTGGCTGTGGTTGACCATATTAGCATTGGCATGCCTCCTCATACTAATAATCTCAGACCTACGATATGATACCGAGGTCCACATAAACTTTTCGTTCATCGACAAGGAGAAAAGTTATCTGGTGAAGACTGAAGGCTGCAGGATACCCCACATGGACCCATTTGATGAAAGCATAAGAAAATACATCTTCAACCAACCAAACGTCCAATGCAATAACGGTCTACCGCCTTTGGTGGAGTCAAATTTGACTTCGATACGCGTATTAGAAGGCTCTGCTCTAAGTTACGAGATTAGCGATTTAGAGTACTTGCAGTGTTGCTACAAACCATTCTGGAGGGTAGCACCAGAAGAACCTGACGATGTCGATGAAGTCCAGTTCGCTGAAGATTGTACACCCTTCAAGGGAGCTGCTAACATAAACAACGAATTCATAGCATTGGAGTGCTTCTATGCCAATGAAAGCATCTACAAAGACTACTTTTCTTTTGTACCAACGAAAAGAACGAAACGCCAAAAATCAACGGATAAACTGAACATACTAATCCTTGGTCTAGACTCGGTATCAAGACTTAACTTCCATAGGCAACTTCAGAACACCAAGGAGACTTTAGAACTGCTTAAACCAGTTGAGTTCTTGGGTTACACTAAAGTCGGTGATAACACCTTCCCAAATTTGATCGCCATGCTCACTGGTATGGGTAAGGAGGAACTTGTGGATGCTTGTTGGCCAGACCCTAACACAAGATTCGATAAATGCCCGTTTATATGGAAGGAGTTTCAACAAAATGGCTTCCTAACGGCATTTGCTGAAGACGCTGCGTGGATGGGAGCGTTCAACTATGAGAAACGAGGATTTTTCAAGCCACCCACCGATTATTACTGGGGTCCTTTCAGCATAGCTTCCGAGGATGGTGTCGGAAATCAGAGATGGATGAGTATCGACCAATGTATTGGCTCCAGGGAAACCCACACAGTTTTTTTGGATTACGTCGATAAGTTTAGCAAGAAAATGATGTTGACGAGAAATAATTATTTCGGTTTGTTCTGGATGTCGAGTTTGTCCCACGATTCGTTGAATAAGCCCAAAACTGGAGATGAAGCTATTGGTATGTTTAAGATAGATGGGTAGAACAGCCCGTTAAAGTATTTATTATTTCAGGTAAATTGATAAATAAGCTATACTCGAGTGGGATCTTCAACAACACTATTCTGTTTCTTCTGAGCGACCATGGTATGAGATATGGCCCCATCAGAACCACATATCAGGGTAGCATGGAGGAGAAACTACCTTTCCTCTACATCTACCTACCAGACTGGTACAAGAAACAAAATCCAACCGCTTATTCAAACCTAGTCATCAATAGCCAACGACTGACAACGCCATACGACATCCATGAAACACTTTTAGAATTAGTTGACCCATATAATCTTCAATCGGTTGAAGATATAGCCGTAGGTCCAGGACGAAGTTTATTCCATCAAATTCCAACGACGAGAACTTGCAAGCAAGCTGGTATATCCCCACATTATTGTACGTGCCAAAGAACTGTCGAAGTGGCGACGAACGATCTAGTCGTTCAAAACGCGGCCAAATTCATGGTTAATTTCATGAACAAGTTGCTCAAAGGCACGCAATGCGCTAAGATCGAGCTGGATAGTGTGTGGTATGCTAGGAAGCATAGTCACAAGAATGTTGAGGATCGGAAAAATTATTTTGAGGATTATACTGTTACTATAAAAGGTACTCCAGGTGGTGGTTTGTTCGAAGCCACCTTAAGGAAGGAAAGTAAAGATGAGGGTTATTATTTGAGCCTCACAGAGCACATAAGTAGGATTAATTATTATGGGAACCAGAGCGCTTGCGTCAGTCATTATTTGTTGAAATTGTATTGTTATTGTCTTGAGGGAGAATAAACGTATTTGTTTGTAATATTTCTTTGTTTACAATGCATAGTCCTCAACCACTAACTGAAGCTAAACACCTCTTAATACCCCGCTTGCTAGGGAAGCCAAAACCTCTCATCAAAGATGGGAAGAAACGCTCAATCTGGGTGTGGTTGTCCATATTAGGCATGCCAACCTCATCATAATAATAATCACAGACCTAAGATGTGATACCGAGGTCCACATAAAGTTTTCGTTCATCGACAAGAAGAAAAGTTATCTGGTGAAGACTGAAGGCTGCAGGATTCCCCACAAGGACCCATTCGATGACAGCATAAGGAAATACATCTTCAACCAACCGAACGTCCAATGCAATAACGGTCTACCGCCTTTAGTGGAGTCAAATTTGACTTCGATTCGCGTATTGGAGGACTCTGCTCTAAGCTACGAGATTAGCGATTTAGGGTACTTGCAGTGTTGCTACAAACCATTCTGGAGGGTAACGCCAGAAGAACCTGACGATGTCGATGAAGTCCAGTTTGCTGAAGATTGTACGCCCTTCAAGGGAGCTGCTAACATAAACAACGAATTCATAGCATTGGAGTGCTTCTATGCCAATGAAAGCATCTACAAAGACTACTTTTCTTTTGTACCAACGAAAAGAACGAAACGCCAACAATCAACTGATAAACTGAACATATTAATCCTTGGTCTAGACTCGGTATCAAGACTTAACTTCCATAGGCAACTTCAGAACACCAAGGAGACTTTAGAACTGCTCAAACCAGTTGAGTTCTTGGGTTACACTAAAGTCGGTGATAACACCTTCCCAAATTTGATCGCCATGCTCACTGGTATGGGTAAGGAGGAACTTGTGGATGCTTGTTGGCCAGACCCTAACACAAGATTCGATAAATGCCCGTTTATATGGAAGGAGTTTCAACAGAATGGCTTCCTAACGGCATTCGCTGAAGACGCTGCTTGGATGGGAGCGTTCAACTATGAGAAACGAGCATTTTTCAAGCAACCCACCGATTATTACTGGGGTCCTTTCAGCATAGCTTCCGAGGATGGTGTCGGAAACCAGAGATGGATGAGTATAGACCAGTGTATTGGCTCCAGGGAAACCCACACAGTTTTTTTGGATTACGTCGATAAGTTTAGCAAGAAAATGATGTTGACGAGAAATAATTATTTCGGTTTGTTCTGGATGTCGAGTTTGTCCCACGATTCGTTGAATAAGCCCAAAACTGGAGATGAAGCTATTGGTATGGTTTAAGATAGATGGGTATAACAACATATTAAAGTATTTTTTATTTCAGGTAAATTGATAAATAAGCTATACTCGAGTGGGATCTTCAATAACACAATTCTGTTTCCTCTGAGCGACCATGGTATGAGATATGGCCCCATCAGAACCACATATCAGGGTAGCATGGAGGAGAAACTACCGTTCCTCTACATCTACCTACCAGAATGGTACAAGAAACAAAATCCAACCGCTTATTCAAACCTAGTCATCAATAGCCAACGACTCACAACGCCATACGACATACATGAAACACTTTTAGAATTAGTTGACCCATTTAATCTTCAATCGGTTGAAGATATAGCCATAGGTCCAGGACGAAGTTTATTCCATCCAATTCCAACGACGAGAACTTGCAAGCAAGCTGGTATATCCCCACATTATTGTACGTGCCAAAGAACTGTCGAAGTGGCGACGAACGATCTAGTCGTTCAAAACGCGGCCAAATTCATGGTTAATTTCATGAACAAGTTGCTCAAAGGCACGCAATGCACTAAGATCGAGCTGGATAGTGTGTGGTATGCTAGGAAGCATAGTCACAAGAATGTTGAGGATCGGAAAAATTATTTTGAGGATTATACTGTTACTATAAAAGGTACTCCAGGTGGTGGTTTGTTCGAAGCCACCTTAAGAAAGGAAAGTAAAAATGAAGGTTATTATTTGACCCTCACAGAGCACATAAGTAGGATTAATTATTATGGGAACCAGAGCGCTTATGTCAGTCATTATTTGTTGAAATTGTATTGTTATTGTCTTTAGGGAGAATAAACGTATTTGCTTGTAATATTTCTTTGTTTACAATGCCTAGTCTTCAACCAATCTGGTTGTGGTTCTCCATAATAGACTTGATTTGCTCTGGATGTCGAGTTTGTGTCATGATTCGTGCCCAAAACTGGAGATAAAGCGGTTGGTATGTTAAAGATAAACAGTAAACATAGCATTCCGTCTGTTAGTTATTTGTATTGAAATAACAATAATATGTCAATATTCATATTTCAATCAAATAACAACAACATGTGTTGATGACTTAACTGATGACTCCATCATATTGTTTGACCTTTATTTTAGCTGTCGAAGCAGTACATCTTCACTGCATATGTAGATCACAGTTCGGCTCTAAAGGAAGTACCTCGAATAGCAGAAATGAACATGACATGCAGGGGTTTGATTCTGGTGATAGTTATGGCCATATCTGCGTCTGCAGTTGATGATTGCGCGAAACAAGTGAGTTTAAAACAGTGACTTGTGCAGTAGGTAAATAATTATGGACGAAACTAATCATTTTATTATTATTATTATTTAGGCGTTTACTTCCATCAACCAGACACATACCAAAATGGACTCTGAAGATCAGTTTATGGTTAGCAATGCTGTCACTAGCGCCACTGTAAAAGGTGGCAGCCAATTGGACGTCGTTAATAATATATTTGATGGACTAACTCCCAGTCCAAGTTCTTATAAGGAGAGGATATGGACTGTGCTTCAGTTGCCTCTTTTTGCTGTCTACAGGTCGAGCTCTCGCGTAATGATTACTGCGTGCAAGTGCGATAATTGTATTGAGTACCTCGTATATTATGTTGAGTGCAGAAAATAAATACATATGTCCCATGTACCTGCAATTAAATGAGAACCTTAAAACACTTTTTGTTTTGTTTTTACGAATCACTATTATAAGAGCTCTGAGAGAGATAGATAATAATATCATATTACTATATATCTGAGAGAGATTATTCTGACAATTAGTCTGTTCGCATCATCGTAGTTAGATGTTCGTTGATCTACAATAAGAATCTTTAGGATTTTCTAGTACCAAAGACGGATGGATGGCAATTGTTTGCGACGGTTGACCCGTATGCGAAATAACTTTGATCGACCGCGGCGCGCAGTTTCGTCACGTCATTTTGTCCGACTGGAATAACTTTTAAATCGCAATTGTTGTAAATCCGCATCACATTTCTGAATTAGATAGGTTAGGGCGGAACTTGAAGGTCCATTTTTGACGTTTTAAGTTATATTTTCGAAAGTAGGTGGACTAAAAACAAACGAATATTAGAAATCGAAAGTACAGTTATATGAAACTAATAAATCAAAACGTCATGGTATGGAAATGAACGAACTCAAATAATAAATTTCGATATACGAACTATACAGCGGAAAAGGACAACTTTTTGCGCAGAACAGTCGAGGTAAAAATAACAAAAAACTAGTATATGGCACACTGCTTTAAAATTCTGAAATAGCATGACTGTGCGTACCAATCTTTCTAGTTTTCCAATGGAATCAATTGAGTCAATATCACTTGAATTGATAAAGTTCGTAATTGATTATAGTATATTATTTGACGAGCACATAACTAAGGATATGAATCGCTAGCATGAAGTTTATACGCGAGCCGTAGGCGAGCGTGTAAACATGCGAGCGATTTATATCCGTTGTGTGCGAGAGCACGTAAACAATCCTTATTTATTGTCATACTCATCTAGTGATATACCAGCGTTGTATAATCATGACAGTTCGTTCAAATAATGAAGTCATTATTTGATCGAATTGTCATTATTATACAACGCTAGTTTCATTATAATCATTGGCCTGTATCATGATACACAAAGAAAAGTGATTATTTGGAACGAGAAAACATAATTTCTTGAATTTATTTACTAGATTCAAATGCATATTTACTTGGATGTAGAAAGTTAGGTATATACAAGAAGTGCCACATACTCAATATAAGTAAAATAATTTCTCAGATAAATGCTGTCAACAAATAAATTCTTTCTTTATAAGAACCAATATTGTATTGAAAGAAGTAATTGAATTTTTCGTCCCAAAAATGTTAATTTCTCCAACGAAGTAATAGTAAATCCATCCAAGTGCGTAGTTACTTGATCCAAGAAAATATAAGACATTTAATATAAGTAAGTATTGTTTACTGAATAAAAACCCACCAACTATTTAGCTGCAGTGATTCTCACTTCTTTCAAGTAATCCCTTTCTCTGGAATAAATATGCGCACCGTGATTTTGTCAAGGCTCGCGCGCCCGCGCGTGGTGCTGGCGCCGTAAAGGAGCCTAACCTAGTACGAAAACAACAACGAAGTACCCGTAGGGGATGTGCCTTGTGATTAGTGTACAATAAACGTTTCAACACGGAATAATTTGATGTAAGGCACGCAACAGGTTAGAACGAGTAAGTAAATATAACATGCCTATCTTGTTAATTAGCAATAGAAAACGTATTTGTGCCAAATCTTTAAAATTCTTACATTAAGTAGCTAAAAATATTTACCGGGAATAAAAATATACACTTCATTGAAGACTGTTTACTTACTTCACCAGAGTAACCACTTTCTTAAATCTAGTAATTATTCCAAGAAATAAAATTTCTTGGTTGAAGTCAATAATCTCTCGCGTATATACGAACCTACCAACTACTTCAGCTAAGTAATTCTCTCTTCGTTCGAGAGATCACTTTTCTGTGTGTAGGGATTATAATATAGTCATAGATACGTATGCAATGAACTTATTATATGACAGTCGTCAGTCGTAGGTAAAATGTCACTTTATGATCATGTAGGACATAAATATACTTATAACTAAGTTTCGTCAAAAAAGAATGGGCCAAAAACTGATAGTTTATCTTGGGCAAATTTAACAATTTCTTATTTTACAGCCACCTTTAAAACTCTTTTGACACCACTTTTTGATACAACCTTTCCAAACACCAATCCTCCCAAAGAAATACAACTAACTCAAATAAATATATATGTTTTTCTCTCAATAGAATTTACAATTCATCCACTTTTTACTTCATTTCTTCTATCCACCACTATCACACCCAGCAAGGCCCATCCCGTAACCAAGTTTTCACCACGCCGCAACCTCAAAAGCTAAGCGGGTGGCGGCGCTGCTTCAGCCGGTGGGGCATCCTCAGCAGGTGCTCCTTCAGCTGGTGCTTCAGCGGGCGCACCCTCTTCAGCAGGCGGTGCTTCTTCAGCTGCTGGGACTTCTCCTGCTGGTGTCTCCCCAGCCATCGCCGTCAGCTCTTCTCCGCCTGCAGCTTGTGGGACAGCAGCGTCTCCTGGAGGAACGGCAGCTCCTCCGGCTTCCACCGGTGGACCGCCTTCAGCTGCTGCTTGAGGTGCAGGAGCTCCACCAGGTGGCACCGTGGTAGCCACAGCTTCGATTTCCACTTTCGCGTCCAGTGGTAGCCTGGCTACTTGTACGCAGGCTCTAGCTGGGAATTCCTTCTGGAAGACTGAAGAGAGATTGGTGTTTATAATGAGTTTTGTAGTTATTGTTGAACTTGTGATGAATATCTTAATCTACAGTATGTCTCGGGATCGGGTTATAAAGAATCCAACCCCCTAATAGTATATTATTATACAAGTTTTATAAGACGTCAAATTGGCGCACGAGTTGTTTTGGGCACGACGAGCGTAGCGAGGAGTACCCAAATGGAACGAGTGCACCAATACGTCTTATAAAACTAGTGTAATATACTATTTTTTCTACTTTGCGTCATTAATTTTATATAAGTTTAGAAATTGTGGTTACTATATCGCGCTAAATTAGAATCTAGGGTATTTTGCGGGTACCACGTGGTAGCACTGTAGTAATTGTCAACTTCGTTAAGGATGATATCGATGAGGTAAAATCATGACAAAATCTAATTGTGAATAATTTTACTCTACTTTAGCCTACAAGTTTGAATAAATATTCAGCGAGGTCGCAACGATGATCATAATGGAGCTTGGGGCAACACTTTTAACCCTACTGTGATGAATACATGAAACTTAACCTAAAAAGTTAACAATTTTAAAAGTGGTTTTATAAGTATAATAATCGAATAGAAGTGTTTGGCGGTGACTGATTAGTTACTTCGAAGAACAAGAACTTACTAAAGAATTGTTATAACGCTTAACGTTTAATAGCGGTGTCTACCTAATTCCGCTACGTAGCCGTTGCGGCTTATATATTTACAAGCACTTATAATTGAAACCCAATTCTAATTTCGGCAAAGTAGTTTATTAGAATAAATTATACTTAGTAAAATTACATGTGATGGAGGTAATACAAATACGTTGCACACAACCAGAACTAAGGCGAAGTCGAAAGCGACGGACAAAAACGAATATGAATTGAACCGAGCATCCAAGCGTCCAAAATATTACCGAAAACTTATGTTACATATACAATCTCGCAGCAGTAATTAAAATCGTTCATATCTACGATGTAGGTTTGATCTTCGCATAATACCTTATTAAAGTAAATGTGGTCCTTGAATTATATCTGAAAAGGGGATTTGATGTTTAGTTGAAAAGAATGATAACGATCACTTACTAGAGTCGTAAAACATCACCGTAAACGTCATGCTGGCGTATTTTGATGAACACAGCAAAACTAAGAAAGCCCCAATCCTTTGGCCATACTATAGACAATCCTTTGGCCATACTATAGCAGGCTACACCCATGTTTAAATATGTATAGAATATTGATATTTCGCAGAAGATGCAGTGTGTGGTTATGTTGGGTTATGTATTGTACATTTGACATATGGCATTGATATCACTGTGTACCAATCAGACAAAAATGTTACTGTTTTCGGTATTACAATGTGTTAATTGTACCACCGAAAACAGTGTTACAATGTGTGCATTGTGAATGCAAAGTAGAAAAACATATATTTTCAATTCCTTCTCAAATAATAATAACTACAAAAGGAGTGAATGTACTTTGTAAAAATTGAACTCCGTCTGATTTAACTACATGCGCAAATGGTCACGCATTTTTGTGTGTAATAAAAAGAATGAAATAATGAAAAATAACGAAAAATAAAAAATATTGAAATTAATAATAAAAATTAATTATCATAATATTTTTAGGTGTTGAGATTTCGAAATACAAAAAAGATGTAGTATCAACTGCTAAATAAAGATTATGAGGATCAAAACATGAATTATTGCTGATATAATTGATGACTGCATTACATTTTGTGACCTTTGAGTTCATCGCGTGAATATATATTGCAAACGATTGATGAAAATGTAGCAGTTGAAACAACATCAATAAAAATGATGTTTAGGTCCTTCGTTGTACTTGTGTTTATCGGCATGTCGGCGATTGCAGAAGAAAATTGTACATCACAGGAAGTGAGTGTAAATGGTGCATACGAAGAGTAATATAAATACTACGGTATAATGAATCGTACATTTTGTTATTTAGGTTTCAACTTCTATCGACCAAAGCGGTACTAATATGAAAGTAGAAGAACGTTTTATCGTTATTAATGCTATTACAAATGCCACTTTGAAAGGAGGCAGTGATACAGATGTTGCTGAAACTATATTTTATGGTCTAAATCCCAGGTACAATAAGGAAAAGTTGTGGATAGTGATACAGGACCCTTCTGTTGCCCTAACTTGGCAGCATGCTAAAATGAAAGTTACAGCATGCTTATGCGATAAGTGCAAGAAGTATCGCATATATTATATCAAAACATAACTACTACTAACAAAAATCTCTCCCTTAAATAACTATTATAAGGACCGTAAGACACATAATAGTGTAAGATTTATAATAAAAATAAAACTTTATTCCTTTAGTGTGTGTAAGTAAGTGTCTTTCAAAATATGTACCTATACCTGTGTGTGGGGGTTAAATTGAATAAATAAGCAAGAAAATTAGAATAAACTCGACAACAATGGGTCGGGTATATTCTTTTTATTCTTAAGACAGATTGGCACGACGTTTAGTGATATTTAAATACCCGAACATTGAGTTGTAAGAAATCATTAAAATGCCATAAATTCAACTACTTCTACCAGCTTATTGCGTCATTGTTCTTGCGTATGGCAAGGTAATTATTGAGCATGCCAAAGATTTCATTTCAAGCCAACTGCGTACATGAAATTGGCCGCTGTTTGTTTGATTTTGACATTTGTAAGATGGCTTTTTCTTTAGCTAAAAGGAAACTAATAATAATAAAAATAAATTATTTATCATGATAATATTGATGTTGTATTTTTTTAGTAAAGATTGTGTACCTACATCAAACCGTAACTTATTATTGATATAATTGATGACTTTAATGACTTTGGATGATTTTCATTGCCGAGAATAGGGTATTTGACTGTTTTAAAAATATGGCTTGTATTATAGTCATCCTAATAGATTACAGTTTAAGAAAACTATTTGTTATTACTTTTCAAAAAAAAAATGCTTTATTTCTATTAAAAACCAAAATTAAAATTGAATTTTATTCACGTCCTATCACGTGATTGAAAACGCCCTATAATTGGCTCAGTCTCCAGTGACGTCATTCGTTAGTACGCTTAGAGCGCGTTCGGTTTGTCAGGGTAGGGTATGGGGAGAGCAATGCTCAGATAACCTGGGTCGGCTGTCTCTTTCTTATATGCAGATAAACGCCGCAGTCCGCCTATTATGCAACGCGCCACTCTCACCGTACAATACCGGGTTATCCGAACGCGCTCTTATGCTTCTCCCGTTTGAATTTAATAGCACTAAAGTGCCATGTAAGCATAACTTTGTAGGTTAGGATAGCCCTAACCTTAAGCTGTCAGATCAGATAATACCTGGTTCGAAAATACGATAGATAGAAGTAGCTAAGATGAAATTCGGATTCTGCTCCCCAAAAAAACATATAGGATGAAAGAAAAGAAACTTCTATATTGTTTTCCTGGCCAAAACACCATTTGATTGGACTATACTAACTCCATATCGGATATTTTGAACAACCGCTCAGTGAAAAAAAAGTCCAACTTCCTAAAGATATATTTTCAACTCGGGAATGTCTCTTGGAATGTTTGCTTCGTCTAAAGAGTGTAAAATGTGGATTTGCATCACTCGAGTAACGATAATGCTGTAAAGAAACAATGCCATTTGTTGAAAATGAGCCTTCACAAGAAGATACAATCAATTTATGAAAATGTCGGTTATTTCATATTTCGTTACCAATCTCAAGACAGAAATTCAAACGTTTGGATCATCGCGGGCGTTCAAAGTCTGTCTAATCAGTCCAGTGGCCGGACAAAAATGTCTGTCTCGCAGTGCTAGCAGTCGCCCAGCTATGAGTGTGCGTAGCGGGCACGCATGAATCAATGACTACTTATGCGGTCGATTGGATTGATATCCATAGGCGCGAAGCGGCTGGTGGTCGGTAGTAGGTAAACCGAGTGAATTTAATATTAAATGTTTGTCGTAACTATATGCAACACGTGCCCACTGAAATATTTTACTTATTTCTTTGATATGCATTGAAGGATTGTATTACTGCATATTTTTCTAAATTATCTTCAGTAAAATTATTTCGCTTAGATGTTAAAATGTCTTTAAACCTTGAAAATGATCTTTCTACATCGCAGCTAGTCACAGGCGCAAAAGAATAAACCAACACCAAATTGGAATATTTTTGAGAAATTCCTTCATTCGTAAATGAATTCGCAGAGATTTGTTTTAAAATATTAAAATCTGGATTTCTATGTACTACCGCATCAATTTTTTTGTTGTTATTTTTTACTGATTGGTGCTTCAATGCTTCGTACCTTTCGTAACCCTTCGTACAGGGATTCAATCCTTTGAAAACTGCTTGCAAGTTCAACATTTTGTTGTTCTAGAAACTTTATGGTCGGCAATACTTGCGCAAAATTTGTATCAATAAATTTTAATTGTTCATGCAAATCTTGTAATGATAGTACTTTTTTGCAGTCTTTAATACTAACTGCTTCATCAGGCAAATTTAAGACGAAGGGTTTGATGATATCAAAGTTTCTTGCATAAAAAATTGCCGCTTCTAACCCTGTACCCCATCTCATAATAACTGGTTGTGGCTGCAAAGGTAGATTAGGGCACTTTTCCTTGTAAAGAGACAATCTGGAAGGAGCTTTCAATACATTTTTTTTGCATGTGCTTATTAGCGTATTCACTTCTGGAAATTCTTCCCGAATAAACTCACAAATTCTATGAATAGCGTGTGCAAAACATGTCAAATGAAGAATATTTGAAAAATGTTGTTTAAGTAATTTTCCAACTTTTAACATAACCGCAGCAGCGTCAGAAACCAACAGGAATACTTTGGTAGCGTCTGTGATTCCTACTTTTTTTATGGCGTCATTTACTATTGTACATATCTGTTCAGCTTTGACGGTACTGCGAAACTGAGTAGATATTAAATAAGGTTTATATAAGTCTTGCGGGTCCAACAATCCGACAACGACGTTGACCACACATCTACCCTTCATATCCGTAGTTTCATCTGCAGAAACCCAAATATATTTATCGGATAGTTTTGACTTTATTTTAGAAATTGCTTTGTCATATTGCCCTTGTACGTAATATTTTCTAATTGTGGATTCATCGGGTAAGTCTCGTCCAATATACTTCTTGATAAATTTTTTAAAAGCGGGATTACTAATTTTTATGAACGGTATATAAGCAGAAATAAATGTTTCACATAAATCATCAAAAGAGTAGTTGACGTTCCTGATACATTTTTCATGTGTTTTCTTGTTTTTACATGAGCCCAAAGACATTGTTTATTACGAATAATTAAATTTCGTGAGCAGAAATTGCAAACCACTTCCCCTTTCTTAACGAACGTGAAAGTATTGCCAAAGTCAGCTAGCAAACGATTCATTGCAGGATTTTCAAACTACGTACAACTATAATTCAACTCTATAAAATATATCTTCAACAGTATAAAACATAAGAACAAATTCGAAATGGAAAATAAAAACAGATATTCACACAAAATATCAAGAAACAACACAATTGAAAGAAACTGCTCAAATTATCTGCTGACGAAGCGGAAATTTAAACAAGGCAAGCGACAGTACTCGATCAACGCCAAAGCAGGTTGGAATGTTATGTACACCACATGAGCCGAAGCCTGACCGGCTAGCCGCTCGCGTCCCCACCAGCACGTGTCCCATGCACGACACTGGAAAATATACATTTTTGTCCGGCCACTGCGTAATCACGGTCTAAATGGTTCAATTTTATTTCCTTTGTAAATTCTGAACATATGCGATTTAATAATTTCAATTTGTAACGCTCTTCTTCTGGAATTTCTTGAACGGAGAGAAGCAGCGTCTTCCTCATTCAGTTTCTTTTTCAGCTTCTGTATGGTAAATACAAAACCTGTTTCCAAAAATAATGGCGAATCATGTTTTAAATGGCGATATGTCATGTTAAAATCAGTAATAAACAATTTCTTCTTCTTTGTAACTCAAAAACTCAGAAACATACAGTATAATTATGAGCAGTTTTTATTGTTTTACTTACACTGTTGGTACACCTGGTTGACAGTCGCAAAATCGTCCAAATTCTCGACATAGATCGTGGTCTTGACGACGTTATTATAGCTGGATCCCGCAGCTTCCAAGATGATGCCCATATTTTTCAGAGCTTGCTTGGTTTCCGCGGCAGCACCACCATCGATTAGCTTGTTGTCAGGCAACGTCAAGCCAAGGCAACCAGACACGTAAACCGTATTGTCTATCACCACCGCTTGACTGTAAATAAAGGAGAAAGAAATAGTTTAAAAAAAGATACTTGAAAACATTTTCTCCACAGCGTTATGGTTAGCCAGCAAATGAAAGAGTTTCAAAGACTTTGAGATTTCCATTTTTTGCTGGTGTTTGGCCTGCAGTGCAACAACGTTTCTCAAACGTTGTTGCAAGATATCGTGAAGGGTTTCTAGGAAAATAGTGACAAATAGTGGCGGTTATCCACATATCAGTAACGAGTCATATCCATAAATGTTCCTGGCTACAATGTTTGCATACTAATAGTATGATACTATCCACCTTTGTAATTCTGCTAGAGGTGGGAGTGCAATTATCATAAATAACCTGTTGAAGACAAATAGGTATGCTCCTCTATATTCCTAGTTCTGACAAAAACAAAGTGGTGTATTTGACCCAATTCAGTACACTCTCCGAAGAAAGGAGTTTTACGGATAAATCATCAATTTTACTTTTTCCTTATTTGAAATAAAATACGTATGAATAATTTATCGACTGCACAATATCAATAAGAAATCGACATAATAAAATATTTCCAAACATCACACATGTGCGTTTCCCAATATAGAGTTGAAAACATTATATTAGAGAAAAAAGCGTTTCAAGTTTGCGAAACTCAGAAAAAAACATTCGTGTCATAGCTGGAGAATTTCTTCGGCAACGAATTTTATCAAAATATGCGAGATAAATAACGTCGAATAACGTAGAATAAATGCTGCACAGAAAAATACATTCTTATGCCTAACAAAAACTTGTTTTCCAGCACTACGCCGTGCCGCACAGTGGTCGAAGATGCGAATCTAGCCGTTCAAAATTATATTAGCGCTATGACCTAATTTAAACCAAAGTGACATAAACATGTTCTTAGATAACCAAATGACTTCAAACCAATCAGTTTGCCAGCCTGGAAAATTTAGTTAACGTACAGTAACGGGCTAAAGTCCGATGGAGATTTTTGTACTAATTTTTAATTTCCGCATTAATTCTCGACTGTCGTGTTTTGTTATTAAGTGATTGTGAATTGTTGTTGGAGTAAACTATAATATGGCAGGATTGTCTGAGGATGAAACTTGATTTTATATTAAATATTTATTAAAAAAAATTTGGAAATTTAATTAAGCTTACAATTTGTTGCAATAACCAGAAGCAAATTTAGCAAAATTTTCTTGATTGGTTACGTACTTAGTTACATGACCATAAACATAACTTATGTAGAAATGATTCGAGTATAGCATATCTTATTTCATTTTTTTTCTGTTCAGTAGATTAAGGCTCGTGTTAATAGTGCAACTGAAATCAATACTTAAAATTCTACTTGCGTGATGATTACTTAAGTAACGATTCGCTACTTGAGACACGCATTTATTAATAGTCATTGGAGATCAACGCTTTGGCTAAACAGTAATTGGCCAATCAATAAAATCTCGTATCAGACGGCACGAGATTTGAGCAGAGTGAAATGTGCGTCAGATGGTGCATATCCGAACGTATTCAAAATATCCGCCTATCGAAAATAACCAAACAAAGCAATGCGTTAGTTTCGTGCATGGTGTATGTTATGTTTGGTTGGTTATTTTTGACGTCCTTTCGTGTGTCTTTTTGCCACTTTTCGCTATGGAGAACAACAACGAATCAAGAAAAAACAATTTCACCCAGTTTGAGAAGAGTTTATTGAGTATCTGCATGAAAAGTCATTAAAATCATTGTATAAAAAATAAGATTTTGATAACATTGTAAGTATACATGTGTAAGTTTGTAACAAATGGAAAATGCTTTTATTATTATTTTCTCAGAAAATTATATCCTTTGAAAACGTTAGTGCAATCTTTGTAAAATTGGTACTCAAATCATCAAATTATATAATTTATGCATCTTATACGGGGTAGTTCAGAAACTGAATTTGTTTTATAAAGCAGGACAAAGTAAATTTTGAGAATAGAAAATCCATTTGTCTATCTTCATAAATAAAAAGAAATAATTGAGGTATAGTAAAAATTAACAAAACACAGAAAAAGTTATTTTTCATCATATATGACTTAAAATTTTAATATAACTACTAATCTAAAAAATATTTACCAAATACAATTTTTTGGTAATATTGTAATTAAATTATTAACATAAAATAAATTAACACAAATTCATAGCTTCTAAAGTATCTCGTATATGGTGCATAAATTATAAAATGTCCACCAACTTTTATTAAGTGTAACATTTTCTGAGAGATCTATTATAAAAGTTAGATTTCTTGCAAATTTAATTTAATATTGTTCGTTATCAAAATTTTCAATATCGTCTCAATCTTCTAATTATCCATGATCAATAGTAGGTACCTTTCAGTGGCGGATACAGAAAAAACTCAAGGGGGGGGGGGGCGCTAAAAGACATCTTGAGCTATGGGTGTCATCAAGTCTGGTGCAAAGCTTAAAAAACTTTTTTCATATAACTTATTCACCCAAGTAGCGTCTATTAATACGGGCCTTAGAGTTATGGGCCTTCAAATACAGACGTCAATACTATCGAAACGAGAGAAGGCAGTTAGGGCGTTTCTCTAGTACGGGGTCACATATATAGCCTTTTTTTATTGGGTATATGACGTCATAGAGGCTCGGGAAACTAATTTACGTAACATAAAATATCATCAACTGTAAAAAAATTATTTTTTACATAAACCGGTATCGTATGGTTTATTTCGTAAACCACATGATTGAGTGTTGAACGAAAGTTGTCTTAATTTAAAGTATCTATCCAATGATACCACAGACGATCTTGGTTTTATTTTGAAACTCAAAAGCTACGTGCTGTTATGACTACCTCCGGTGCATTGCGGAAATGAAAATTGTTATAATTAAATTCGTCAAGATGGCTTATTATACCATCCAAATTTTATTATTTTATTTATTTTCTTATTACCACGGTAATTTTACAGGATGTTTTACAAATTGAGTATAGTATTGACTATACATATTTGTATATTATATGTATTTATTATTGCTATTTCATATTTGCGTGGTGACAGAGATTATATTTTTGGTCATGTAAATCGGTGAGGATTGAATTTTGTGAATTCATCCTAATAAACGTTTAGGGTGATGTCTGGTATTTATCTTGAATAATCTGGAGAAATTAATTTGTGAAATAAAAATGCGTTAAGCCCATGCAAGAAGAGACACAAATTTCCGAAATCAAATCGAACCAGTTTGAATAAAACTAAAAAAACAGTTTGAATATCTAAAAAAAAAAACAGTTTGAATCAGTTTGAATAAAACTACATTCCATATTTTACGTTTTTCCTATTATTTAACCTTCACATTAAATATGGATCAGGTGGAAATTTTTATGAATCGAATAAATAAATCGAAGCACTTTTTAAAAATAAACTTTTTAAATAGGGGATAAAATTTCATTTACAAATTTATGAGAAGAAATTAAAATGTACATAATTTTTAATGATGTTTTTTAAGTGTTACTTACGTGCATGTCGAATGCCCCTATTCACAATTATTTCAAATATTTCACAATTATTGATCAAAATTATGTTGTAAAACGTCATAGATAATAAAACACAATACATGTCGAAATATCGAAGTCCGCTAATACAATATCAGGTGCATTTTAATTATTTAACACAAACTTATCAATATCTAAAAAACAATTATTGAAGATATGAATAGCGAACCCCAGTCTGCAAAGAGAGAGAAACACAATTTCTCGTGACTGCATGCAATTAACGTCTGAATATTTTTTTTACCGATGGAGAAAAGACTGGTCTAGATGCTGACATAGGGTTTTGATCAGAGCTCGCTTCCATTTTGCCGGTATAAATTAGACAAAATGGGTGACTTTTAGCGTTTTCTTTTCTATATGAATTCATTAAAAATATTTTTTTTGCTCTTGATAGCACCTGGATTATCTCCATATCTATACTATATCCAAATTTCACGATCATATGTCACAGCGTTCACGGGGCGTTTGAGTTGAAAAAATGCACTAATTTTTAGCGCTGTACAAGCCGCCTTAAGTTACAAAAGTTACCTATATGGTCCAACAGGTTGTGGGGCCTTATCAGTAGTGATGCAGCGCTTGTTGGTAGGCGTGTTGTCCGCTATTATGGAGGCCGCCCTTGCCCTTCCTTTACCACATCCGCATTTTCTTAATTCAGCCATCTTGCCTTTTTTAAATTGTTACCTAGAAAAATTATTAAGATCATACTTCTTTAATTGATAAAGTTAGTTGTTTTGAGTATTTGATTTTGCTCTAGATAGATTTTCAAACGTTAATAATGACACTCTTTATCCAAGGTAAAGTTTATCTTGAGAAGTACTATTTTAACAATAAAACTACTGGTCTTGCATTTTTTGTAAAAGAGTTATTATAAATATTGATAGCAATGACAAAAGCGTACAGTGTCACAATTTCTGAGCAAGGAGACTATCTATTTAGTATTATAGTTCAAGATTTTTATTATTTAGAGATAAATTTGTTGATACTGAGTTTTTCGTGATACAAACCTATTTTTAATTCAGTCAGACAGAATGAGACATAATAATCTATATATGATACATACGAATAGTCACAACACACAAAATCCTATAAAATTAAATCAATAAAAGATAAAATCCTACGAGATGAAATGCCTAACCTATTCATCTAATCACAAGAGATTACCACAATTAAGAATAAAACATATACATACCAGATAGCACAGGATATCTTCTATAATAGACAGCCTCTTCAGTTCAAGTGGGTTACAAGAAGAGCCTGAGGAACTAACAGCAGTTCAACGACCAGCGATCTCAAAGCGACTAATTTAAAAAATGCTTGTTGCCGATACGAAAAATTTAGGATTGTATTCGTCACACCATATCCAATGTTATTGATAATTTAGACAGTACTAGTAACAAATAGTACCATGTCAACGTCACTGTTGACGTTTGTAATGTTTTCGCATACATCTAGCTACCCAATCAGCGCAAAGCGAAACGGAATATGCGATAATTTGGCTTGATTTGAAAATAGGATACGCTGTTTGGAATTATTGTTAGAGTGTTTGGTCTAAGAGATATACTGAAGTATGCTCTAACTAAATTAGTGGTTATTAGTGTAACTTGATTGCATAATAAGAATTTTGTTATACTGTATCTACTCGCTATGCGTCTTGTTACGTTGGTATTAAATAAAAAATAATATAAATACACAGGTGTACTATATTAGAGGAGATGTACTGTCGTGGCCATATATTATGTCCCCTCTTTTGACATCGATTCTCTCGCAAACCTAGGGGCGAAAAAATTTTAAAAAATTTTGATGCAGTCTTTGATTAATACTCTACTACTCATAAAAATTAGAAAGCTGTATATGTTGGCGTTTTCCCGATTTTTCCAAATTAAGAAGAATTGGCGCTGTTTTTGGCCCGTAAATTTCATTCGTTTAACTTTAGCAATTAATTACTCCGGAAATAATCCATAGATTTCAACGAATTAAAAAGTAAAATCACCCGCGGAATGTTAGCTGTCAATATGCATTTTTGTAAAATGATTGGGTGAGTGGTTGACCCACAAAAAGCTATATTCGGCAATGCCAGCAATTCCGTTATTAGAAGAGCTAGAATAATGAAATATAGACTATAGGCTACCCAATAATTTATAGGTTTAAAGTTTATTACATAATCATTGTTTATCTTGCATTTTCCATACAAAAGATCGTGCTGAAACTCCGCGTGAATTCCGACGCTCTACGGTTTTGGTGTGATGCGGGGAAGGGAGTCGTTAGCGGTACTGTCAACAGTGAGAGAACGGCGGACAGCTGATTACCAATACCCAAAAAGAACGATAACTTGTCAAGGTAGTAATTTTAACTAACAGAATTAAATTCTTAATTTTTAAATTCAGAATTTTGGTTATAATATGTGACCCCGCTACGAGAGAAATGCCCTAACTGCCATCTCTCGTTTCGATAGTATTGACTCCTGTGTTTGACGTCTCATGACTCAAAAACTACTGATCAGAAAAACTTGAAATAAAGTGTGTCATACTCCTCAATCATTTCTACATGTGTTGTATGACTATCAAAATTTTTTGCCTCTCGGTGTAAACATGAGCGTGAGAGAAGTCAAAAAATGTACCCGATTTTTGCATTTGTAAATTTGTAAAACTGCCGTCATTCCGATTTTTTTTCTCCTAAACCGCTTAGCACAAAAATTTCAATGTTTGTTCAGGTTGCCTTCAGAGTCTCTTCTATCGATTGGCGTTTTTGTTTTCTTCAGTTTTTATACAATAAGGTTGTAAACAAGATTTTGATGGAAGCGGATAGATCAGTAAGGAATGTTAACAGCACAACGCAGTTAGCATGCATATAATCCTTATTTACTGCGTCACATATCGCTTAAATTTAATATCATTCCGACCATTTGTTAATTTTTAAGACCGAAATAAACATTAACAATGTTTTGCGCGTGACTCCGCCTGAGTCCGTTTTTGTGTTTATTTATTAGTAATATTTAAACACAGGCAAAAACAATGTAACATAAATACAACTTTTGATATATTACATATATTACAAATGGCAGCTCTGACCGTATAAAACTGATAGGTCGTTATATTGTGTCCGTAAACACAGTTCTCGGAGTAACTTTTGAGCCCGTGCGATCTCCCACTACCGGCCGCGTCGCTGTCGATCCCTTCCCCCGCATCACCCCGAAAACCGAAGACCGCCGCGTCAATTGCGGCGATCATGAGATGCTTCAACACGATCTTTTGTAGGGAAAATGCAAGATAAACAATGATTCTGTAATAAACTGTAAATATATGATTTCTTATGTAGCCTATGATCGACACTTCATCATCCTAGCTCTTCTAATAACGAAATTGCTGGCATTGCATAATATAGCTTTTTGTGGGTTAACCACTACTCCGATTATTTTAAAAAAATGCACATTGAAAGCTACCATTCCGCAGGTGATTTTACTTTTTAGTTCGTTGAAATCTATGGATTATTTCCGGCGTAATTAATTGCTAAAGTTAAACGAATGAAATTTATGGGTCAAAAACAGTGCCAATTCTTCTTAATTTGGAAAGATCGGGCAAACGCCAACATATACAGCTTTCTAATTTTTATGCGTTGTAGTATATTAATCAAGGACAGGACAAGAATTTTTTCAAATTTTTTCGCCCCTAGATTGGCGAGAAAATCGACATCAAAAGCAGGGACATAATATATGGCCACGATAGTACATTTAAGGCATTAAGAACTCGAAATACTCGTTTCATCATTGTGGAAAAGTTGTAGATAATCATTCACTCTACAGACAGAAAATATTTTAGTGTTCCACAACTACGTACCTACACAAACTTATGCTTTTTTTAAATGTTTTTATGTAATAAAGGTTGCGAACAAGATTTTCATGGAAGCGGATATCTCAGTAACGAATATTAGCACGATATCGCGATATGCACGTAATGAATCGTCATATTTTATTTAATGCGACTGTATAAACAGAATTGCCTAATAATTTTTAAGTAATTTTTAAAGCGATTTAATATTAATGATATAAATTTCGTGCAGCGCGCACTACGTCAATCGTAACGGTAAATGGAAACATCGTATATATTTTAACATTTTTTAATATTTATACAAACTATCGTTTAAATATTTTGAATATAACATAAGGTATTCATTTTATTATGGAAACTTGGTAACCTTTCTTTTTATCAAATGAAACAACCTGGATATTTTTACATTTTTTAATTCTAGCATTATTTCTAAAATTTTTTTATAGGAATAATTTTTTTTATAAAATGTGTCATTTTTGAGTTATAAGATATAAATCAAAGTTACCGGATCACCTAAATAATTCTCCAACCGTAAAAAAATTCAAAATCATTCAAATCTTTTTCTAACAGAACATCCTGTATTTTTTTTTCATTTTACTGTTAATTCTAACAATTTTTTGTAGGATAATATTTTTATAGAATGCATTATTTTTGAGTTATACGCAACTAATCAAAACGCATGCACTTCAAATAAAGAATATTTTCCCACATACATAGTATACTATACATACACATGTATTTTAATTTGACGATTAATTTAATTCTATTTAATTGTGTTGTTAGTTTTTCTTGATCTTTTAATGTTTCCATTTGGTTAAAGTAAAAGATCATGACTTTTGATTAATTGCTTATAACTAAAAAATAGTGCATTTTATACAAAAAAGTTTACAAATTTCCATAATAAAAGGAATAAAACAAATTTTGTTTAAAACATTTTTTGTTTTTTTTTTTACGTTTGGATAATTATTTATTCATTAGGTTATTATTATTTAGGTGTTCCTGTAGACTAACCTTGTATAATTTTCTGTTTATACCCCACTGGGTATAAACTTTAATTTACTTCACTACTTTAATTTATATAAGTAATATATAAGTATGTCATATAGTTTGTCATTTGAAATTTAATGAAAATTCCTATCTTAATATATGTAGCTTTGTATACAGAGTAGTTCGAGGTAAAGTTTTTAACATTGGCATCAAACTACCCACTAATTAGCGTTGAGAGCAATATTAAGGTTATAGGTTAGCCTTTTCACACGTCCGGTCACCGGAAGTCGGTATCAACTTTGTTATTTTAAATGGAATGATATAACTTTTATTTTATTTTTGGTTTCTACGTATCAAAACGCATCATTTTTGATAATGTTTCCCTATACCTAAATATCACCATTTTTGAGTTTTTTTGATTTTACCATTTTTTTGGTGATTTTCCCGGTTACGTTTAAAATTGAATATCTCGCTTATTATTGAAACTAGAAGTTTCATGATTGGTGGTCCAAAACTAGAAACATAGTCAAATAAGACGATGTTTAGTTTAACATGATATCTTATACAGGCTGTTCAAAATTTACAACACAATAATTGAATTTTTAAACGTAAATAACTCATTTTTTCAAATGGAACACCCTGTATACCGATACACCATTCGATAGGAAATCGTATTCCCTATCAATCAATATTAGGATTCCCTATATCTATCTTTAATAGTTTTTGAGATATTGTCAGTATAAAATAATGCAAACTAAATACAAAACGATTTATTCTTTATTTATAGGAATGTTACATGTTTGGAACAGCAGGAAAACAGGAAAATATTAAAAAGGTTTCTTAAAACTAAAATAATAGATTTTGGATATCTAACTTAAATTAAAACTTAATTATGTTGTTCGAAATGCTGCCCGTTCTGCTCCAAACATTTTAAAACACTTCGCTGTACTACTGTCATCGTCGCTCTTCGGATTTCTTGTCGCTGAAGTCCATTAATGGCGGCTACTACTCTGTTAGTCAATTCTTCTCGAGTATTAACTGGTGTGGAATAGACCTGGCTTTTCACATGACACCAGAAATAAAAGTCTAATGGTGTTAAATCTGGTGAGCTTGGTGGCCACCGCCAGGGTCTCCTATTTTCGAACCACCTACCGTCACCTAACTTCTGATTAAGTTGAATGGATACCACATGCGAAGAATGTGCCGGTCCACCGTCCATTTGATAAAAGCAGTCGCGTAAAATATTGAGGGAAAGAGTATCGCAAAAATTGTCCACACATCCACGCAAAATTTCTAAATATCTATCACTATTTAAAGTTTCGTTGTAAATTTGGTATCTAATTTCGTCCCCATGGGAGTATTTAAAATGGATTTAAAGAAAAAGTAACAATATCTCAAATACTATTAAAGATAGATATAGGGAACCGTAATATTGATTGATAGGGAATAAAATTTCCTATCGAATGGCGTATCGGTATACAGACTGTTCCATTTGAAAAAAGAAAGTTTTTTACGTTTGAAAATTCAATTATTGTGTTGTAAATTTTGAACACCCTGTATAATATATCATAATGAACTAAACATCGTCGTATTTGGCTATGTTTCTAGTTTTGGACCATCAATCATCAAACTTCTAGTTTCAATAATAACCGAGATGTTCAGTTTTAAACGTCACCGTGAAAATCACCAAATAATTAGTAAAATCAAAAAAACTCAAAAATTGTTATATTTAAGTATAGGGAACCCTTATTAAAAATGATGTATTTTGATACGTAGAAACCAAAAATAAAATTAAAATTATATCATTCTATTTAAAATAACAAAGTTGATACCGACTTCCGGTGACCGGACGTGACAGTTCACTTGAGAATATTTTAGCCGAAGTGCTCAGATCGAGTAAATTCTAATTCCAAATTTCCAGTTCCATGAGACAACCTGTATAAATTTTTTTAAATTCCACATTAAGAAGAATTAATGGCAGGAGGTAATATATAGGATGTTCACACAAACAAAAATTCATCTAAATATTATTTGAGAATGCTTATTTTAACAAACAAATGCATAAATATCAGAAACTATTCACTTTGCAAAACTTCAACCGGATACAGTTGGAAAGACAACTTTTTCAGTTTTCGTAATGTGTTAAAATATACAAGACGTTTTATCAAATAAAAATAAAGCATATTCTTCCAGCGCGCTTACATACAGCACCCTATATAAAAGCAAAGTTTCCATTATTGTTGAAAATGATGGGTCAAACAACTTTAGTATCCAGAATTTTTATCTTTCTCTTAGGATAATGGAAATATCGCCCTATGCGATATGAATCACCCTGTATAATTTGCCGGACAACCGATGTTGCCGATTTCTTCATTGTCCTTCATTCTTGGTTCCAAATTTAATTGCAAATTAAACAATCATTCCTAGCATTTTAATAAACAATAAAAATGTTGAAAATGTTACGACAAAATAAAATTCACTAAATAGCTAGAATAGTAACTAACAAATGAGAACATAAATACGGAAATGCTACAAAATGGGTTTCGATAAAGGAGACTTCATAAAGAATTATTAACTAGCACAATAGTCAACAATCATCATCATAATTACCTGCGGCCAGACGCAAAAATATGTACTAATTACATTAGCAAAAATTAACCTGGAAACATTTGTTCTAATTCCAAAAAATCGTAACACGTATTTCACTAAAAACAATCAATGTCCTGCAAACATTAGAAACAAACTACAATAAATTAATTACCTTCAAACCAAAAAAAGTATACGTTTAAGATTAAACAAACTCCAGGCTCTACATTCTTCTTTAAAATTCTTCTCTGCATTATCTTCAGCCACGAGTTACTTTATAACAAAAAGTACCGGTGTCAGACACGAGCTGGCAACCATATGTAAACATGACCCCAAAAAGTATGTTACAATTAAACCATTTCGTATTTAACATAATTATCACTCGTGGTATTCATGCTCATGGTATTCAACTGTTAAAAAAGAACAACCAGTGTGTACCGAAGATCCACTGTACCAAGTAAAATTAACCAGAAGAAAAATGCATTCACTACGTTCCATTTTATTCATATCCATATTTGCGGCTTCGTTCGCTAAAACGTTAGACAAACAAGAGTTGACCACACCACGATATGGGAAATGTAAGAACGTTCATCTCCAAAGCATTTAAGCATACATTTTTAATTTTCTTTTGCTTGGTGTGATCAGTTTTAGGTATCTTTGGCGTTGGTGTTGTTAGATTCAAGAATGACGTCTGCAATGCTGCTGATGGCCTCTCTGGTACTTGTTATACGAAGAGACAATGCAGTGATATCGATGGTATACCATCTGGTGGATGTGCTAGTAACATTGGAGTTTGTTGTGTTGGTAAGTTTTGAGTTTTTGTACTATGTCACTATTGTCAAGGAGCTGGATTGCCTCGACATTCTGAAGAAGTCTGTTCTGATAATTCTCTGCAAATTTTCCAACTTCGTTGGTCACTAATTCCACCTCAAAACCGCTATGGAGATTTCTATTTGTAATATACCTAGGTGCACCCACGATGTTTCTGTATTCCAGCTTTAATGTTTTTGAGAGTTGAGTGGTCCTTATCTTTATATTGTTCAGAAGTATCTGTCAGAAAGATTTGACTTTAATAGTTGGCAATACCCGAAGGGTAGTCGCTGTTCCAGCTTATAGACAAGGCAAAACTTTGTCGAAGGCTCTTGCCAGGAATATAGAGTGCTTCTAGTTTTTCTAAAGTTCTTTCTGTTATCGTACAGTTTTTTGTTCTTATTATCATATGTCTTGGATTTAGGCAAGTTAGAAAATAATGGGTGTAACTGAAGGGGCGCTAGTGGTAGGCGATGGTGCCCGTGGTAGTAGAAAAAATCTCCCTGTATTATCAATATTTGCTAATTGTTAATTAATTTTTTTTCTATTCTTTACTATTGCTATATTGCTAGATTTTTGATCCCATACAATTTGTACAGTGTTAAACTACTAAGACAATGTTATTAAAGGATCTATCAAAATAAATGAGGAAAATGGTGAGTAGCTATTTCAAAATTTGTTCATGAATGTCATCTTTCAAAAATAATTAAAATCGGTAATTGAATTTTGTATAAAAATATATTGTAATCAAAGAAAATAAATTTGTTATAATATCAAGCAGTTTCAATTTGAATTAATTAATTCCGTACTTTTTCCACAAACTCTTCATAATTTATAACACTGCTATTATCATTGATTGTGTTTGCTTTGGTTTCATTAAATGCATAAAAATATATCTATGCTTTAAATTTTAAAAGACAGCACATGCCTATTTTTAGATTTATTAAATTGGACAATTTTGTAAACTAAGGTTCAAACTGAGACATTTCCAATATATCCCCTAATATTTCTTAAATATTGTCTTTATGCAGTAGACTCTCCTTTATTAACCTACAGAAAAATTAATTTTTGTCCAACAACTTTTTGCATTTATTTCGGACAATATCAAAAGTAGATTTTTGGCATCTGGACACTTAATTACGTGATTTTAGTTATAATTTTTGTAACAATTACATTCTTGATAAATTTAACCACAAACTTGTAATAGTTTTTTTCTACTTGAGAAAAATTTCGTATTTTGGACAACATGCATAATATAGAAAGTCTGTTTCTCAATTGATCTACTGTTGGTAGTACGTAATCATATTCATCAACATACGCTGCAAATTTTAAGATGACCATTCATTGTTATCACATTGTTAGGTTATGTTTATGTCAGATCCACAAATTATACATTACAAACCTTATTTTCAGTGCAACAATCATGCGGTGGTGTATCAGCATACAACAACACATATTTCATCAACAACGCGAACTCAAAACCGACAACGTCCGGAGGAAAATGCGTATACACGATCCAAAGATGCAGCTCGGAATTTTGCAGCGTAATTCCAACCCCAAACATCAACATTCCCCATAAACACTAACCATTTTATTTTATAGGTTAGAATTGACTTTTTGTCATCCATATTGGCGCAACCTGATGCCAATGGGAACTGCGCTTCTGACGTCATGAAAATCGTTGGCAGTGCTTACACTATTCCTGATCTTTGCGGTGACAACACTGGTCAGCACATCTATGCTGATTTCTATGGAGATGAAGATATTAAGATTGCTATTTATACTAGTTCTGATGTTACCACGGCAAGGACTTGGAGAATCAAGGTTCAACAGATAGGATGTGATTGCCCTGAAAGAGGTAAAAAGGTCTTCTGGATGTCTAATCAAAGTACAGTTGCATGTCCAAAGAAATTGGCCCACCTAAAATGTATATTAATAAAATGGAATGGATATGTAGATGTATCTATATAGTAGATCATCATTATGTTTCCTTGGAGCACTTCTTAAATTTAGCTAACTGTCTTTCTGACCTTTCTGTTAGGAAGTTATGTCAAACGGAAGCCTTTTCAAAGCTTTTTTGGTATCCATGGCGTATGGTATGTTCAATTGAATGTATATGAACGAATGTAAATAATTGAAATTTTAAGAAAATATGCAGCCAAATTTCCATATGTTTTGTATAACATATTATTACAAACAAAGCAACATATTATTGCAAATATTTATGTGGTTGTGTAGTTTAAGCAAGAAAATCCGTAGATTCTAAACGTTTATCCGTATATCCGAGCAGACCTTGCAAAATCCGTAGATCTACGGATAAATCCGTAGGGTTGGCATCACTGTGTAGATGTTTGCCCTTTGTAAGTTCCTATGGGAACATTCGTGGGCACATGTAGATTGCGCCCTGTAAATGCTCAAAACTGCTCAAAACTCAAAACAATTAAACGAAACAATCATAAAAATTGAACAATTGGTTCAATTTTTATGAACTTTAAAGTTGACTTTGAAGTGTTAGGTGGACCGATTTCTTTGCACGCAAGTATATTTAAAAAAGCTCTCTCCAAAGAAGGTTTCAATAATAATCATTAAATTTCAGGTCCGAAAGGTTGTCTTCAGTACTATACAGGTCTTACCAATACAGTTAAAAGTTTTAACTACGGTAAAACCGGAAGTAGCGCCGTTATAGGAAACGGTGATCCAGGAAACGGGAATGGAGGAAACGGTAATGGAGGAAACGGTAATGGAGGAAACGGTAATCAAGGAAACGGTAATCAAGGAAACGGTAATCAAGGAAACGGTAATCAAGGAAACGGTAATCAAGGAAACGGTAATCAAGGAAACGGTAATCAAGGAAACGGTCAAGGAAACGGTAGAAGAACCGGTCGTCAAGAGAACGGTCGTCAAGGAACAAGACATTTGGCCAATTTGAACTATGGTATATGTGTTAGGCAAGAGGAAGGTTACTGTGGCATCCAATGGAAGCAAGCTACTTCAGCAAGGACATCTTTCACCTTGTCTGGAAGTACCACGGAGGCTATAGCCAATATGGTAGTTGGTACCCCTGAAGCCAGCGTTACTGGTGCCAGTTGCCCTAATGACTACATAGTTATACCAAATCCCATTGTCGCTGACGAACCGATGTTGTCCAGCGACAGATTTTGTGGAAATGGCTTCCCAGACTCCGTAGTCAGTAAGTATAGATGTTTGTTTGGTGAAAGAAGAAACATCTTGAAATTATCTGGGGATCATAGAGACGGCTTAGAAGCTATGTTTTTAGTAAAATTTCTAGCTTTTTCTGATTGTTTCAGTTGAGTTGGTATTGGAACAATCTCTTCAAGGTCGCGTTTGTCATCATTATCTGTCTTGACTGTGATCTCCATCATCATATGTTTTCTTCTTCTTTCTGATTGTAATTGACTTCTTTGATTTTTATTTCTTTTTTCTTTTGATTCCTTTACTTGTTTGTTTTTATACAAGGTCTTTCACGACGAGCTGCCATTAGAAGCATATGGAAAATTAAATGAAGATGAAAATTTGTAGACTTATGTTGGTGGATACGATCTTTATGACTAAAATATTTTCAGATTTTAGACTTCCGGTTGTTTGGCAAAATTATTGTCAGTAATCATATAACAAGAGAGTGAGAATAAATTGAAAATAATTTGACAGATTGTTTGAAAACTTGTTGCCACGCTATAGTCACGTGAGCCCGCAGGGCTCGAGTGGCTATTGCCAAATGGCAACAAGTTTGAACAAAATCTGTCAAATTATTTTCTAATTTATGGAACTCTCGAGTTATATTTGAGTAGATTATTTTTTGATTCACAAATTTTTACAATAAAAAAGATCAATAAAACTATCATAAAATTATTGAAAAATTTAATTTAATTAATTATTACTTACAATATTATGAAAATATCGTTGACACATTGTGAATATATTAAAAGAATTAACAATTTAAATTAGTACAATGAAAAACGCAATTATTAAAAATATTTCGAGACTCATTATTTATTGAGGATTGGGAATTGCTTGTTATATTAAGTGTTTCCTCTTGCGTATTTTCTCTAAGATTATTTATTATATTTGAATGATGTTCTTGGTTCAATTGTAAGTATGGTTTAATCGAACTTGCAGAATTATGACCAGTGACCTTGATTAGTTCTTGTTCTCCTACATCAGCTTTTGAAAGGTTACTTACTGCACTTGATATGGCAGAATGGTTAGTTATTTTTTTAGTGACTGTGTCTAGACCTACTTTTTCTGCGGATTCTTTCATCCATTTTGAAATGGAATTTGTTCCCACAGGAACGCTTTTATACCAAGAACCATGAGTTTGCCAAGCCGGATTTGGAGTAAGAAACAAGCGTTCGGTTTTAATATTTTCTTCACGTTTACTCATTAGTTTTTCAAAAAGACGAACAGGGCAAATATCTGGGTTATTTATGTTTGGAGTCAACCATTTACTATTAGCGCACCTTTGTGCTCCACCCTGTGCAGTTTTTGTAAAGATGGGATTGTATTCAATGCGGCCAGTATTTAATCTTTTTATGTCGGTTTCTTTTTTAAAATAATGAACTAAACATTTCGTAGCTTCTCCTCCCCTCCAAGCTAGTTCATACGATGCAACGTGAAAAAACTTTCTTTGCAATCCACAAGGTGTATCTTCGTCCCAATAGTTAAAAATTTGCAACAATTCTGTATTAGAAAGTGCCACAGAACTTTGTTTGTGCTTTTCAGGATGTTTTTGTAAAATTTTTCTTTTTGCATCTCTTGCATTCCGAGTATTTCTGAATTCTATATCATGGAAAGGATCAAAGGACCTGTTATACTTATTAAAGTAAAGTTCTTGAACTAATTTTGCCGTTTCATTCCACATTCTCTTTATTACTGCTTCTTTATAATCATTTCCGTCTTTTCTTTTCATGTTATAAGCCCAATCTTTTAAAATCAATGCCAGAGTAGCTGTTGTAGTAGATTGATCCAGAATATAATTTCTTTCTTTGGTGAAGGTCTTAAATTGTCTCCATATAGACTGATTACTTATTAGAGTATTTTTCGAAGTAGTTTCTAAAATCTTTTTTGTAATTTCTGCATTAGAAAAGGTACTAAACCGATGACTTTCACCCATTTCGCGTTGACACAATTAAGTAATTATTTTGACAAGTATCTGACAGTTGCTACGCAAATAAAAGCTACAGTGATTATTCCCGAGAATAATCACAAGAGATTTATTCCCACTATAATAATGACATAATTGGTTGAAACTTACCCTTGTGACAAATAAAGAAGCATTTCATTGGTTTTAAGAAACGTCAAAAATAATCAAGGTAACATATTATCGACATACCGGTAGAGTTTTTCGAAATGCTATACAGGCAGTTCGTATTAAAAGATCAAAGTCGAACTCGAGAAAAGTAGTAAGGTCGATTTTTTCAAATGCCGACCCTACGACGTTTTACAAAAAGTTGATCTAACATTTTCCATAAAATTCCAAAATCCGTTCATGTGATAGGGTTGCCATTTGAAAAGAAAATCGTCTTTTAGTATTCTTCTCGAGTTTAACATTGGTCTTATAATTTGAACACCCTTCACAACAATTTTACCGGACAACTTTTTTCCGACGGTCACAGCGCATAATTTATAAACAATTTAAAAATTCTTTTCAATCGAATTTCTAGTTCTACTGTTATACCATTTTAAAAACTACAATAAATGGGCAAGCTTTTAAAATAACTTGACAGGGTATCATGGTATTTTTCGTTTAGATATGACTGCTCAAAGAGGGCAAAAAAAATAATTTATTAATCAAACAAAAAACATTATTTTCCAAATGTTTATCAGTTTTAGATTTATTTTAGACTCTAGCAGCGCTATTTAGGGTTACATACTAAATATTAGAAGCTTAGAATTTGGAATTTTGTAGTAGCTGAGGCACTCGAAAAACAGTTGATGTATTTTGATACGTGGAAACAAAAGATTAACTACGAGAAGTTAACATTAACTTCCTTCAAACCGGAAGTGGCAGTGAACTTGAGAGTATTTTAATTTTAAAGTTGGGTTTGAGTAGATATTAATTCAAAACTTTCAAATGTATAGAAATATTGCATAAACATAACAAATTCTATTGGGACATTTCAGTGAGACACCCTGTATATTTCTTCGTTTCATTTCTTCGTTTTACTGATTTAAAGTTTACTTTTCATAAACAAAACATTGAAAAATACAACCAAAAGTGATTTCCCGAATGATTTTGAACCCATTTTGCTAAATTGCTTATCAGATGTAACACCCATATCTTCTGGTTATAAACAACTTTTTTTCAATCCTACCACTGAACTAGTCAGTTTATAACTTGGATACGAGAGCATAAGGTAGTTCTTTACGCCACGCGTTTCGATGATAATCTTCTAAAATATCCTCTATAAACTCCATATTTATTGATATATAACTTTGCACAAACGAAGAACGTCAGTAATAAACAATTTGACACATATAGTTTGTTTGTATTAACTGGATGACAATGTCATAAACTGTCACCTGTCTTGTCAGATATCAAAATAACTAATTTTAATAGCGTTATTTCTTGAAATTTAGTGTCAGGTTTGAACAAAACGTTATACAGCGCTCGTGAGAAACCACTTCACTCACTTGTATTGTACTTTAAAAAACCAAAAAATGTATTTTTTTAATTATGGTCATAACTTATTTATTTGTGATCCCATCAAAAAAGCGTTTTGACATTATAAAGGCACTTTTTTGTCTACAATTTGATTATGTCAGTTTAAATTTTTTTTCGCCAATGAATTCGTCAGAAACAAACGAAACTTTTGTTTTTCTTATGGACGCCATATTGGTTTTATACATCTTTGGATTCAGAATTTTCTTCTGAGTAATTTGGTATGCCACATGCCATATTTAGAACACAATAAGCCTACAAAATTTAAGTTTTTTTAATATCTGAAAATCCCATGGTGCCATGAAAACCATATTTGAGTGATAAACATGCACTTATGTTCCCATAGTCAAGTTACAGTAAAATTTTGGAATGTATTTATTTGTACTAACTACAAAACATAAAAAAGAAACAACATTTTAACAAACGAAATAACGTTTTCAAAAATCTCGCCATTTTCGTGGAGGCTTTTTTCACAGCATTCCGTAATACGGTGACCTTGCCGAGGGTTCCTCTGTCAATCGAATTGAAAGCGGCGATGACGGTGTCACGTAACTCCCCAACGTTTCCAAAATTATAACCACCATACACCTTATTTTTTAAGTCACTCCATATATAAAAATCTCAAGGGGTAAGATCCGGCAATCTTGGTGGTCATGATACTTCTGAATAGGTAGCAATTCCTCTCCGTTTATGTCTTATATCTAATTAGTTCCTCACAATTCGGGCATTATGTGCAGGTGCTCCGTCTTGTTGGAACCATATACCTTAGCGGAAGGCCAACAACTTTTTATAGAATTCTGGGTTTTCACCAATTTTGTTCAACAGATGGGTACAGATGGGTAGATATCACATTGTTTCACAAAATGTCTTCCATGGCATCATGCGATTTTCAGCAATTCTCGAAGTGTACAATTTTCAGTCAATTCTATTATCTTATTGTATTAAAAACATGGCATGTGGCATACCAAATTACTCAGAAAGAAATGGTGAATCCAAACATGTAGAAAACAAATATGGCGTCCATAGAAAAAAACGTGCTTTTTTGATTGGATCACAAATAGAAAAGTTATGACCATAATTAATAAATGACATTTTGTTGGTTTTTCAAAATAGCTTGGGAACCGTTTGGAATTCAACTGTTTTTTGAACCGATTATGAAAGAGCACTACTTTGTCTATTTAACTGACTTTCTATCTCTAATAATAACAAAAGTACCCATACAATCCACCGCCCAGCGAGACACCCTGTATATATATTTTTTGTTTCAGCATATTCGGGTCCATTTGTCGTAACTGTGGTGACCAATGGCGATGAAGAAGGAGATGCTGGTAACATTGGTTTTGCCCTAACGTACACACAGTTGAGATGCAAGGGACACATTCTTTGTGGATGAATTGTACTGTATAATAATAATTATTAATAAAAATAAAATTGAAAAAATAAAGTTATTTGTCTACTTTTTATAACAAACCTAATACTGAAATGTTAAGACATGATTAAAGATAAAGTATCCAAACAACTTAGAAACACCCAGTGGGCAGAAATATCTTTAAAATATAATTTAGTGAATTAAGTAACTAAAGAGAATTGACATTCTTAATATAATTACCTAGAATTAACAAGAAAATTAAGTGGAGTACAGTTATTTATCAATGAACCGTAAGCAGACAACATTTAGTAAATTTGTGCTAATTAAAGTACAGTTAAGAATTGTGCCCAATTTTTGGGCATGCACCGCATTTCTTCCGTTTCTGTTCTCAATCCACACTCACAGTCTATAAAAATATGCACGTGATAACTATCTTTAGCATATTCTTACTTCTGAAACCCTCAAGCCTTCACACAATACAAGATGTGGGTAAAAGCAATAGGACTGGACGCAGTAAGTACACGAAAAAAGTTATATTACACATTTTAAACGATATAAACGATAAATTATTATAATCTCTTTTTAGTTCTTCCATTTTGGAACTGGGGTATTGGAGTCGTAAGATTTGAAAATGGAGTTTGTGACAGTGCTGATGGATTATTAGGAACTTGCTATACCAAACGACAATGTGCAGAAATAACAGGTGGAATAGTATCTGGTGACTGTGCCAGTGGTATTGGATCATGTTGTGTAGGTCAGTATTATTTAAAATGTCTCTATTTCCTTGATTACCAATTCCATCACAAAATTCCTATGGAGATTGCTATCCTGCAGTTTTATTGTTTCTCTTTCAACATTTTTATCTACTGCCATGATAACACCGTCATCAGCAAACATGGCAATGGTGAAACCATCTGGTTGCGGAAGATCTTGTGTATAAAGAAGGTATAGCATTGGACCGAGTACATTACCTTGTGGTACTCCTATTGCAGTTTAGAAAAGTCAAACTTTGTCAACGGCTTTGATAGTTTTAGTTCGCGGTGAACTTACGCTATGCTACATTGGTTTCATAATGAACACATTATGACACTATTTTCGGTTTCATAATGGACGGTTTTTATTATGTAACCGATTTCAAAATTTATGTGAAATTAATGGCTGCAAGTAGACAAAATACCGTATTACACTTGTTTTATAAGACGTCAGTCACGCATGAGTAGTTTGGGCCATGAGGAGCAAAGCGACGAGTGCCTGTATGTTATTAAAAGGTACAACGATATAAAAGAGATCTTGTTTTTAAGAAATATATTCTTTTGACTTTATTCTTTTGGATCAAAACATATATCTTTGACGCCAACAATATTTACTTCATTGAAAATTTTAGCTTATTTGGTTGTGAAGATTAATTTATTTGGAATATTAAGTCAAATAAATATCTATATTTGGATACAAGCAAAAATTAACCTCGACCTTGATCCCCCAGTTTCCTCCAGAAGGTCAAGATCAAGGTCAAATCAAGAAAACAGAAGACAAGAAAAGTTTTATATATTTTTACTTTTCAAAATATTGAATACAGTAAAACAATTGAATCAAAATAAAAAAAAAATACCAAGTTTTAAACATTTTTTAAATGTTATTTCGTAAATAAAGCTTCAACTTCAACTTCTCAAATCCATTGTATTTTAAAGTCAGCACAGTGAGATTTATTCATTTCCCCTGTATGGGACTTTTGGACATTTAATTTTTCTAAAAGGTGACGTGATAGAATTTATTAGGTAGGCAAAAATCAAAACTAGAAGCGGTATTAAAGACAAACAATTTCACAGAATTGTGTCACGATTTTCACTTCATAATTCTACTGTTCAAACTTTCATTTAGGAGCACTTGAAGCATCCCCATGTCACATTTTGGGAAAGAAGTGGTTGAAATGGAAGCTTGGACCTTAACCTTTAAAGCTATGAACAGAAAAGTTAAATAGCCCATAAGTTGACGCATAGGTTTTACCTTAAAGTTGAAAATGTAATCTAATTTCTTTATGATTTCAGTACTGCTTGGATGTGGTAGCACATCTTCTTCTAATAACACCTATTTCGTCAACACTGGCTTCCCAGCAGCTTATTCTGGAACAGGTCCTTGCACACATGTCATCAAAAGATGCAGTGAAGATGTATGCCAGGTATGTAATAAACACAACGGACTCTAGTTTTCACTAAAGTTTACTAAACATTAATGTTTGGTTGCACAAGAACTACCTACCTACCATCAAAATCGAAAATTTGTAAAAATTTGCCTTTAGAAAGTCCTTTTCTGCTTCTATTTAGGTGAGGATAGACTTCTTAAGTTTGACGTTAGCACAACCAAACGCCGATGGCATGTGCGTCTACGATTCCCTCTCTATTGTTGGTGGTGCATCCCCAGTCCCCACCATCTGTGGAGAAAACAGTGGCCAACACGTCTACGTTAACTTCAATGGAGACGAAGACATCAGGATTATCATAGACACCAGCAGTGCTGTGGACTGCCCAAGAGCTTGGAACATTAAAGTCACCCAGATCAGCTGTGACTGCTGTAGTCTTTCAGGTAAGTCACTACACTTGGATGGATCTCTTGTGCTACACACTGTACTCCTCTGCTTTTGTAACTTCTATTCACAAACTCAAGAGGTTTATTTTTTTTTTTGAGTCTTCGCACTATGGTACACTCATGGAATTAAGTAAGTTCTATAAATATTTTAGCAGTGTGTCGATGATACATCCAAGTACAAGTTTTTTGTTATTCTGGTCGACCGCTCGGCCGCTAAGTGCAAAAAATTGTCCGTTTACGCTTCAACTCGTATATCGGAAATTTATTATTTGCGAAACCTTGTTCGAATGCTTTGAATTGGTTTATAATGATTTATATATTTCTATTTATTAGCTTAATGTGTAATTAATTAATGTAATTCATACATTGCAATGTAATTGTGTTTTTATTAAATATGACGTTAATTTTATATTAATAAACATAAAAGTTTTCGATTACATGAAATGAAAATCTCATTTCAAGATATTGCATACAACACAACAAATTATACTTACAACCTTATTGCATCTAATAGCTCTTTTTGTGTTAATAAATACAAAAATCAATTTGTTGTTGTTGTCAATATTTTTACTTTTCAGGTTATTTCAGAACTGACATATGTATTAACATTTATTCACAAAATAGAAATAAATTAAAATTAAATTGCTTTAAATTTGTCTTTATGGTAATTTGTTAATTGTGATTTACTGGTGCTTTCGAGATATTTAGCTTCAACGATATTTTGCAGTGTTTAACTTAATAAACAGAAAGGAGTATGTATTTTGTATAGCATGAATGTATCATTACTATTTTTTTATATTATTATTTTGTATTTACTTTACAGCAATATGTTTCAAATATCTGACAACTGAAAATAATGACAATTATCTATATCACTAATTTACAAAAATGTTTGGAAGCAAGCTCTAAATTTTCGACGAATTTTGATGGAATGTAAATATGTTATAATTATTATTAAACAAAAATAAACTAAAATATACGACCATCTAAAAGAACATTTATACAACAAAAATTATTTCATCAAATTTGACCTGAGTATAAATTGTGTTGGTAACGGGTATATAATTTCCCAAAAGGGGACGCTTCAGAAAGAAAAGTTGTTGGTTTCTCTTACGTATAGCTTTTATTACATATTAATTACTCACAATCATATACAATAAAAGGTATACGTAAGAGAAACCAACAACTTGACGATTTGAACCAGGGACCTTTGCGTCGCTAGCACAATGCTCTCCCATCTGAGCTATTGACATTGTGCTAGCGACGCAAAGGGCCTTGGTTCAAATCCAGGCTGTGGCTGTAATTTTTGATATATTTAAAATTTACATCCCGCCTGTATGTTACAATATTATTAACTTATAATATTACTTTGACAAGGTATGTCGTTAAACATTTTCAGTTATAGTTTATATTGTTTGGAAATTAAAAAGACCTTCATTTTTAATGTATATGCATTTTAGCTAACCTTACAGTAAACAATTCATAAGTCAAAATAATACTTTTAACTTATTATCGTTGTTAATGCACGCCTCTTAATTTATTTAGAAAACAAATTAAGAAATAAAATGTCCAATAATGTTCCAGCTAATATATAGTAAATGAAAAATGTGTGCTTATTGAACTGGAACTATAATACAATAAAACCTCTGTAGAGCTCTTTGAAATATTAACAAAAATAAATACATATTACAACAATAAAAAATTATTAATTATAAGTAAAATTGTAATAATTTGTCTTAACAAATGAACAAAAGAAAATAGCAAAATGTTTTGTTTTCTTTTTCTAGAAAGTAGAAAGTAATATGTTTCATATGGTCTTATTGGTTTTCTCTGTTCCTTCTGAAGTTGGAGCCGTTTAAAATAAGATATTGTTAATAATTCAAACGGCTGTAACTTTTTAATGAATTGAAAAAGTAATTTAATTTCTGAAAAAAATTGTTTTGCGGAAGAAACGTGGGACACCTGTATATATTGCTATAATTTAAATAATTTTGGTTGTTAAGCATGTATTAGATGTCATGAAAGATAATTGAACATTAACTGCTGTAAAGTAAATACAGATATAAAATTTCCATTGTCCTTCATACAAAATAATGCTCGTCCTAAATGTAAATTTAAATTAAATTTAGAGAATTTATTTACATTTAGTGAATATATTTTAATATTACAATCCTGAAATAGTCTATATTTAGTGATAATCCTTGGCATCAAGTTGATTTGCGCATTTACTTACTTACTTACTTAAGCCCGTCATCCTACTGCTGGGCAAAGGCATTTATTTGCGTAATTATTATGTGTATTAGTTAACATAAATTTATATAATGTGTCATGATATTACGCAATATCTTAAAATGAGCTTTTCGTATCATATTATCAAACATGTTTATTAATATTATTATAAAAGTAATTCTATATTTAATTAAATGCATTACCTACTCGTAAACTTAACTGTAGTGATCATATTTCATTTATTACATTGCAATGAAGATATCACATTAAGGAAAAGGTCGGACACGCTAAAAATAAACTAAATCCCGTTACATTACATCCATCGAAAAACCACCTCGTGACGGACAACTTTTTGCGATGCGGCCGGGTCGAGGTATATAGAACAGTACACGAATATATAACCGACATACTATTTTCAAATCCTGCGATAGCGATACGAACTTACTTATATTTCCATGACTGTACATTGTCAAACAGCTGGATTGCCTCAACATTCTGGCGAAGCCTATGTTGATAATTCTCTGCTTCCCTGTCGAGATTTGTTGTCATTTTGTGAAATTGACCCATGGGAGAGCTTTACAACTAAATAAATTTTTCTTTCACAGCACCAGCTGGATGTTTGATGTACTACACTGAACTCTCCGGAACAGTGACCAGTTTCAACTATGGTAGTTCTGCAAATGGGGAACTCCTCGATGGCGTGGTTGGTACAAGAGAATTGGCAAACTTAAACTATGGAGTTTGTGTTGCTCCACAGCCTGGATACTGCTCCATAACATGGAGCCAGTCATCAGGTGACCCGTACTCGTTTACAGTGACAGGTGACACCTTGACAAATGCTGTAAATTTACCAATGAATGGCGTTCAAGGTGAAGATTGCTCGACTGATTTTGTTGTTGTTCCAAATCCAATTGGTATTGTTGGTTCTGACAGATTTTGTGGGAATCAGTTCCCAACTGTAACTTGTAAGTTTTTTTAAGGTGGTTTTGATGGTTTTTCTAATGTTTTTTGGTGCGTTTTTTAGCTTCCTCAAGACCTTTCGTATTGACTGTGGTTACTGACGAAAATGAAGGTGTAGCCCCTAATAGAGATGTTGCAAATCGTGGATTTTCTTTGTCATATGAGCAACAGCGGTGTAGTACCATATGCAAGTGATTAGTTTTGTAGATAAATAAATAAAATATGCCACAAAACTGAGTTGTTTTTGTACATCTTCAATGCATTGTAATAAAATAAGGTTTTGTCAACAAGATTATTCAACTTTTGCAAGATCTGTGTCACCAGAAAACTGGTGAGAATTTTTAGGAAAGTTGCAGTTAACTGTATATTTCTACAAAAATTCAGACATTGTATTCATGAACTTGAACAGACGGAAAGAGTATGCTCCTGTAATTTTTGTGGCGATAAAAAGGAAAAATATTCAACGATTTTGGATATTTTTTTTGATTTAGATTTTTTTTAGAAGAGTTTCCTTCTTCGAGTCATGAGGTGTTGTAATAATTCTGTTTGTGCGTTAATACGAAGAACAAAGTAGACTAGAAGACTTGTTTCAGTATTTCTGTCTCTTTTCTTTTCTTTGCTTTCATAGTAAGATGCTATATACGTAAGAAATGTTGTTTGGGAAATTTACACACTGATTTTTATTGATGATTGTTAGATTAGCCATTTAAAACAAACGAACTGCTCAAAATATAGCCTAATTGATATACTGGTGGGGTCATACATACTTTTTCCTTTTTTATTAATTTCCTTCAGCATCATAATTGATAGAAACATCAGAATAATATATAATAAATATACTAATAAAAAAATCTGATGTGGCCAGGCACATGACTTTATCATACTACATATAAAACTAATAGTTTAGCTACATGAGACTCTATTTGATCGTGATCGGCCTTGTCTGCATTAAAATAAAACTACTAGAACTAGACAGATATGTCGATAAGCTGCGTTCGGATATTGTACTCCGTTGACAACGGGTACACCGTCCAAATGACACACTCCGATGGCCAATGATGGCCCCTATTGGCACTGCGTGTGGGAGCACCTTTATACATAGCGAGGACCTACGGTCAACAAGATAATTTCTTCGACGAAGGCGAATGTGTTGCCAACGTAAACTCCCATGAAAATGTTTTGATCTAATGACAATAATAAATTATAATTTATTATGTTTATAGTTATATCATAAATATGTTTATAATAAAAAAAATATGTTTATAATTATAGTTATGATTCAAAGAAGTGTGTTAATATCTCCCAGTAGTAGACTAACGATTTTCTTTTAGAGATTTTCCCTGGGATTTTTTCAAAACCAGCTTAATCCAAACAATTTTTAATTATCAATAATTATACAGAACTGCTAACTTAAAACTGAACAAATATTTGAAATCACACCATAAGTTGTGCAACGAAAAAAAATATTTGGGAAAAATTAAATAGGCAAAGCATGAAACGTGTTTTCTCTCTCCTGTAAAATTTATAAAAAAGGATTGAGCTGGTTTTGATACTAAACGCCTCAAATGGGATTTATATTGTACGGAAATCGATATTATCATTACGCATTCATTTATTCGATTCTGTTTATTGATATATACCCAAGGTCTATAAAGTAGTAAGGTTATCCAAGTACGAGATTTCTCAGTTTGAGGGGTAAAGGGAGATCGTGACGTCACTAGCGTCGTGCGCTGCCACCAAATTGAATGCTCATTTCGTTGTATGATTTAGGTTAAGTAGGTGCACAATTATATTGAAAAAATAAACGCATCTTTATTGTGATCATTTTTAAATGGTTAGGATGAAAAAAAAATGATGAATGTGATTATCACAACATGCTATTTCAATAATTTGTTAATAATGCTGAATAAGTACATTAGTATGCAATGTATGTCCGATTAAAGAAATGTGTTGTGCTAAACCAGGTCTCTGCAGTTGGAATCAAAATTTAGCAGACATTCAGTGAGTGGAGTCAACCTACAAACAAAATCAAGAGCCGGAGTCGAAGGTGGTATAACGGCAACCACATATTTTTGCAACCATGCAAATTGGGGGTTGAAACACTAAAATTATCAGGAATTGAAGTCGAATGTTTGGTTTACCGACTCTACCGATAAATATATAGAGAAACTATAACTAAATCAGTATTGGTAGTATTGGTACAACTTGCTTATTAAACCACTCATTGGCTTGTCCTGATTACAATATTTGGTTAGAACATACGTACAAAGAAAAAATCAGTAAGAAGCTTTATTGTACAAATTTTTTCATCTTTGTTGTAATTTTATTTTTAATATCAGCTACTCTTCGTTAAATATTTAGATTTTTTTGCTGTTGAAAGGTAAAATTTAAAAAAATTTATCCGTACATATATTCTTTGCTCGACAAAAGCTTTCAAAACTATGGTATCAATAATTGGATCTTGTTTTAAAAGTTCTCTTCTTAATTTACTGCTAATTCTTTTCGAATTATTAATCCCATCCCCCGTAAGTCTTTCGAACTTGCTAATTCATTTAATTAAACAAGCGTTTAAATTCTTCCGACGGATTTATTAGGCCGTCAAAAGATAAATGACGTATCCAGGGTGGAAGGGAGTATGGGTGCTCTTGCTGGTCTTCGTAAGAGTAATGTCCCAACTGCGGATGAGTTCTGCTTTAAACTTTGATCACGTGGAAACGTAAAATATGATATTGTTAATCCAATCACTGTTGAAATGTTATACCTCATATACCATAGGCATCTAAAATTGATACATAATTTAGAATAATGTAATTTCCAATATAAATTAATATCTTACCTTTACTAACTTAATTACTTCATAAAATACTACACTAATAAAACAACCAATAACGTAAAACTATCAACTATTGAATATAACAATATAAACGCAGAATAACGATTAAACACGAACAAAAGCAACCTTTCTAATTCACTAAAAAACCTATAACGAGCTGAGCTGGCAATAATTAAACGTATCTTTGAACAAACTAAACGAGCGATGTATGCGACGTGATGCGAAGTGTGCCGGTACTCTAGTGACGTCACGAAAGTAGAGCATATAGGGATCTGAGGGGGGTATATAAAGTGTACTATAGGAAAGATAGCAAACTGGATAACCTCTCTCTTTATAGACCTTGATATATACCGGCTTTAGTGGCATAAGCAAAGGCCAGCGCCGACGGCTGAATGGGACCATCGACGGCACCACAGCTAGATGAATGCGAGAAATACAGCGGCACGCGTTCGTCTCCAACTTCAGTTCGGTACCGCTGGTGGGAGAGCGTTTTGACACTTTGAATTTGCGGACGTTTTGTTTGGAATTTGTGCGATTTTCGGGCGTTTTTTTATGTCTGTGGTGTCGGTAATTCTTTCGAGAGGTGCCCCCCCGGTGGCTGGAAGCCAATTGTGGAGAATTGCAACAAAATTGTGAGTACACTAACTTAAGCTTCTGTAGTTTTTTGGTTATTGTGTAATGTTGTGTAATTGCAATTTTAGCACTAGCAACAAGTCGCGATTGTGCATTCATTATGTTTAGTTATACCACTTCGCATTTGTAAGAAATAAGCCGTTTTTTATGCTTATTAGAAATTGCAACAATAATCCAGCCATTGTATGTATTTTTCCCATTATAGGTGTTACAATATTTGCAAAACCGATAGTACCTACATATTATACATAATAATTAGTACCAATGTCCAGAAAATGATCTGATTCAACTTCGCTGCTTGTCACCTGTGCAAATGCAAAATATACGAATAGACATATTCCAGGTGAATAATATTTAATCCGTCTTGCACTTCTTGCGACATGTATTTGCTCTCAAGTCATGTACGTTATTTATTTGTTGCACATAGACTTTCTTCTTTAGGGCTTAAGGGTTGCGTATCAACAATTGAATCGGTCGGTTCGAAAACACTACAAGTCCAAAAAGTGAGTTTTATTTACATTTGCATTAAAAGCAGAGACATGATTAAAACAATCATCATGGACATGTACTGTTTTTGAACTCGACGGAAAAACAGCGTACATTTTTAACAATATTTGTTTATTTAAAGCATTTAAATAACAGTTTTATTGTGATGTAGGTATGTATAGTGTTTTTGGCGGCAACAAAAAATTCCTTATTCATTTCATATTATTATATTTTCCGAAACGCGTTAGTAATGCAGCAAAAACAAACATGTGCATGCTTCGTACAAGGATATTTTTTCCTTGTCGAAATTGAAATATAAAAAGACGTCTCGTACTATGCCTCGAAAACAATTTCTTTCGACAAGAAAAATGTATTTTTCTGTGGAGCATTGACGGTATGAGTATGTTTTCGTCAAATATTCGAGCAACATTCGGCGTAGTTATTTTACAGCCATAATAGAACACGTTTTTGTCCCGCCGGCCGGTCCGCTTCGAGAATTTGAAACGTGTTTTGTAAGTAAGTGCATATGCGATGTTTCGAATGGAAATGACATTTTTATACTCTAGGAATTTTTAAGCGTCGACTTATTTATAAAATATCAATCTCAGATTAATTTGCTTAGACGAATAATATACTAGGTATTAAAACAACTTAACATTTTTTTTATTTCTGCAACGAATTAAATTGAAAATTCTAATACTTCTAGTACTGTTGTTGGACTAAAATTCTTTGTTTTTTTTCTTTTAAATAAGGATTATATTATCTAAATAGACACCAGATCTAACGATGCTATTAACTTAACAAAACCGGTTACCCAAAGAATTTTTAAATGAAGATTTGCAAACAAAAGCTTGTTTGTTGATTTATCAAATGAATCGGTCGGTTCGAAAACACTACAAGTCCAAAAAGTGAGTTCTGAGAAAATTAACAAAATAATTTTGTTGGTGCAATATCTTGAAAAGTATAGCAGTTAGCTACTTTGTACCAATAGACAAAATATAAAGTAGTTCACAGAGAATTAAATGTACTACATATTTTATTTATATTTGATTAAAAGCAGAGCTATGATTAAAATAATCATCATGGACATGTACTGTCTTTGAATTCGACGGAAAAACAGCTTACATTTTTAACAATACTTGTTTATTTAAAGCATTTAAATAAAATTTTTATTGTGATGTAGGTATATATGATGTAGGATTTGCATGAAACTTATTTCCTGTAATATTTGAAGATTGTTAATTAAAAATGTCATGTCAGATTTTTAAAATAAATTCAAAACGGCGGATTATACAAGATTAGTCAAAATTACCGGATCACCTTAGCAATTCTTTAACCGTAAAGAATTTCAAAGAAAAATTTAAACAAAAGCTTTTCGGTTTTAAACAAGCTATATATTTTCAATATACGGATGTTCATTTTATTCTGAAAATTTGGTAGACTTTCTAAGAGTTTGTAAGAATCATTTTTTTATAAAGTGCATCATCTTTGAGTTATGAGCAATTAACCGATCATTAACGGATAAAAAAAATCAAGAAAAAATAACTAAACTATGAAAAAGCATAATAAATTAAATATTCAAGCTGGCAAATTAAATAAAAGTGTATGTATGCGGGAAAACATTCTTAATTTGAAGTCCAGGAATTTTGATTAATTGCTTATAACTAAAAAATGACAGTATTGTATTTAAAAAAAATGATTTCTACAAAAGAATTAAGCCTAGAGTTAAAAAAATTATGTTACCAAATTTCCAGAATAAACAATAGTTTGTTTAAACACAAATTTTTTTCTCAGTTGGACAATTATTTAGTTTTTCGGTAATTTCGTCTATTTTTGATTAATTGATCATAACTCAAAAATAAGGCATTGTATAAAAAAATCATACAAAAGATTCTTAGAATTAATCTTAGAATTAAAAAATGTAAAGCTATACAGGATGTTCTGTCTGAAAAAATGAAGGTTACGAGATATCCAGAATAAAATGAACAACCTGTATAATAAAAATATATTTAAACGATAGATTGTTTAAAACAAAACAACTATTACTTGAAACATTTTTTGAAATTGTTTACAGTTGAAAAATTATTTAGGTGTTCCGGTAATTTTGACTAACCCTATACATATATGGCGATATGATAGAGTATGATATAGAGTTTGATGATTGTATACATAATAGTTTTAAATTTGCTCTTCTACGGTGGTAGTCGGTCCGGAAGTCACGTGGTAGTAAAATTCCAAATTTTCACCAGTTACACACTTGTGGACTTTTTTAATATTATTTATCTTTTTGATATTGATATTCATATTGATTACTTTGGCGTACCTCAACAACGATTTGAATGCAAATTACGAAGTTGGCGAATGTTTACGACTATCAGTAGAAACTGAGTTGAAACGCGTTGCATGAGGGAGCAAAAAAGCAGTGTTCTGGACTTATCTATTTCGCCCAAGCATTCTCTTTAGGTCTATTCGATAGAATAAATTATAGTGAACATTTTGGCTATTTCAGTTCAAAATGGCCCATTTTGGACTTGTACTGTTTTCGAACTCGCCCATTCAATTATAATCTTAGAATATGGCATTTTGTAGCAGTGTCCAGTGACATTCGAAAAACAGATATAACTGAACGATTTTGAAACACAATCTTAAAAGTGTCAATACCTCGCAAACTAACGACATTTTCTCTTCTGTCATACACAATAGCCCTCCAAAATCTTGCCCTTTCGAAAGCTTCACATTTCTATACATTTTATAATGCCATCCCCATAAAATTAAGGTGATTAAACACTCAGTTAACTATATTAGTGGTGGCATAACAATTTTATAGCCTTGCATAACAAAATATTCGTGAAAAAGGCAATTGAAAATTAGCAAATTCTTTAAAACTCACTAAGGTTGTCGAAAATAAAAAATACGTCAAAATCTTAGAGATGTTAAGATTACAAAGGTTATTGAACATTAACACATAGAGGCATGTGCGAATTTGGTTTTAAAATTATGAAACCTTGCAAATATGATAGTATTATTCTTGCGAATATAGGAAATATACTAAAAAAGTATGTGGGCGTTAAACAATTTTGTGAATATACTGGGTGTAACACAACGTATCAAAAAATATTAAAAGATATGTCCCTTTCAGTAAAAAAACTTGATTTCTCAAACAGAGATGGTTAAAAGTCTAACAGAAAATTAAATAAGATTTGAATAAAGTTTTTAAATAACTCGAATAACTTTAAATACTAGAATAGAGAGAACTAACTGGTGTTTCATTATAACCAGTGGCGGACTGGCCAGGTGGTGCCAGGTTGCCCGATGGCAAGTGCCCCCCCCCCCCTTACGTGGGCCCCCCTTAAGACAATATGGTGAAAATATTAATAATATATTTATTTATACCGAAACTTGCACGGGATCGCCTTAAGAATTTATTTTTATGTTTGGCAATAAATAAGAACCCAATAAGAAAATTGCATGGTGAGTTTTAAGAAACACTTTGGGAAACAATAAAAATTCTCCAAACGGCCCTTGTTAAGAGAACTTGTTAAAATGTATTACTATTTGAACTTGAAACTTTTTACTGGACGTTTATCTTTCATAAAAAATAAGTTTTTTTTTTTTAAATTTGGTAGTTTTTACCAAGAAAAATTAAAAATAAATAAGTCGATGCTATGACGTACAAAATTAAAACTTGAAAAATCGGATAAATGATATACAGGAAAACATTGTGGAATATTTGCTGAACATATGAAAGGGACCAAAATAAATCAAATAAATAAAATTTAACTTGGGTACAAAAATGAATCACTTATACAGAATGTTTAATTTACAGAATAAAATATGTGAATAAAAATAAAAATACAAAAGAAAATTAGAAACAAATATGCGCATTTTTGTGTTGATCAATGATATAAAAAGTAATATACCTACCTTTTTCACTTTCGAAGATATCATAAAATTGATGTACAGGGTGCTATAAAAGTTATAGATAATCATTCGCCCTACTGCCAGAAAATATTTTCATGTTTACCGGGATGTCCCACAACAACGTACCAACAAATTTATGTTTGTTTAAATGGAACACTAGGTATATTATTGCAAGTTTTGATGAAGATTTTTAGCCTAATTGTTTTGACTTCAACTTGTATTAGGCTATTATCAACTGTTTCTGAGATATTGTGAAAGGATTGTCAAAAATGAGCATTTTCAAAAAATTTTTCTATGGTAACTAACAAGAATAAGAAAATAAGATAACTTATCTTAGATAGTAAAAGTATCGCTTTTTTTACAGTCGTTATTCATTTGCTAAATAAATTAAATTCTAATATGACTTGCTAAATGTCAAATAACAAGAATTTTAAATAGAATACCCTGTATGACCCTTGACATACTTCGAAAGATCGATAAATCTACTTTCCTAAAATGTTTAAGCCGGTAGGTCTATCGTCAACAGCTAAAAAGTTATTAATCATCTAATTTAACATTTATACGCATACAAAAAATATTTCATAAACTAATATAACATAACTAGTTGCCACGACGAAATTCAGCAATCGCACAAATGTAATGATTTTTCTGCAGCAACATTTAGTCATTGCAAACTGCTACTATGAGTTACACAAACGAGCAAATTATGATCATTTATGATCATAATTTTTATTTATTTACGTAATATTCTAAACTATTTAAAGAATTTTAATGGATCCTTGGGTTGGGTGTAGTGGTCTAACGCCTTAGCCAGCTATATCGCCAGTTTAATTTATTTATTTCGGGACATGTTAAGGAATAAGTTTATGGGGATGTTCCAGTTACTACTGATAACAAAAACAAGGAGTGATTTGGTAGCAATGTGGTGTTCTTCAGAAATCCTAACATTTCTGTACTCTCAGAAGAATAAATAATTAAATAAATGGATAATTGTAAACTGAATAAATAATTATTATTTCAGTACGATTGTCAAGAGTGCACATATCAACTCTGTCAGATCAATGCGTTTCAGTCTTGCTTCACATTCTCGGTGAAAATATTACATTTTCCATGGTTTCCACAAAAATATGTTGACGCCTTCTTATTACTGTTCTTCATGTTCGCTATAGTAGTTGTAATATTCCCATAAATTTTTTCCTCAATATGCCTACAGAGTAACAAATCAAACTCGATTAAATCAAGCGATCCAGTTTTTCAAAGCGTTGGACCACCATGAACAAATTACTGTCATTGATAAATATTATTTAAACAATTTTAGATTGATATATAAATTACTAATTCTTTGAAGAAAATAAATATCACAAATTATACGTTTGTATAAATCAAAATTGCAGAATGCTAGTACTAAAAGCTGCTGCATGAGAAGAACAATTATTCTAATTGAGAGATTGTTGAATTTCGTCGAAAAATCTGGATATTCAATATTAATTTATGAATATTGTGCACAAGGTACAAATGTCACATTTAGATGCTTAATAACTTTTTAGCTGTTGACGATAGACCACCGCCTACCGAGTTAGACATTTTAGGAAAGCTGATTTATCGATCTTATATATTGTATGTATTCGTTCTATTTCTTATTTTTAACATTCTATTTCATAATATTTTTGTAAGTTTTTCTTTGTAACTCTTACTTTTTCATTTTTTCCCCGCAATTTTTCTTGCGTATAGTAAATGAGCTACTGAGTAAAACGTTTCATATGGACTTTGGATTTTTTCAATTTATGACAAAGTTACAACCGTTTGTGTTATTAACAAAACCGTATTTTAACCGGCGCCAACTTCTTAAGCAATTGAGAAAACCAAGGTCCATATGATACTCTTTACTTAAAATGATATTTGTTTTATAAAAACAATTAATAAAAAGCTTCATATAAATTTTTTAGTTCATTTACTTATTCAAATTATGTTGATTTTGTTTTAAATATTTTTATTCAAATTTATTTACTTTCTATGGTTGTAATGTGTAGTGGCTGTGTTCAAACGGCTGAATTTTTCAAGGAAAATAAGTTCTTATAAAAAATTTAATCAGAATGACATTTGATTTCTAAAAATAATTTTCGGGGAAAAAATGGTGGGCCCCCTTAGCTTCCTGGCAACCAATATTTGTTACCCAGTCCGCCACTGAATTATAACATATTACCAAACCATCGTATTGCTTTCATCACAAAAATGGAAGACTTCATCCAACACTTTTCAAAATTATATTCCATTAAAACACCAATATAGATAACAGCTTGTGACGTCAATTAAAAACAATCGTCAATCATAAACATTAATATTCGGTACCACGTAATATTGAAGTTTTATAATGAAATATACACTGCTCAAAAAAATTAGGGAAACACTTTTTTCGAAACCTGTGACTTTTTTAAATAATAGTTCTAGCCAAATCAAATTTGGTATACTTCAACGGGATATATTTAACAAAAAGAAAATTACAAAACCAATGTTACAACTCTTAGTTACTTCTAAGTTATACTTAAAAATGTAAATTAATAACGCAAAATAAAATGGAATTAACTGTCATAGTATCGATGACAGTCGGGTTTTCTGTGGATTGGTGAGGTTTAATACAGTGTATGCCCTCTACGAGCACGAATCCCTTCCTCACACCTGCGCGGCATGCTTCGTACTAATGTGCGAAAAGATTCTTGGCGTATGCTTTCCTATGAGGAGCTCCTACATGCAGTGCCAACGTCTCGCCAACATTGGTGATGTGACGCGCTGCGCGTAGTGTGCGCATTCACTTCGCCAACAATGGCCAACGTTGGTATTGGGCGCAAGGTATTTCTGTGTATCGCAGAAGGCTCGTAGCGTCCCGTAGAGAATTAAAAATGAGCAGTGAAGACGATATCATTGCTGTTGCCGCACCTCCCATTATTTTAAGCAGTGCATTGTTGCTTAGAATTAAAAAAAGGAACCCTCGAAAGAGGACACTGTTTAATAAGTTTGTTATATATTAAACATGTTTTTCAGTCATTATTTATACAGTACGTTCGAAAATATTAATTACATTAAGGAATACAAATATACAACAATACAGGGAACAAAATTATTTAGTTTTTTATATTTTCCACGTGACATTAAAAAAATCTCCCTTTTTATTTTCTTTATGTTTCAAGCAACAAATGCGGAATAAGATGGGATAAGATCTGATACACTGAGTGGTCTATATTTTTATGCAGGACCCTGTTAATTTGTGTCGTTTCTTTATATAAATATTTCATTTCAGTCAAATCTATGAATTCATAATTTTGATTTAAAATATAATTTATATAATAAAACTGAAATTATTTATAATAAGATACAAAGAAAAATTGAGAACCCTTACATACACGGAGTTTTAATTATAGATATTAAAACTCCGTGTATGTATATTATGTAGGTATATTTATTATCAACCCAATATGGTTTAGTAACAGATATAGTTTTTGATATTTTTCTGATAATCAAAATAAGGAAAAGCATCCAGTATAGTTTTTAAACTTTGTTGAATACATTAAATACATCAGATTATTTAAATTTGCCGCTTAAAACTAATCTATAAATTGTTAATTAATAAATAGTTAATTGTTGTTAATTATATAAATGCAACTTTGTTTGATTGTAGTCAAGATTGTAGGGAAGAGGGTTGACCGCAGTCCTTGGACCCCTATACCGTATGACTCCCCATCGTGTGTAGATGCATATCCCGCTTCCGTCCAACCCACTCCCTCACCTTTCCCACCCCACCCTAGCGAATAAGGTTGACCGCAATCCCAGAACCTAAATACCGTATGACTCCCCATTGTGTGCGAGTTCATTTTTAAAATTTTAATGATGACGTCATTTCTGGAAAACCCGGAAGTCATAGTAACCTCAAGACCATCCCATAAATTGGCATTTTCTGTCTATTAACACAACGTTCATTCCTTCGGCGTCAAAAAACAAAAAATAAACAAACGTACCTATGCCGTGGGTCACCCATTATAACCTCTTCAATATTGTCTTCAGAATACTACTTTATTGCTTGTTAATTTATTGTAACTGTAAGGTTAATATAATGCTTATAAGAACCATAATTATTGTGAATAAATTTACAAAATATTAAAAAAAGTTTTCATGTTTTTACATTTGGGCAATCAAGCATTTGGGCAAATAATAAATCATCATTGTCCTTAAAGTACGTACAAGCATAAATAATGCAGTGTATATGATAAAATATAGATGGATAACTAAACTTTTCATCGGTAGTACGTACAATGCTAAAACAGAATGAAATAAAGCGGACAAGGTCGACATATTGGCGATGTGCATTGGCACAGTTGGGTCCCGCTACGCGAAGCACTCCGATGGCCAATGATGGCCCCTATTGGCACTGCGTGTGGGAGCACCTTGAGATTCTTGGCGGATGTTTTCGATGTAATTCATGGCATTTAGTCTACCAGGAACCACAAGATCAGTTCTGTTGTCTATACTGATTCCAGCCCAAATCATCACAGATCCACAACCAAATCTATCCTCTTCCTGTATAGCAGCGGCTGCGTAGCGTTCACCAGGACGTCTATATACACGTACTCGACCGTCGCAACGAGTTAAACGAAATCTGGACTCGTCTGTAAACAGTACAGGCGTCCAGCGACGAAGTTGCCAATCTCTGTGATCCAGAGCAAACCTCATTCGCGCTGCTCTGTGATGCTGCGTAAGGCGTGGTGCGCGGACAGGTCTTCTTGGTTTCAAATTCGCTTCTTTTAATCTGTTTCTAACAGTTTGATCAGAAATTTCTATTCCATGTGCTCGTCTTAGGTCGTTTAGGAGGTCTCGTGCGGTGGCAGTACGCTGACGTAAAAAGGAAAGGACAAGAAATCGGTTTTAATTTTGTGTTGTTTTTTGATTTTGACCTTTTCCAGCTCTTTTAATTCAATTCGTTTGTCATCTTTAGTAGGCTTTCATACGTGAATTCAAAGCATAGTTGGCATTTTTTCAATTTTGTTTTGCGTTATTAATTTACATTTTTAAGTGTAACTTAGAAGTAACTAAGAGTTGTAACATTGTTTTTGTAATTTTCTTTAGTTAAATATAAGCCCTTAAAGCATACCAAATTTGATTTGGTGATTATTTAAAAAGTTACAGGCTTCGAAAAAAGTGTTCTCCTAATTTTTTTGAGCAGTGTATAATGAATTTCTTTTTTGTTGAATAACAACAAAATAACAGTTTCACTGAATTAATTATTGAATTTTATGACAAAACCTACTTAAAGTGTAAACTATTCACAAGGATGAATCTAATAATAAAGATGATAAACTGCATAATTATCTTGTGTTGGTATATAAGCGACTTCCCCAGCCCACAACTATCACTCAAGATGTTTCAATTACAATTAGCTATCTTTTCAATAATTCTTTGCGCATATTCTGGAGCTGAAACCCCAGAGTTTCTACAGGTGGAAGTATGGCAGAAAGGCTTTGTGTGTACAGTGTCTTCTGAATTGCTTACGAATCCAGCATTTGATTGTCAAACAAAGCAAGGTAAAACTACTGCATTATATACACAGTCAATATAAATGATTGTAGTCGAAGGAGGCAACGGCCATGTTAATAATTTTTTGCCTATATACACAAACAACTGTCAAACTTGAAATAGGTTATGCGATCAATTTAAGTTTTTCGTGTAGCATAACTGTAGAATAACAATTCAAACAGAGCGGCAACCAAATATCTTTTCATTTGATAGCATGCCTACTTCGACTACAATCATTTATAATTACCGGTTATAATAGATGCCATATGAAATTACATGCTTTTTGTTTGTAATTTCAGGTAATATCCAAGAGTCCTTTAACAGTACTCATGCCTGGTTCAAATACAAGGATCTCCAGTGTACAATTTCAGATAATGATCTAAAATCGATTGGAAGATGTCCACAACCGTCTGTGGTTACGGCACCTCGTGAGTGGACAAACATCTGCAATAATTAATTGTGAATTCTATTAATCGAATGAATACTTTAATTTTTAGGTAAAGATCCCCCTCCACCACCATTCTCGTAATTCTTGAAGGACTTACTCAGTCACAGGCAATACAATTTTCGCTGCAATGTAAACGATCAGTTATTATTGTCTGTAAAAATAAAATAAAAACTCTTATAAAAATAAAAAATCTGATGTGGCCAGGCACATGACTTTATCATACTATATATAAAATTAATAGTTTAGCTGCATGAGATTCTATTTGATCGAGATCGGCTATGTCTGCATTAAAATAAAACTAGTAGAACTAGACAGATATCTCGATTAAAGCTGCGTTCGGATATTGTACTCCGTTGACACCGGGTACACCGTCCAAATGACACTTACGTGTTAGTGGGTGTAAAAAGTGTAATGCAATATGCGAACGCAGCTTATATTGACAGAAGTTATTGTCAAAACATTAGCGTTTGACACCAACACTACCTACTGTCATTAGAATCAAAAAATCTGACAAATCCTGGCTACTAGTTTTCATGCAGTTCGACCGATCTCGTAGAAATAAAATTTGCTCATGCAGCTAAACTATTGATTGTACCAATAAATGTCATAGCGATAAATTATTCAGAATTTCCTTATCTTTAATTTATTATTTAACTATTTCGACGAAATTCCAGAAATGGCGGCTTATTTGCAAAATCTTTCAAAAATGCTCAGACTAAACCTCCCGTTCCTTTGGACCCTCTTCAACAGAAAGCTTTTCAGCTCTACGTTTGGTTATGAAACACACACACACACAGACATTTTTTTGTACTTTGGTCAAAAATGTTCAGGGGACCCAAAAAGACATATTTCCGCTAAAACCTCAAAAATTTTTTTTGGCACGATTACAATACTTTACATACTACGTATGATAAAGTAAAAATATTGAAAGATATGTTCCTTTTAATAAAAAATAAAATATGGTCTGAATAAAGTTTTTAAATAACTCGAATAACTATTCTATAAATAACTAGAATAACTATTATATAAATTTCTATTCCATGTGCTCCTCTCTCGCTGACGTAGAGAGGAAAGGACTTGATTTTGAGTAGTTTTTCGATTTCGACCTTGTCCAGCTCTTCTAACATATTGGCCAGTATCCCGAAACCGATTCCATAAACACTGAATAACAGAAGGGATAACTCGAAGGTTCCTGCTAACATATACTTGATATTTTCTCTATTTTGTTTTTCGATATTAATTTACATTTTTAAGTGTAACTTAAAAATAACTAAGAGTTGTAACATTTTTTTGTAATTTTCTTTAGTTAAATATATGCCCTTAAAGCATACCAAATTTGATTTGCCTAGAACTATTATTTAAAAAGTTACAGGTTACGAGAAAAGTGTTCTCTTAACTTTTTTGAGCAGTGTATAACATATTTCTTTTTTGTTGAATAGCAACAAAATAACACTTTCCCTGAATTAATTATTGAATTTTATGATAAAACCTACTCAAAGTGTAAACTATTCACAAGGATGAATCTAATAATAAAGATGATATACAGCATAATTATCTTGTGTTGGTATATAAGCGACTTCCCCGGCACATAACTGTCACTCAAGATGTTTCAATTACAATTAGCTATCTTTTCAATAATTCTTTGCGCATATTCTGGAGCCGAAACCCCAGAATTTCTACATGTGGAAATATGGCGAAAAGATTTCCGCTGTATACTGTCTTCCAGATTGCTTACGAATCCAGCATTTGATTGTCAAACAATGCAAGGTAAAAGTACTACAATATATAGATACGATGTAAAATTATGTGTTTTTTGTTTGTACTTTCAGATAATATCCAAGAGTCGTTTAACAGTACACATGCCTGGTTCAAATACAAGGACCTTCAGTGTAGAATTTTGGTTAGTGATCTTAGATCGATCGCAAATTGCCCACAACTAACTCTTGTTTCGGTACCTCGTAAGTGGACAAACATCTCCAATAATTGGGAATTCTATTAATCGAATAAATACTTTAATTTTAGGTAAAGTACCCCCTCCACCAGCATTCTCTTAGCTCTTAAAGAAGTCACTCACTTAGTCTGGCAATACAATACAAGTTCGCTGCAATGTTAATAGTCAGTTTTTACTGTCTGTAAAAATAAAATAAAAACTCTCATATAAAAAAAGTGTATTAATTTATTATAATAAATTCTGTAAATATTTAATTGTGAGATATCATCTCACAAAGATTGGACGGGCAAACAACGCAGACTGTAGACTCTGCGGGGGATCCCCCGAGACAGCTGTAGGTACACCTATTGTGCGAATGTGACGCTGTAATGCGTGGCCAAGACAAAACCACTTGGGAGCCGCCATCATTGAACCAGCAGAGATGACACAAGTTACTCCTCGAACAATTACTGACTTCGTGAAAAGGATCAACATCGAAGGACTCTAATGTATGAGGGAAATACAAAACATTTATTACATTTCATTATACAAGTAAAACAAATTTATTTTCGTATTGGTAATGGTACATAATCGCTTTTGCAGACGCTAAAACATATGAATGCTATACGTATACTATGCATCTTCATTCGGTTCATTAAATTGTGACATGTACGGTCAGTGGCGTCACTAAGAGTTAGTGGGCCCCCACTCACAAGGAGCCTATGCTAAGTTTGGTCAACAAGCGTTCTTTTCGATTTTTTTGATTTGACGCCCTTAAATCCTTCAAAAAAATAATTTGAAACTAAAATACACTGGGAGGCATATTTTCTTATATTGACTTTTGCTTTTTGCGTTTTGTTTATTTAATACTTTGAAACCCTTAAGCCCTGATTTGACTGCGCACCAACAAGACTTTTAATACTTTTTATACGTTTGAGCAAAACGATGCAATATGTATTAAAAAGAAAATGGAATGCTTCGAAACGGTATGTCATATAATTATTCAAACAGACATTTTGTCATCATAAAACGCGGTTTCAAAATTATTACAATCCAAAAACTACGACTTACAAAAGGCCGCTCATTTGTTACACACAGCGTATGGGGCATTTCACGTGAAGCGGACAACGAAAAAAAAGTGAGGTTTTTAAATTCGTTCATAATCGGCCAAATTGTACGTCTAGAAGATATAAATGTGCATACAGAATATTTTTTTAATGTGGGGTTTAGTTGCCAAGTTATGGCCATCTAACGAATTGATGTGAAGAAAATACGTATCTTTTGGAAGCAATTTTTCAAATTAAACAAATTTACAATAAAATATTGAAAGTGGTGGTTTATATAGAAAATTTGTTGATCTTTTTAATTATGAAATCAAATTCGAAGTTGGAATTTTTTTTCTTGTATAAAACCAGAAGTAAATTTTTTTAATTAAATTTTTATTAACTTCGCCCCTTTTTAAAAAAATAATTTTACTCTCATAATAAAGCTTAAAGTGTGTAGATAATACACTGAAAGTTTTAAAATGGGATCTCAAATAGTTTAGGAGATACGTGTATGTAAATACATACGTGTCGTACTGTGCGGGTACTAGGAGCTTGGTGAGCGCGCATTGTTTGCACGAAAACGCATTAAAACAAAATGAAACAGCATTGTAAGAATTTTTAGAGAATTTTTACTATTTTACCAGGAGAATCAATACTAATTTGTTTTACAAGAAGGCCTTCGGTTGATGGAATAAAAGCGTGCATTTTTTTTGTTCCTAGAATGGTGATTGCAGCATCAAATCGGGGTTGCAGAAAAATCCTCTGCAGTTTAATATCGGCTACGGAGCAGTAATAAATGGCCGTTTCTTTTAAAGATGATTTAGCCCATTCGTACAATCGCATGGGTGTAATGATTGCTTTACTTGGAGGTAACTGTAAGCTTGCACGTGTGGCTAAGCGTTTGAGATTCCCCCCAAGACCATCACATGGCCCCTTTCCGTGAGACGTTGCGTGAAAAAGAATTTCTGCATCCGTATTAAAATCTTCTTTGTAAAAAAATAGATTCACAAAGTTAACACTATATCGCCCGGATAAGTGTACGCGCACTTTATGCGTTGTATTCTAGTATCACGTCAAATGGCCTTGAGTCCCAGAAAGGGATGGTGCTCGCGCTCAGCAAGCACTTAGTACCCGCACAGTCCGTCACGTATGTAGTTACATACACGTATCTCCTAAACTATTTGAGATCCCATTTTAAAACTTTCAGTGTATTATCTACACACTTTAAGCTTTATTATGAGAGTAAAATTATTTTTTAAAAAGGGGCGAAGTTATTAAAAATTTAATTTAATAAATTTACTTCTGGTTTTATGCAAGAAAAAAAATTCCAACTACGAATTTGATTTCATAATTAAAAAGATCAACAAATTTTCTATATAAACCACGACGTTTAATATTTTATTGTAAATTTGTTTAATTTGACAAATTGCTTCCAAAAGATACGTATTTTCTTCACATCAATTCGTTAGATGGCCATAACTTGGCAACTAAACCTCACATTAAAAAAATATTCTGTATGCACATTTATATCTTCTAGACGTACAATTTGGCCGATTATGAACGAATTTAAAAACCTCACTTTTTTTTCGTTGTCCGCTGCACGTGAAATGCCCCGTCTGACAATGTGGTCAAGTTGAAAAACGATTTTCAATCTGCATTAACGACAGCAGCGAATTTAGCTAAATTGTCGAATATAGAGATTAAATTTGAAAATAATAGTAAAACGTCAGTTTGATGAATTGTGTGATGACCAAAGGTGAGGATAACTTCCGAATTAATATATTTAATTCAACATTAGATATTATAATTACACAATTAAAAGATAGATTCAACAGCTTAGCAAATGTTACTAACTTATTCAAATCAATTTTTCCGGAAACTTAGGCCAGAAGTTAATAGAGATGTATGCAGACGATTTATCTGCAAATTTCCATTCACAGTTACAAACATTTAGCAATGCGTTCAAAAACGAAATAACATAAATACTGCATATGACTTAGCCCAATTGTTGGTAACTCAATATTCTGTCTTGTGTACTACGTTTTCAGAAATAAGCACATCTATGTAACACAGCTGTCTTTATGCAACAATTAATATATGGTATTGAGTTTAGAATGGTATCTGTGGAGGCCTGAGTAAGTACCTACTTTTTAAAATACTCGACTTCATTTATTGACGTTATGCTTGCATCTTATTGCAGCCCAGGGCCCCAGAAACTGCCCAGATCTCCTATTTTTTAGCCTAAAACCGTATCCCTCGCTCAGAGGGGCCCTCAGTTAATTTTTTTACAACAATTATGAGAAATACCAACATATCATCGGCTTAAAACTAAAATTCACAAACTAATATTTTGTTACATTTTATTGAAACAGGAATTAATCGTAGCTAAATTCTTATAAAAGCAAATCTTATACGAGGGCCCGATCAATAAGTGTTCTAAGTTGTCTAAAATCCATAAAATCTCTAGAAAAATGCGTCATATTTATTTGCATCCTTCTTAAAGTCAGGTTTTCGTCATTATTAGATTTTAGTTAGTGACTTTTACCTTTATGCCCACGATCATATTTTTTTCGAGAGGCCTCCCAAACACCCGGCCAGCTCCAATGGGCCCCCCTGGCTCGTGGGCCCGTGTGCGCCGCACACCTCGCACACCTGCTATTTACGCCACTGTGTACGTTGATTTGATGACTTGAATATAAGCCTATGCAATTTACGTATACCTTGAAATATTCGAAGAATGTCATAAAAAATTTCACGTCAATAAAACAAATTACCTTTGTTAGAAACATTTAATAGACTATGGATCAAAATGTAAAAATCTAAACAGCATCCATCTTCGAGAAGAAATGCCGCAAGAAACAAAGCGCGTTAACACTTTTCGCTGACATCCTTGTCTCTAACTTTGACACCAAAGAACGACCGATTATGGACGCGCCGTCCACTTGCATCGTAGCAGGCGGTACAGTCAGTAAGGCGTTATACAGATTCCTGATATTCTCGGTCCTTAGACTCGTCGAATTAAAAAAAATGAGCTCCTCTTCGAGATTATCGTAAGTCTGCAGAGATACCAGACAAGGAGTTTGGTCAATCTCATCTTTAATCAGCCTATCCAATTTTTGATTTAAGGATTCTCCATCGTTGGCTGGTTTATCAGTGGCGATGGTATCTTGAGTCTTTGGAAACAGCCTAGCTAATAAGTCTTTAGCTACGCTTAGTAGGCATGCCCTGTCGGTATCGAAGTTTGTATATTTCACAGGGTTGTTTAAGAATTTTAGAAGCATCATCAGATCAGCTGCTCGTCTCTCCTTAAACTGCGCAGTTAAACCAGTTTTGATATCGTTGGCAAAGTCTGTGTTCTGTGCGGTTAGTTCATCGTATATGAATTTTATAACAGCTTCTACTGTTAATAGATTAGAATCTTTAAGGCCCAAACGTTCCATTCCGAGCTTTACTGGCTTCAAAGCATTAACGATGCTGCTGAGGGTAGGGAATTCCTCTTCGGATATATCAAAATCGATGTGGTCAATGGTCGCTTCTAAAATAACGTCTTTAATTCGGAGGAAATGCTCTAACATCTCGAGTAGGCTGGTCCAATTGATTTGACCGTCCAATAATAATTCCCCATTATATTCTGGGGTTTTCTTGAACGCCTTCACGAGCTTCCTGACTTTCTCCATCAGATCAGCATGGACTTTTAGCTGGAATCTAGGATCGAAACTTCCCATAACGAAATTGGAGCTGAAACTATCATCATCCTCATTAGATATATCACCGTCGTCATCGTAATTTGTTTCGGACGTGTTAACTTTTGATCTTTCGTAAAGGACATGGTCCACTGCAACATGCAACCCTTCAACATGGCATGATTGATGATGAAAACTACCTAATGCTGCATATTTCGCGTTCAGGGGATGATTGATTGTCACGTGGGCTACAATATGCTCACTGAAGTTCAAACCGAACTCTCCCAACTTTTCTTCGACCGTACCCATCAGTTCAAGACCTGTGCAATTTTCACTAAGTGACAGCATACCCAAGTTCCAATACTCGCCCACTCTGTGCAAATTGACCGCGACGTAGGATCTGCAGTCTCTGGTTGACAGATACGTGTTGAAAGAGAGGCTGAAGCGGCCATTGGCTGCAAGTACGGTCGAGATCTCTTTCTTGACGATTTCCTTCGATATTTCGAATTGGTCGTGGATTATTTTCATGATTTTCCTGGGACATGTGGGTAGATCGACGTCCCTGTCTTCGCAAGATGTTCTGATGAAGCTACTCTTGGCTATAAATGATATTGCTATGCCGTCGACGGCTGCTAGCTTGGACACTATGACTCCTATGGTTTCGTTATCGTCTGGTGATGATACGTCAAGCATATCAACTTCCGTTGGTTCCCTATGTCCATTCGTAACCAAATCAAACTCTGGTCTGTCTGAAAATAGAGAAGAATATTAAGAGGTATGACGTGAAATGTTATGATATCCACTTCAACTGGATATTGCAAATACCAAGTATTCGTCCTAAAAAAACCCGTCCGCACAGCCGACTGTCCAATATATAAATCTATTTTTGAGGTGGACTAGATACGAATTGAATAGAACTGCTTTTTCCTTTTCACAAATAATCGTATACTTGGCAAATTTTTGATATTTGGCAAGTATACGAATGTGTAGCCCCGGCTTTATGTGAATGAACTCGAAATCCAAGGTCGAATGACTCGCGAATTGAAATTGGAAAGTCGCGCTAAAGAACATGAGACCTCGAGCCAGCAGATAGAGACGTTGTTAAACTTGTTACTAGTTGAATAATTGAATAATGAATAATGGTTGGTTTACCATGAAAGACGTTTTAAAATAACGGTCGTCGCTCGGATTCCTTTTTCTCCTTAAGTGGCGGGTCCAACAGCTGATCGACAGAGGCTTGGCTGTTTTTGATAAGTTTAGAGAAATCAGTCGAGAATTGGTCTTTGCGTGGGGATGTCGACGTTTTCGCTAAAGCTACTTTGGAACAAGATAGACTTTGCCGACGTGCGGTCAACATTATATGATCTAACGTCTTTAACGCTGTTTCAATTTATTTTTGCACACGTAAGCAGGCTGTCTAGTGATTTTACAACGTTACCAACATAACATGGTAGCTCTAAAAATTACTGTGATAAATTGTTGACATAACCGTGACATAACCTATGTGGAGTATGTGAGATATTTATCATATATTTATGTGATAAATAACTTCAACATTTGTCTACGGTTTATGAAGTGATATATGCAAAAACACACGTACTATGAATACCCGCACACGTACTATGAATATGTGGAATATTTGAAAGTGTATTGAGATTATGCGCCCATATACATTTATACCTCCTAAGAAACAAACCCCGTACCAATAACTTTGGTCACAGATTACTTACTCTTAGTACGATAGATTATGCACTCATTTCTCAGCCGATAATACACTTATGCCTAGCTACTGAAAAACAAATACATATCGACCCATGCAACAAAGACTATCGTAACTAACAAACTAAATGTAGTTACTATAGTCTTTGTTGCATGGGTCGATATTACATACGTATGTACATCCACAGCACAGGGATCTGATGACGTATAAGAAAAACAAAACAGTTAATAAGTTATTCTTTATTTACCAATTTGTAATTCATATATTATTTATAAAAGACAATTAGACAACATAAGCGTTATAATATTATATAGCTTTATTAATATTATATTATAATATCAAAATCACAAAAATGTTGATCCTCGCTATCATGAGACCACACGCATACGGGTCGTAATGCTTGTTCGGTTCTTCGGGGCTAATTGCAATACTATCTGCGGTTTGTTGTGTTAAACGTAATTCTCCATACACTTTGCACTTGAGAAGAAAAACATCTGGAGTCAGTGGTTGACAAGTCGACTATGTCCCACTATACATTTCTCATATAATAAATGTTATAGACGTCTTCCAGTAATATTACCAAAAAATTTGATAAAAAATCGGTAATCTTCAGCATACCTTGATAATTTTATTGTCAGGTCATGGAAATTATGAAAATTAGTTATCACATCTCTTGTCTAGAAATCCTCTTCAATCAACAAAATAGTACGTAAGGATTTTGATTCCTCGTAATGTGATTTGAATCCAATTACAAAACCCGTAATGAGCTATCTGCATCATACCATACTTGGAGCTTAAATTCTCTGGTAGTAGAATGGATAAAACAGCACTGTTTATATGTATATTCTGCTAACTAACCTAACAATTGAAAAGGAAATTTTAAAAAACAATAGTATACTTCTTTAGACACAAACCTGATTGATGTCTGATATAATAGTAGAATTTTTATGTAATCTTCTAATTTCGATTAGAATACTTCTTTGTGCAGTGTCCCCAAGTTTTCTACATTTTCAGATTGTATCGGATTTGTAGGTTAGAACTCTCGAAATCTGTCCCAGTAAATATAAATGTGAATTTTAGCGAGTAACAGCCTTTTTTGTGGTATATGGTAGATAGAGATAGACCCATTACTATTATCTTCGTCTAATGACGACTAGTTCTCGAGAACATCGTAGATGGACACACTGTTCAGACTCGAACATGGATGGAAAAATTGGGAAAATACGACGCCGATTCGTCAAAGGTGTGGGTTTATTTCTTTTCATTTATTGCATTTTTTTCAAATTGTACATCGACATAAAGTGGAACTACTGCGGCGCATCGCAAAAATACATAATTGAAATGTTATTCCTGAAATCAGGATATCACCCGTCCTCCAATTATACGTCTATCTTTGAGCTGCAATTGTTTTAAATTGGGCATGGGTATAATAAATATGGAGATGTGACGCACAGAATAGTTAATTCAGATTGTTGTAATCTCATAAGATGCTATCATTATTCAATAATTAACCCACAGGAGCATTGAACTGTTTGAATAATTGGACCAATAGGGGACCACCAGAGCTGAGCAGAACAGACCTGAAGTTAGGCTGAACCAGCCTCTTAATCTCTTGCAAACAAAATCATACTTTGATCGGGTGTTCTGATCTCCAATATACTAAAGTCTACCTAAATTATCTCATATATTTTTTCGGTATTAATTGATTACAGTTGGTATGAAACGTTATTTGTTATATTATTTACAATTCAGATATTAAAACTATTTTACACAACAGTTAGCAATTGCAGGCTTTTTTAAACTACGTAAATGATACATTTTTGGAGTTAGTATCCTAAAAATGTTGTCAGATAATAAGTAAAACATAAGGTAGATAGTGATGTCATTAAACATTAGATACAAGGTCATCGTAGCATTCAGTAGTTTTTTTAAAATTTTCAATTGACTTTTCTAGAGTTTTATAATTGTAACACCCGGTATATTATTTAGTAACTCCAATGTTCCTTAAGTTACTTTTAATTTATATTTAGTATGTCCTATATCTACTTTTACTAGATTTCGTGAAATTTGCAATTTAAATAGTAGTACGCTAATAGTACCTTAATATTGATTTATATACAGTGTGTTGGGTAGCTTGATGTGAAATGTTTAAAGGATTCTAGAAGACGTCATTTAGAAATTATTTAACTAGATTTATTCATATACAAAGTATTACGGTTATCAAGATATTACAAAATTTTATAAGTATGTTTTGCCATTTTTGCAAACGTACAGCGAACGAACACTTAGCAACCAGCAGTTTGTTTACTTCGTTTCCTTAAAGACAGCGTTCGCACGTCCCGAAAGAAGTTTTATGTCAATAATAGTATATTACATTACAAGAGCTGTAACTAGCATATTACGTACGAGTGGAAATTTAACATACGAGCCGCGAAGCGGCGAGTTTTGTTATTTTCCACGAGTATGTAATATGCGTTAAAGCTCGAGTATTGTACATAATTTTACCTACGACCGACAATTTCGATAAATTGTATCAAAAATGACAAACAAATACAGGTAAGAATATTTGACGGTTGACCAATCAATGTATTCGCGCGACATCTATTGCAACTACGGAGAACTTTGTCTGAAGTGTCGATCGAAAATTCCAGTACAAATTCAACATAAATTATCACGTTCTAGTAAGAATACGTTACAGCTCGAGCATTGCACTTACTTACGACCGAAAATTTCAATAAATATAAATTGTATCAAAAATGACAAATAAATAATCAAAATATTCGCGCGACATCTGTCATTATGACATTAGGTCGTGCGTTAAAAACACAAACGCACAGCCAAAGGCACACGTATGTTATAAGCGATATACGAGCTAAGTAGTCCGTGACGTAAGGGACATTTACACATACGGTCGTAGGTAATAGTATATTACATTACAAGAGCAGTAACTAGCATATTACGTACGAGTGGAAATTTAACATACGAGCCGCGAAGCGGCGAGTTTTGTTATTTTCCACGAGTATGTAATATGCGTTACAGCTCGAGTATTGTACATAATTTTACCTACGACCGACAATTTCAATAAATTGTATCAAAAATGACAAACACATACAGGTAAGAATATTTGACGGTTAACCAATCAATGTATTCGCGCGACATCTATTGCAACTACGGAGAACTTTGTCTGAAGTGTCGATCGAAAATTCCAGTACAAATTCAACATAAATTATCACGTTCTAGTAAGAATACGTTACAGCTCGAGCATTGCACTTACTTACGACCGAAAATTTCAATAAATATAAATTGTATCAAAAATGACAAATAAATAATCAAAATATTCGCGCGACATCTGTCATTATGACATTAGGTCGTGCGTTAAAAACACAAACGCACAGCCAAAGGCACACGTATGTTATAAGCGATATACGAGCTAAGTAGTCCGTGACGTAAGGGACATTTACACATACGGTCGTAGGTAATAGTATATTACATTACAAGAGCAGTAACTAGCATATTACGTACGAGTGGAAATTTAACATACGAGCCGCGAAGCGGCGAGTTTTGTTATTTTCCACGAGTATGTAATATGCGTTACAGCTCGAGTATTGTACATAATTTTACCTACGACCGACAATTTCAATAAATTGTATCAAAAATGACAAACACATACAGGTAAGAATATTTGACGGTTAACCAATCAATGTATTCGCGCGACATCTATTGCAACTACGGAGAACTTTGTCTGAAGTGTCGATCGAAAATTTCAGTACAAATTCAACATAAATTATCACGTGCAAGTAATAATATGTTACAGCTCGAGTATTGCACTTACTTACGACCGAAAATTTCAATAAATATAAATTGTATCAAAAATTACAAATAAATAATCAAAATATTCGCGCGACATCTGTCATTATGACATTAGGTCGTGCGTTAAAAACACAAACGCACAGCCAAAGGCACACGTATGTTATAAGCGATATACGAGCTAAGTAGTCCGTGACGTAAGGGACATTTACACATACGGTCGTAGGTAAAACAAATTACCTTTGTTAAAAACGTTTAATAAACTATCAACAGGATGGATCAAAATATAAAAACCTAAACAGCATCCTGTTTCAAGAAGAAATGCCGCAAGAAACACAGCGCGTTGACATTTTTCGGCGACATTCTTGTCTCTAACTTTGACAACAAAGAACGACCGATTACGAACGCGCCTTCCACTTCCAACGTAGCAGGCGGTATAGTCAGTAGGGCGTTATACAGATTCCTGATATTCTCGGTCTTTATATAAGTCGAATTGAAAAGAATGAGCTCCTGTTCGAGATTATCGTAAGTCTGCAGAGATACCAGACAAGGAGTTTGGTCAATCTTATCTTTAATCATCCTATTCAATTTCTGATTTAAGGATTCCCCATCGTTGGCTGGTTCATCAGTGGCGATGATATCTTTGGTCTTTGGGAACAGCCTAGCTAATAAATGTTTAGCTATTTTTACTAAGTGTGGTTTCGATTTATCAAAATATGGCAAATTACTTACAGGGTTATTTAAAAATGTTACAAAGCGTGCCATAAATTGTTTTCTTGATCTTTCATTGTACTCCATACATATACCAGTTTTGATATCGTTGGCAAAGTCTGTGTTCTGTGCGGTTAGTTCATCGTATATGAATTTTATAACAGCTTCTGCTGTCAATACATTGGAATCTCTACGGCTCAAACGTTCTATTCCGAGTTTTACTGGTTTCAAAGCATTGACGATGCTGCTAAGGGTAGACAATTCCTCATCGGATATATCAAAATCAATTTGGCCACTGGTTGCTTCTAAAATGACGTGTTTAATTTGGAGGAAGTGTTCTAACATCTCAAGTAGGCCGGTCCAACTCGTTTGACCGTCCAATAATAATTCCCCATCATATTCTGGGGTTTTCTTGAATGCCTTAACGAGCTTCCTGACTTTCTCGATCAGATCAACATGGACTTTTAGCTGTAATTTAGGCCCGAAGGCCCCCATAACGAAATTTGAGCTAAAACTATCATCATCCTCAGTAGATATATCCCCGTCATCATTTGATTCAAACGTGATTAATTCTATTCCTTCGTAGAGGACATCATCCACTACAGCATGTAACCCTTCTACATGGCATAATTCTTTCCACAAACCTCCTATTTTTGTTGTTAATTTCGTGGCCATCAGATGATTTATTGTCATAGCTACAATATGCTCACTGAAGTTCAAATCAAACTCTTCCAACGTTTCTTTGACCATGGCCATAAGTTCAGGATCTGTGAAATTTGCAGAAAGTGACAGCATTCCTAAGTTCCAATACTCGCCAACACTGTGCAAATTGACCGCGATGTAGTATCTGTCATTTCTGGTTGAAAGGTGCAATTTGAAAGATAGGCTGAACCGGCCATTGGCTGCAAGTATGGTCGAGATCTCTTTCTTGACGATTTTCTTCGATATTTCGAATTGGTCGTGGATTAGTTTCATGATTTTCCTGGGACATGTGGGTAGATCGACGCCCATGTCTTCGCAAGATCTTCTGATGAAGCTGCTCTTGGCTATAAATGATATTGCTATACCGTCAACGGCTGCTAGCTTGGACACTATGACTCCTATGGTTTCGTTATCGTCTGGTGATGATACGTCAAGCATATCAAATTCACTTGATTCCCGATGTCCGTTTGGCATCAATTCAAAATCTGGTTTATCTGGAATTAGGAAATAATATTTTGAAGTGTGCTATGAGGTATCATAGGATGGATCTTTTAAAATAGTATCGTGATAGCATTGTTCGTTTCGTCTCTTTATTTATTGACAAAACAATCAAAATCGGTTAAAGTGGTTAAATGTTCTTTTTGAGATTTTAGCGGAAATATGTCTTTTTGGGTCCCCTGAACATTTTTGACCAAGGTACAAAAAAATGTCTGTGTGTGTGTGTACCCGTTTTTTTGTGGCGACGATTCCGGAGAAACTACTAAAGGTATCGGGACGAAACTTCATATTTAGAAGTTTCATAACCAAACTTAGAGCTGAAAAGCTTTCTGTTGAAAAGGGTCCAAAGGAACTGGAGGTTTAGTCTTAGCATTTTTGAAAGATTTTGCAAATAAGCCGCCATTTCTGGAATTTCGTCGAAATGGTTAAATAATAAATAGAGGAAATTCTGAATAATTTATGTCTGTGACATTTTGTGGTAAAATTAACAGTTTAACTGCATGACAAAATTATATTTGATCGAGATCGGTCGTGTCTGCATTAATACAAAACTAGTTAGCTAGGATTTGATAGATATTTTCATTCGAATCACAGTAGGTAGTGTCAAATGCTGATGCATATGAAAAAATTAGAGTATGTTACAAATCCTTGTCATACAGCTTTACAAGTAAAACTTTAGCACTTTCTTCAATAACTTTTGTGCACTTTAATCGATTTTGATTATTTCGTCAATAAATAAGGGGACCAAACGAATTATGATATCTCGTTAACCATACATATAAAGACAAACACATACTAGACACCTTCTTCTAGGAACAAATCAAATAAATACTTGTAATACACTGAGCGGCATAAAAAACGCAACACCTAAAATGATGACCAGTTTCAAACTGCAGTAACTTTTGAACGTATTGCTCGATTTGAATGAGGTTTTTTTATTTGAAGTCCACTTTTTGCCAATATTTCTGTATGTGTGCTACCCATTTTTGCGCTCTTCCATTTCAGCAATGTTGAATAACGTTAATGCTTGTTTTCTTCCTACAGTTTGAAGCTTGCTGTGGGGTGCACCGACAAAAGAATTTAACTTTAAACAAAAGGAGCTTGTAGTCTCGTCTGTTCTGATCATTTATGTTTTTTGTTCAAGTTTCTATTGTTGTTAACGTCAAAGTTACAAGATCTTAAAGATAAAGCTGCTTCTTCGGCTAGCCATGGTAATCAACAAAAACATTTACTGGCGTTTAGTTTACTGGCCTACACGTAGCCCTGATTTAAACCCCATAGAAGACATGTTGGATATGCTATGGAGACGAATTAGAGCCCGTGGTGCCGCGATACAAACGCTAGATGATCTCCGAATAGCGCTAGAAGAAGAGTGGAACCAGATTCCCCAAAATGAGATTCAAAACCTAATTCGAAGTATGCCTAGAAGGATGAGGAATACAATTCAAGCGAGGGGAGGCAATACTCGTTATTAACATGTTGATCATTACTTTCACAGTTTAATTAAATTTTGTCGTTATCCATGGCTTTCTTTAATTTCTGTTGGCGCTGCCGAAGAAGCAGCGTTATCTTTTAGAGCTTGTAACTTTGGCGTTAACAACAATAGAAACTTGAACAAAAACATAAGTGATCAGAACAGACGAGACTACAAGCTCCTTTTGTTTAAAGTTAAATTCTTTTGTCGGTGCACCCCACAGCAAGCTTCAAACTGTAGGAAGAAAACAAGCATTAACGTTATTCACCATTGCTGAAATGGAAGACCGCAAAAATGGGTAGCACACATACAGAAATATTGGCAAAAAGTGGACCTTTCAAATAAAAAAAAAACTCATTCAAATGGAGCAATACGTTCAAAAGTTACTGCAGTTTGAAACTGGTCATCATTTTAGGTGTTGCGCTTTTTATGCCGCTCAGTGTAGTTTAGAAAATAAACTGCTTCCGGGTTACGCCGTGTGTCAAGATTTGTTAATGCTGACGTTTCGCGAACCATGTTGCTCGCTTCTTCAGAGCTAACTGAATACTGACGACCTACCAAAGAAATCTCCCTTATATACCTAAATTTACATCTTACTGCGCACATCTGGAGCTACCGCTCTCTAATAAGCTGGCTTCTCTAATAAGCCTTCGATGATAATTACCCACTCTTGCCAACATCTTCACGTCATCGAAATCCATTGTGTGTCCCGACTCGTGGCAGTGTTGAGCAACAGCGGACTGTTGAATCTTGCGTGAATCTTGAATCTTGCGTAGCCGGGTGTCTCTACTGTGCTCCTTGATTCGTCTAAATATGAAGTTTCGTCCCGATACCTTTAGTAGTTTCTCCGGAATCGTCGCCACAAAAACGGGTACACACACACACACAGACATTTTTTGTACCTTGGTCAAATATGTTCAGGGGACCCAATACGACATATTTCCGCTAAAATCTCAAATTTTTCTTTCGGCACGTTTACAATACTTTATCATACTGCGTATGATAAAGTAAAAATGGATCTAAAATGGAAAAAAGGAAACACCTACTAACTTTCCATTCACAAAATCCATGTTTCTCAATCTTATCAAAATTATCCTAATTTTCAGTTGACGTCTTCTCGAATAGGCTTTTATAACGTGAGAATATACTTTATGGTTAATTTATTGACGCTGACATTGAGCATCTGCTCCTTATTCCTATGAATTGGAGCATATGCTTCGATATATTGAGTATAAGTGTATACTGTATAAGTGTTACTTTCAATTAATTATAAATTATCGCCTGTGACCGTTGGAAAAAAGTTGTCCGGCAAAATTGTTGTGAAGGTAACATATTATCGACACATCGGTAGAATTCTTCTAAAACTTATACAGGGTGTTCAAATTATAAGATCAAAGTTGAATTCGAGAAAAGTACAAAAAGTCGATTTTTTCAAATGGCAACCCTAACATATGAATACATTTCTCAATTCTATGAAAAATTTGAGATCAACTTTGTGTACAATGTCCTATACCTAAAATGTACTTGTAGCTACTGAAATCGATTTTTAAACATCACAGTAGCAATTGCAAACATTGTCAAATCTAGATTGTGTTTGAAAACAACTGAATAATTTCGATTAGTCAGAACATTATTAAAGTTTTTTAGGTCATTTTTCATTATAACTAATTTAGTATTTATGAAATTATAAGCCTATAATAAAACACAATATTATATTATATATATATATATATATATATATATATATATATATATATATATATATATACTGCCAGTACAAATGCACTAACTATTTAAGAAGTAAATTCGTTTCTTCCTTTTGGGACAACGTCAGAACGCTGTGAAATAAAAAAAAAATAACAATACGATTGAGTGAAAATAATTTTGATCAATAGTTCTTCTTCACATCTGAAGTTATTCTAGGTGACCACCTGGGAAGAGAAATTCATGTAAATCCTTACAATAATGCCTGCTTAGACCACTAAACAAACAACACGTTGCTTCTATCGGTATAGCAGCAGGAAGAAGTTATTTTTGCTGTATTGCGAAGGCAATTTCAAAATATCAAAATATTAGGTGTCTGGTTTATCTAATAATATTTTTAGAAACCATCAAAGAATTCAATTGGTTATAAAATGCATGTTTGTATTTCCAAATATCATACATCTGTAATTTTGTTGAAATTAAAAAGTTAACACTGGCCTCCAAGATCTTGCATTACGCACAGAATTAAGTAAAACAAGAGGAAAAATGCAATACTTTTTCTAATATTTGCAAGTCTGGTGTAAAGAGAAAGTGGGTTACAATTCGTCAGTTTCGGATTCAATATCTTCATATTTATTTATGAATATTAACGTTCATTGTTATCATTATTTAATTATATACAATGATGATAAAATAGAGATATTAACATCACCAACAAATTATCGCCATAAATTTGTTTTGTATTTTCAGTTTAGATAAGCTCTGTCTGTCATGATCCTTTTTGTTTAATCACTTGATTGCGAAATATATGCAAATAAACAATCCGGTCGAAAATAGTAAATATTGTTTCAAGGTCACCGTCGAGTACTATTACCAACTATAGAACTATAGACCGTAATTTTTGTGAGGTTATAGTTCTAAAATTGAAAATATGATCTACCTAAGTATTTTTTAAGTTAAGCATAACGTATTTACCTGCATTGCTGTCAATACTGTCCGTACTCGCCAACCTTTGTCGTTTTGATGTCGACGGTGCGTTCTTTTCGAAGACGTCATCGGCGTCGCCATGTTTTGCACGCACATGGCGTATCAAACCAGTCGTCGACTGATTCTTGTACGTAATGCTGACTCCACATTTTAAACAAACCGCTCTCTCGCCGCCATCTTCCAGTTGAAAGAACTTCCAAACAATAGACGATCGCGGTGCCATCATCAGACGATACGTATCGATGCTGTATCACCAAGATATTAATGGTACGTTGTATCTACGTTGGAATGTGGACGAAACGGATATCAACCGTTTAGTTCACAGCTGTTTGCACTACTGTGTTGGTCGCGCAGTTTTTCTCTTTATATACAAATGTATACTTAGTCTGTGGTTGGCCTTGTTTGGTGAAAGTTGGTCTCATGAGGATTTCGAGGTCTTTTTCGAAGTGGAATCGATGCCGCTTATATGAGATTTACGTTTTACACTTTTGAGTCCCGAGTACTGACGAACGGAGTGTCATGTGAACGAACTCGGAGTCTAAGGTCGAATGACGCAAATTGAAATTGGAAAGGCGCGCTCAATCACATGAGACCTCGAGCCAGCAGTCGTAGCCACCTAATTCGATCAGACGGTACTTGTTTAACTATACATACACTGCCGCTCATGGAAGTTCGGACACATAGTAAACATATAGGAAATAATGATAAAAGCACTGATAACGTAGCAATGGGCACCTCTATTTCTACCAAATAGGGAACACATTCTTAAGAGGCTGGTTCATCCTAACTTCAGGTCTGTTCTGCTCAGCTCTGGTGGTCCCCTATTGGTCCAATTATTCAAACAGTTCAATGCTCCTGTGGGTTAATTATTGAATAATGATAGCATCTTATAAGATTACAACAATCTGAATTAACTATTCTAGTGCGTCACATCTCCATATTTATTATACCCATGCCCAATTTAAAACAATTGCAGCTCAAAGATAGACGTATAATTGGAGGACGGGTGATATCCTGATTTCAGGAATAACATTTCAATTATGTATTTTTGCGATGCGCCGCAGTAGTTCCACTTTATGTCAATGTACAATTTGAAAAAAATCCAATAAATGAAAAGAAATAAAGCCACACCTTTGAAGAATCGGCGTCGTATTTTCCCAATTTTTCCATCCATGTTCGAGTCTGAACAGTGTGTCCATCTACGATGTTCTCGAGATCTAGTCGTCATTAGACGAAGATAATAGTAATGGGTCTATCTCTATCTACCATATACCACAAAAAAAGGCTGTTACTCGCTAAAATTCCAATTTATATTTGCTGGGATAGATTTCGAGAGTTCTAACCTACACATCCGATATAATCTGAAAATGTAGAAAACTTGGGGACACTGAACAAAGAAGTATTCTAATCGAAATTAGGAGATTACATAAAAATTCTACTATTATATCAGACATCAATCAGGTTTGTGCCTAAATAAGTATACTATTGTTTTTTAAAATTTCCTTTTCAATTGTTAGGTTAGTTAGCAGAATATACATATAAACAGTGCTGTTTTATCCATTCTACTACCAGAGAATTTAAGCTCCAAGTATGGTATGGTGCAGATAGCTCATTACGGGTTTTGTAATTGGATTCAAATCACATTACGAGTAATCAAAATCGTTACGTACTATTTTGTTGATCGAAGAGGATTTCTAGACAAGAGATGTGATTACTAATTTTCATAATTTCCATGAACTGACAATAAAATTATCAAGGCATGCTGAAGATTACCGATTTTTTATCAAATTTTTTGGTAATATTACTGGAAGACGTCTATAACATTATTATATGAGAAATGTATAATGGGACATAGTGGACTTGTCAACCACTGACTCCAGATGTTTTTCTTCTCAAGTGCAAAGTGTATGGACAATTACGTTTAACACAACAAACCGCAGATAGTATTGCAATTAGCCCCGAAGAACCGAACAAGCATTACGACCCGTATGCGTGTGGTCTCATGATAGCGAGGATCAACATTTTTGTGATTTTGATATTAGAATATAATATTAATAAAGCTATATAATATTATAACGCTTATGTTGTCTAATTGTCTTTTATAAATAATATATGAATTACAAATTGGTAAATAAAGAATAACTTATTAACTGTTTTGTTTTTCTTATACGTCATCAGATCCCTGTGCTGTGGATGTACATACGTATGTAATATCGACCCATGCAACAAAGACTATAGTAACTACATTCAGTTTGTTAGTTACGATAGTCTTCGTTGCATGGGTCGATATGTATTTGTTTTTCAGTAGCTAGGCATAAGTGTATTATCGGCTGAGAAATGAGTGCATAATCTATCGTACCAAGAGTAAGTACTCTGTGACTAAAGTTATTGGTACGGGGTTTGTTTTTTAGGAGGTATAAATGTATATGGGCACATAGTCTCAATACACTTTCAAATATTCCACATATTCATAGTACGTGTGCGTGTATTCATAGTACGTGTGTTTTTGCATATATCACTTCATAAACCGTAGACAAATGTTGAAGTTATTTATCATATAAATATATGATGTCAACAATTTATCACAGTAATTTTTAGAGCTACCATGTTATGTTATGGTAACCGTTGAAAAATCACCAGACAGCCTGCTTACGTGTGCAAAAATAAGTTGAAACAGCGTTAAAGACGTTAGATCATATAATGTTGACCGCACGTCGGCAAAGTCTATCTTCTTCCAAAGTAGCTTTAGCGAAAACGTCGACATCCCCACGCAAAGACCAATTCTCGACTGGTTTTTCTAAACTTATCAAAAACAGCTAAGCCTCTGTCGATCAGCTGTTGGACAACGCTCTTAACGGTGATTTCCAGTAACATACGACATCATTAAATGTGCTAATTTAAAATAATTTTTATATTTACTTATTATGCTGTGTTGTAACTGGTTGTTGGGAATTTTCTAGTTTCCATTAAAAAGGTTTAAATACGAAATAACAAATAGAGTCATAAATACTGCATCTCAGACACTTGTTGCGACCCCATTTTTACTAGATTTTTGCATCAAATGGCTCGAATTTGTATTCAAACGACTCTATGTGTGCAATCTGTAGTTTGCACAAGATACCTCTGTCACGCGGAAGACATCATGCGACGCGGAAAGCCAACAAGCAAGGAACTGCGTTCTGTAGTTATCGTACTTCATCAGGAACGATTGTCATGAAAATGCAATTCACCAATATGAAGAAACACGGAATTTAGATGACGTGTTCGACCGGGACTATCACGAATAATTTCCCAAGCGGATGAAGAACGATTAAAATTAATTTTTAAGCAAAACAGAAAACGGGCCGCACCTAAAATCACCTCTGAAGTCAATCGCGATCGTGAAAGACCAATTTTCGTAGGCACAGGGAAACGACGTCTCCAAGCGGAAAATCTGCATGGACGCGTTGCCGTACGAAAACCATTGCTTCGTCGGGGAAATCGTCAAAAACGACTTCAGTGGGCACGAACACATCGAAGATGGACAAATGAAGACTGGAAACAGTAGTGTTTGACGATTTTCCCGACCAAGCAATGGTTAGCGTACGGCAACGCGACAATGCAGATTTTCCGCTTGGAGACGTCGTTTCCCTGTGCTTACGAAAATTGGTCTTTCACGATCGCGATTGACTTCAGAGGTGATTTTAGATGCGGTCAATTTTCTGTTTTGCTTAAAAATTAATTTTAATCGTTCTTCATCCGCTTGGGAAATTATTCGTGATAGTCCCGGCCGAACACGTCATCCAAATTCCATGTTTCTTCATATTGGTGAAGAGTGTCACTTATCGTTGAATCATTTATCGTTGACTTATTTCTTGCATTTTCACGAACTGATAATCGTTCCTGATGAAATAATTACAGAACGCTGATCCTTGCTTGTTGGCTTTCCGCGTCGCATGATGTCTTCCGCGTGACAGAGTTATCTTGTGCAAACTACAGATTGCAGGCACAGACTCGTTTGAATACGAATTCGAGCATTTGATGCAAAAATCTGGTAAAAATGGGGTCGCAACATGTGTCTGAGATGCAGTATTTATGACTCTATTTGTTATTTCGTATTTAATTCTTTTTAATGGAAACTAGAAAATTCCCAACAACCAGTTACAAAACATGATAAATGTGGCATAAATATTAAATATAAAAATTATTTTAAATTAACACATCTAATGATGTCGTATGTTACTGGAAATCAACGTTAAGAATTTGTTCGCTATTTGGTAGAAATAGAGGTGCCTATTGCTACGTTATCAGTGCTTTTATCATTATTTCCTATATTATGTTTACTATGTGTCCGAACTTCCATGAGCGGCAGTGTACATATGGGTGTATATGAGATACGCTCGACGAGATACGCGATATATAAAATAACGCTAGTCTCTCCCATTATTTTTCTTCTGAATCGTCTATGGACTTTGATCTGTTAAAAATTACGTAAAGATTTTTTTTGTGGAAGCAGATATCCCAGTAACTAATGATACAAATTTGTTCCAAGATCGGAGCATTTGAAAAGTCACTCAGTTAACGAAAAAACTTGGAAAATTAGCCTCTTCTTCTAAATTGTGCATCGATCGAGGAGGCCACGCAACTGGTCCTCCTCTTCCAATCCATCGATTTGGGAAGATTTCGTTGAGCTGGTCCCTGACATGTAACGAGTAATGTGCTGGAGCTCCATCATGTTGCAGCCACATTTTCGCCCTTACCGCTATCGGTAAATTTTGCAGTAAATTTGTCAATTGAGCAACTACTTAATTAAGTACACTCAAAACTAAAATACCTCTCTGCGTTATATTTTATGAAATAAATAAATGATTTTCAATGCCACGTACGATATTTATTACCTAAAATTGCCGTTGGAAACGTTGAAAAATGAGTTTTTGACGAATAACTTTTAAAATATTGGGAATTGTGATGGGGTTGTATTTAGAAACAATGTTTATTTTTTAATTCTGCATCGTTTCACCTAAAAAAATGTATGGGTTCCAATTTAAAATAAGAACAATAACACGCTTTGAAGTTTGCCAAGTTTGACACTAGATTTTGGTCATCCTGTATAATTTGGATCAATGACATTTGGTTAACGAGACTACTAGATCTAACTTAATAAGCACGTCGAAAAATTTTATTAACAAGATGCAATTTGCGGTTTTTATTGATTATTAAAGCCAACGATGCAAAATCATTTTTTTTTGTTTTTTTTTTTTGCTGCAGTCACTCAACCGATTTCAATAAAATTTTAGTGGTATGTAGGCAACCATAACTGGCTTCCAAATGTGTAAAAAATATATAGCATGCAATTTAAAAAAATAGATTACCAAGGCGTTGCACATTTTTGGGACACGCTGTATAATCAAAAATAATTTCTTGAAATGTACCTTGAAGTACAGGGTAAGCCTGCAAAATGTCAAACTCTTAGCTTAATTAGTAACTGAGCTACAGAAGGCGGGAGCTGAGTTGCAGGACCCTGTATACCAGAAAGAATTTTTTTTTTTTTGTTGAAAGGTACAACAAATAAATACACAAGTCTTACAATTTACTTTTAACTTTAATTTTTTTTAAGTAACTTTTATTATCATCTCTAAAAATTATCTCAAATACAAATAAGTCAAGTCTCAAACTTAACATAACCTAACTATCTTAACAACAACATCGTACAGCCTGCACAACAATCTTAAAAACAAAAAATAATAATAATTACAACAATAAACACAAAGTAGTAAAAAAAAAATTATATAGCCCCGTAAGACGCAAAATTGCTTCCTTTATGGTTTCGTACAACTTCCTTCATATGAAAGTACCAATTTTTAATCTTGCTCTCGCGTAATAAATCTCTAAAAGCGTCGCACCCTTCAATACTACTCAACACCCCGTATAAAGATATATCCGCCAAATTTGGCTCATCTCCGCCCAGGAACTTCGTGCCCTTGTTCTTCACTGCAACTGCAAATTTATTGCACTCATCGTAGAAGGATTGCCGAACATCGTCTCTTAGGTTATGTCTGAAAAGAGAAAAAATATCGACAAAAAAAAAATGTGAAAAGAGTTCAAAATCAACACAGTTTTTGAGTGGATTTTGATGAAAGTGGGATAATTATTATTATTATAATTGTTAAACATCCAGTTTATTACAATAACCAACATATTTTTAGGTTATAATTTGGCGCAATACCTCTTTTTCAGCCGTTTTCCGATGAGCCACATGGCTCCAGCGCCTACATAGATCATCATATATCGTTCCCATGCGGGGAAATGCTTATCCCATTCTCCAGTATCTGAGAACCAGTTAAACGCTTGTAGAGCTTCATCTGTAGTCCTGTAGACATTTGGGGATATAATATGAACGAGTACGTCATCAACCCATTGCCTCCATTTACGTTCCTCGCTAATACAGAAAAAAAAAACAAAAATTAGAAAATTTTGCGGGTTTGTTGCCTGATGCACTGTTGAAGTCTCCGCAAAAATCAAGTTTTTTCGATGATTTTTTGGTGGTATGTGAATGATCTATAGATTCTAAGACTAATAGAGCTAATTTATTTATGTGCAAAATTGCTTAGTTTTTGTTTTATCGTATATCAACGTTTGCATCTTTTTTAGACGGTTGTTTTTTACAGCAGTAATAATAATATAGTTTGCTATATTACAAATTTATTGTAAGTAAGTAACTTATTGTTCAAATTACAACACAGATGTCGGAATTACAGACATCAAAATCAATACTCCTTAATTCCGTCATAGAAATTGACAGGTATCATAGGGAATAATGAAAAATCTGATGTGGCCAGGCACCTGACTTTATCATACTATATATACAAAATTAATAGTTTAGCTGCATGAGATTTCATTTGATCGAGATCGGCTATGTCTGCATTAAAATGAAACTAGTAGAACTAGACAGATATGTCGATTAAAGCTGCGTTTGGATATTGTACTCCGTTGACACCGTCCAAATGACACTTACGTGTTTGGGTGTAAAAACTGTAACGGTGTACAATATCCGAACGCAGCTTATACTGACAGTAGGTATTGTCAAAACATTAGCGTTTGACACTACCTACTGTCATTAGAATCAAAATATCTGGCATATCCTGGCTACTAGTTTTAATGCAGTACGACCGATCTCGATGAAATAGAACTTGCTCATGCAGCTAAACTATTGATTGTACCAAAAAATTTCATAGTCATAAATTATTCAGAATTTCCTCTACTTTAATTTATTATTTAACTATTTCGACGAAATTCCTGAAATGGCGGCTTACTTGTAAAATCTTTCAAAAATGCTAAGACTAAACCTCCAGTTCCTTTGAACCCTTTTCAACAGCAAGCTTTTCAGCTCTAAGTTTGGTCATGAAACTTCTAAATATGAAGTTTCGTCCTGATACCTTTAGTAGCTTCTCCGGAATCGTCGCCACAAAAAACGGGTACACACACACAACCACAGACATTTTTTGTACCTTGGTCAAAAATGTTCAGAGGACCCAAAAAGACATATTTCCGCAAAAAGAAAGAATATTTGTTAACAAAAAAGAAGGAAGCACAAAAGAAAATTATTCTAATTAAATAAGCAAGAAAGCAAAAAAAGGAACAGCATAAAAAGCTGTGTCAAGAAAAAGAAAACACTAATCTGAGATGCAAGAAAAATTCAAATACAGAAGAAGTAGAGAGGGCAGGCTGAAGAACATTACTTATTTCATACGTAGTTTCTTTAAAATTGGTAAAACATAAATGTTTAACTTTTCGTAATAATAAATTTTATTAACAATATTTAAATCACCGAATATTTACTTGAACGTTGTTATTTGTCGGAATAATGTACCACAAATATCTGATTTCGGATAAAAAAATACAGTCATTTTCTTCGACCAATCAAATTCAAATGGTACAGTCTGAAGCAGCAGCATGAATACGTAGCCAGGGGAATCACAAATATTGAGCAATTTCGGCCTAACAAAAATATTGATCGCATGTTGACGCGGGAGGTGTAGCGGCGCCGCGCCCGGCAAACGAAAGCCATACAAAAAATAAATTTTACCGTGCTGGTGCTACGTAGATAGCAACGACTCGCTTATAAATTAGGACAGCATGTTCTTGCGGAAGTGTATGTGATTAACATGAATTGTTGAATTTCGACCAAAATAGGCTAGAAACCGAATACGAGAAATAATTTTTTACCGTCCTAATGGACTCTACGCAGACAGCAAAGAGCGAGTTATAAATTAGGAGCGCATGTTCCCGCGAGGGTTTATAGTGCAGTCCCCGTACGACACACAGAACGAAGAATAATCAACAACCGCAATACCTACTTACAATGTTACAACTACTAAATAATTAATAGGAGTTAAATAAATTATTACTAATTTAATACAAGTAATTTGATTTTTAATCAGTCATTTATTTTTCGTCATAGAATTTCAAATATATTGGTATTTAGATTTAGAAAATAATATTAATACCAAACACTTGTCGCTTGGCAATGCATTCAGGGCAATCGCAATCTATGTAGGATGGTTGGCTTTAGTTCGACTTATTGTACAACAGACGTAGAACAGACGCTAGAAATATGGGCAAATTAAAAAATCAGCTGCCTTTATGTGGCCCGCTTTCTAAGAAAACTAATAACTTGCGAGAGTACCTGCGGTAAGTGTATATGTAGATATACGTGTAGTGTAATTCTCCGCTAATTAACTTCGCTAGTTAATTTGGGCAATACTCTCTTATAGGTGTAAGCGTGCCGGATTACCATATATGGCAAAAAACTTTTATAAAGGTGTAAAATATTTGAACATGTATCTATATAATATATAATAAATGACTTATACATATACATAAAGCTGCCTGTTTTATCGAAATCGCTATTTTTTCTCATACCTACAATTGAAATTGAAGTACGTATACTACCAAGTCTACACATAGCAATAATAATTTTGAGTAAAAATTCAAAATGCAGTATCCAACTGTCTCTAAAATTAAAATAGGAATATTATATTTACTAACACCTACTTGCGTCACCCGATAAAAATTTGAATTTTTATATGAGGTGTGTTTTACCTGAAAGTATCGATCTCTGCAGTACGATCTCTGAAGTACAAACGAGACATTCGAGATTATTGATGCACAAAGAAACAGTTAAATGGATTTAAATAAGTATCTGAGTACGAATGCTTTCACGGCCAGAGTCATTTAAATTTAGATGATAAATAGTTACCGGTTTATGCCGTGAGTAAAAATTCATAATGATTGTCTTCGCGAACCATGCTGTTCGCTTCTTCGGAGCTAACTGATAATTAGTTACTAATTCTAATAATAAATGTAAAGCAATAAATGATTTATGTAAGAAAAGCTGTCTGTTTTACCAAAACTACAATTTTTTTCAATATACAAAAGGTAAAATGTTCAACAGTTAGTCGTAAAATAGGAATGTTATAATAAAGCAATTAATTAATTTGTATCACTGTATTCTTTTGTGGAATTGTATTTGTATTTAAAATATACAAGAAAAGCATTTCAGAACATGCGATAGTCACATACACAAAATTACTAGGAAACGGTTCGGCGCCAGTCGACACCGCATGGCCCCTTTGATCTTAGCCGCCAAAGAACGATACCGCCGGCGCCGTTCCCCTCATCTAATCAGTGCGTTGCTTGCATTTTCTGCAGAGTGTACAGTGGGCGCGGCTTGTTTCCTCCTCTCGCGCCTCAGTTTCGTCGAACTTTTGAGGCCGGTGACTAACATTTACTCTTAAGTCTTAATGAACTATAGATTTTAAGACTATTAAATCTAATTTATTTATGTGCAAAATTGCTTGGTTTTTGTTTTATCGCATCTCAAAGTTTGCATATTTTTTAGACTGTTGCTTTTGACAGCGTAATAAGAATAAATCTGCTGTTTCTTACAAAATAGCGAATGGAAGTTTTACTCGTAATTGTAAATTCTGAACAATTTTTAGTTGAACATAATAAGTATGATAATAAAACCGTTGTGTATTCAAGAACGTGTCCCGTACTTTTACTACATTACTCTACGTTTTAGAGGTTATGGTTATTTTTATTCAGACAGTGAATTTGCCTGAGGTAAAAATTATTTAAGAATAGGAGTCAGTTAAGATAATTTTAATTTTCAACAGCAGTGGATGCCAAATTTATTGTGATGAGATTTCATTTATCTTGTGCTTAACCTGATTAAATCAAAAAGAGTTTAGATAATGAAACTGATAAAGGCAATAAGTAAGTTTTAGAATTAATTCTAGAGATCGTGGAATCTTCAAATAAATTAAATTCAATTATTTTCCTACCATTACACTACCAAAAACTCAAAAAACTTACTCCATATCTTCCTTCTTACGATCAGGTTTCTTATCGTTGAACATCAAGAAATATTTATTCATAATATCGCTCTTGCGTTTCCCATCTTCCTCATAAGTTATCGAAGGATAATACTGCACAATATCAACTAAAGAATCACGATCTTCCTGCAAATACGACTGCAAAGCTGATATAATCATCGAACTATCATTTAACGGCTAAAAAAACATTAAATCAACCTACAAATTCAACTCAATTTATCGTAACACCACAAACTTGATATCCCTGCTCAGTTCTAGCTACTAAAATCGGTACTTTCTTGTACGGAGACCATTTTATCGACTGTCGTAAAACAGGATCTACTTCAACGATATTATAAGAAATTCCGTAATAATCTAGAAAAGCGCGGACTTTGCAACAAAACGGGCACGTCTGGTACTGGTATAACGTTAGATTCAATCCAGATTGATCGCCGGGATATATAACCTAAAATTCCAAACGTTTACAAACAAGAAATCACAAACATCGTAAAAGGTTACTTTTTTTGTTGGTGTAACCGGAGGTATGGTTTTGTACAACGGTATAGGAGTTTGATCGTTGACTATATGCGTTGTCGTCTTGTTTAGTTGATAAATTGATAGTCCAGTCCCTGTGATAGCACCTAAACCTAACCCTATTAGGGAAAGTCTTAGATAATTTGGCGGTGCTCTTGCCGCTGTGCCGATATTTCGCGTTATAAGTATTCTTTGGACATCTTTATAGAATAATTTCGTCATATATCTACCGCACTGGTTCAGTTTGTTGTAAATACCGGACATTTTTCGGTTAAATAGTGAGGTAACCTCAAAATCCCAGCGTTTTATGTAATAATTGACAGCGCAATATTGTTGTTGTGGATGGATGCAGTGCTACAAACTTAAATTAGTTTTGACAGGTGGTACAATGACTAAATGCAAAGTAATTATAGCTTAGATTTTATTAGAATGCAATAAGACTGTTATATTACTAGATTATTTAAGAAAAACCGTAAGATAACGGCATTAATTCCTTCTAAAAATTAGAAAATAAATCGTAGTACAGAAACACTGTTAGGTTGTCATCGTGAATTCTCTGTCAGACGTTGCGCCATCTACTGGATAACATCGCTCATACCGGTCTGCGGACATAACCTATAAAATTAACCTAGTTTATTTCGCTTAGGTTTAGTTATAAATAAAATAATGCAAAGGTTAATTACTCGTTGTTACTCCGCTGTAAATAAGTTTAAATTAAAACACGTGTCCTCAGTTAGGTTAAATTCCACCGATGTAAACAATAACGGAACTAAAGGTGAGTTTGATTTTAATTAATTTCGTAAGATGTCACCATGTGTTTCTTCTTTGAAATTGTAGATTTAGGAATAGCGTACGATCCTAAACTAATAGAAGATGAATCAAATGATAATTACTTCAAATCTGATATCAAAACAAACGAAAAATTTACGATTATTCTTCCACCTCCGAATATAACAGGGATTTTGCACTTAGGGCATGCACTTGCTGTAACTGTTGAGGATGTTTTGGTTAGATGGTGAGTTAAAATTTTATACATTATGTTTTGATCGTAAATATAAGGGGTGAGATCCTTCTGAGGGTCAGAGAGGTTTTGCCTGCCAAAGTCGTAACAATGGGCGCAGGCTTCTAGTACAAACTAGAAAGTCCCCAAACATCATTCCCTATAGAAACTTTAGAAGGATCTGATTTTCGATAACCTAACCGCGGTATTTAACTGATCGTGTTGGTTTTTATGTGCTTAGACGTGATAACCGCCCTCTGTGAATGGATAGGGGAACTTTGGGAGCGTACGTAATTAGTGATTAGTGTAATTGAGATTATATAGATGTCGCTCAAGGACATTTGTAAGATTTTGTATAGGTAATTAAAACAGTACAAATTATGTGCGCAATAAATACAATAAAACGTGCATTTATTGTAAGCATTTGATAAAATATTTGACCAATACCAAAAATATTAGTCCAATACAAAAAATATTTGAGCAGTTCAAAAAATTAGTTGTGCATTAAAAAAAATAATATGCAATAAACTTATATAAATGTACATCAGAATAAATAATTGTGCATTTATGTATTTGAATGTCCCTTTAATAATATATTTGTACATTTAAATGTGCAATACAATCGTTACCTCTATAAAAATATAATGAGCAGCTTAAAAAATACTTGTTCATTGACAAACATATATTGCCAATAGTTTAAATGAAAATCGCCCGGTGTTGTCAATAGCGATGCTATTATAACAAAAATTACTACTTCTTAATTTCCATTAGAAAAAGCCAAACCTCTTTGTACAATACAAACAATTACAAATAACAAAGTAAACACCCAACATCTAAGATAAAATCCTAACTTGTGCAGATTCTCATGTATGTATGCATTCGTTTTTTATTGGTTTTCACATGGTTTTCACCACACGGTTGACAGTGGTTGACAGCTTGACTATTGCAGTTAAAATTCCCCAGATGCCGCGACCTGATTGGTTAGACGTACGATACAAACAAAGCCTCGCGATCGTGTAACACAACAATGTCGTTTCTGCGTTTCCGCGTCGGTCATTTGAATATTTTGGTGCAATTTGGCTCGTATTCGAGTGATTTTTGTTACCTGTATCTACTTTTGAGTGCCTACAAGCGATTGCAGAAGAAATATGCAAGAGGAATCTGTTAATATTCTGCTAACGGGTGAGTTTGATCTTGCGAATAATTTCGTGTGTTTTTTGAGCGAAGAGACGTATACGTCAAGCGCTAATACCAATATTAGATATTTTTGCTTACCTGTTGCGTGGTTCGGGATGCATAAATTATGATGCTTTGTTTGTATTGTATGTGTTAGGATGCAAATATTGATAGATTTGGTGTTTTATTATATGGTTTTGTGTTTTTTTCGGCTGAATTTCGGTTTTTAGACTGATAGTTTAGTTTTTCTTTCATTCTAACAGAATTTAGTCCTTATTTTTGTGCCTATTTCATACTAGTACCACTTCTGCTACATTTACCCTATAACATGTAGAGACACATCAAACTCTCATAATTTGTACGTCGTATCAAAGCGCCATCTGTTTTGCTAAATCGCTAATAAGCCCTTTAGGTCCTTTTTCGGATCCTTTTACGATTAGAAGGGTCATTTCAGCTAATTGGCCATCAAACGGAAACGACCTTTCATGAAAACTTAGCGAATTTCCTCGAGTTTCATCGCCAATTCGTGGATTAGTAATAGATGTATGGATAGCTAGCGTTGATTAGGGTTAATCCTTAATGGTGTTCAAATGTTTATTGATTTTGTTATCGATTTGGCCCTTTTGCAGGCACAGGATGCGAGGGTACGAGACTTTATGGGTCCCTGGCGTTGACCATGCTGGTATTGCTACTCAGGTTGTTGTGGAGAAGAAAATTTGGAAAGAGCGTGGTTTGAGCAGACACGATATCGGAAGGGAGGAGTTTGTTAAGGAGATTTGGAAATGGAAGGAGGATAAGGCTGATGTGATAGGTAAGTGATAGATTGGGGAAATGTGTTAATTAAAGAATACAAGGATTTTGGAGTATATAGAAAAAATAACGAGAAGTATAAAACTAAAAATCTAAATTTTAAGAGCTAATTAACCACTCATTTGTGTCTTGTATCTGTATTCATAGCAGATAAAACGTTATAACAAAATAAGAAGTGTAATCAAACGTCTGCTGAGGAACCATTGTTTATTTAGGTTAATACTAGATGGTGCAGATTGCATTTTTTTCTGCTCAATACCCAAAAGTCAGTTTAATTACCTACAATTTGAGGTATGATAGAAATGTATGCACGAATTTTTGCAAAAGTTATAGACATTTTGCTTCAAGAACTGTATGAAATACGTTTCCTATTCGAACGGACATTATCGCGATTTAGGGCTTTATGTCGAGGGGGCAAAACTCTGAGGGTCTGACGGCTACTAGAACTTTTAATTACCTACAATTTGAGGTATGATAGAAATTTATGCAAGAATTTTTGCAAAAGTTATAGACATTTTGCTGCAGGAACTGAATGAAATACGTTTCCTATCCGAACGGACATTATCGCGATTTAGGGCTTTATGTCGAGGGGGCAAAACTCTGAGGGTCTGACGGCTACTAGAACTTTTAATTACTTACAATTTGAGGTATGATAGAAATTTATGCAAGAATTTTTGCAAAAGTTATAGACATTTTGCTGCAGAAACTGAATGAAATACGTTTCCTATTCGAACGGACATTCTCGCGATTTAGGGTTTTATGTCGTGGGGGCAAAACTCTGAGGGTCTGACGGCTACTAGAACTTTTAATTATTTACAATTTGAGGTATGATAGAAATTTATGCAAGAATTTTTGCAAAAGTTATAGACATTTTGCTGCAGGAACTGAATGAAATACGTTTCCTATTCGAACGTACATTATCGCGATTTAGGGCTTTATGTCGAGGGGGCAAAACTCTGAGGGTCTGACGACTACTAGAACTTGTAATTACCTACAATTTGAGGTATGATAGAAATTTATGCAAGAATTTTTGCAAAAGTTATAGACATTTTGCTGCAGGAACTGTATGAAATACGTTTCCTATCCGAACGGATATTATCGCGATTTAGGGCTTTATGTCGAGGGGGCAAAACTCTGAGGGTCTGACGGCTACTAGAACTTTTAATTAATTACAATTTGAGGTATGATAGAAATTTATGCAAGAATTTTTGCAAAAGTTATAGACATTTTGCTGCAGGAACTGAATGAAATACGTTTCCTATCCGAGCGGACATTATCGCGATTTAGGGCTTTATGTCGAGGGGGCAAAACGCTGAGGGTCTGACGGCTACTAGAACTTTTAATTACTTACAATTTGAGGTATGATAGAAATTTATGCAAGAATTTTTGCAAAAGTTACATTTTGCTGCAGGAACTGAATGAAATACGTTTCCTGTTCGAACGGACATTATCGCGATTTACGGCTTTTGTCGAGGGGGCAAAACTGTGAGGGTCTGACGGCTACTAGAACTAGAGCAGTACTAGAGCAGTATATAGGCCAAACCTTTTATATTTATCTATTTATCTATTACTATAAAAAATACTATTATATAACTGGACATTACAAATCACGACTACGCAATATATTACCCATCCCACTATAAAACGTTGTTATATCTACATAATACAAGACCACTTCCGCTTTTTTTTGCGTGTGTTGAGATATAAAAACGCTATTTCGCGAAACTCACTCACCGTGAACGGGCAGAACGGCACGGAGGTAATCGCATTTTTATTATACGGTTTACGTTTTTAATTCGCTGCCGCTATGAAAAATTCACCAGGTACTCTGCGCCCGGTTATTTTTCGCATGAGGCTTTTAAATTGCATTTTAAGGGTAAATACTGCATACCCTATACCTTCCACTTCGTCATTCCCACCCCCTCCCATCTCTCTCGAACTTAATTGTACGTATTTTCGCGTTGAAACGGGTATTTTGCCGATTTAATCGTCTTTTCAATACGATCTATTGAACTTATTCGGGATATCGTATAATAGAGAAAATTGAACAGGTAAGTATTTGAATTTACCTTGGCAAAGATTAAATTGATTCAGAATGCTAGGGTAGTACTGCTGGTAGTCTGAAACACCTGTTTCAGACATTAGACAATATCTTTTATATAACATCTTTTCTGTAATAGTATATTACATTACAAGAGCTGTAACTTACATATTACGTACGAGTGGAAAGTTAACACACGAGCCGCGAAGCGACGAGTTTTGTTATTTTTTCACGAGCACGTAATATGCGTTACAGGTCGAGTATTGTACATAATTCATATTCGAGTATTGTACAGTCATGGAAATAAGTAAGTTCGTGTCGCTATCGCAGGATTCGAAAATAGTATGTCGGTTATATATTCGTGTACTGTTCTACCTCGACCCGGCCGCGTCGCAAAAAGTTGTCCGTCACGAGGTGGTTTTTCGATGGATGTAATGTAACGGGATTTAGTTTATTTTTAGCGTGTCCGACCTTTTCCTTATTGTGATATCTTCATTGCAATGTAATAAATGAAATATGATCACTACAGTTAAGTTTACGAGTAGGTAATGCATTTAATTAAATATAGAATTACTTTTATAATAATATTAATAAACATGAAATTTGATTATATGATACGAAGAGCTCATTTTAAGATATTGCGTAATATGACACATTATATAAATTTATGTTAACTAATACACATATTAATTACGCAAGTAAATGCCTTTGCCCAGCAGTAGGATGACGGGCGTAAGTAAGTAAGTAAGTAAATGCGCAAATCAACTTGATGCCAAGGATTATCCCTAAATATAGACTATTTCAGAATTGTAATATTAAAATATATTCACTAAATGTAAATAAATTCTCTAAATTTAATTTAAATTTACATTTAGGACGAGCATGTATTTTGTATGAAGGACAATGGAAATTTTATATCTGTATTTAGTTTACAGCAGTTAATGTTCAATTATCTTTCATGACATCTAATACATGCTTGACAACCAAAATAATTTAAATTATAGCAATATAAACAGGCCGTCCCACGTTTCTTCCGCAAAACAATTTTTGTCAGAAAGTAGATTACTTTTTCAATTCATTAAAAAGTTACAGCTGTTTGAATTATTAACAATATCTTATTTTAAACGGCTCCAACTTCAGAAGGAACAGAGAAAACCAATAAGATGGTATTGGTATTTTCTTTTGTTCATTTGTTAAGACAAATTATTAAAATTTTACTTATAATTAATAATTTTTTATTGTTGTAATATGTATTTATTGTGTTTCATTTTTGGTTTTGCATTGTTTGATAACTAACTAATTTTGTACTTTTCTTTTTTTGTTAATATTTCAAAGAGCTCTACAGAAGTTTTATTGTAATATAGTTCCAGTTCAATAAGCACACATTTGTCATTTACTATATATTAGCTGGAACATTATTGGAAATTTTATTTCTAAATTTGTTTTCTAAATAAATTAAGAGGAGTGCATTAACAACGATAATAAGTTAAAAATAACATTTTGACTTATGAATTGTGTACTGTAAGGTTAGCTAAAATGCATATATAACTGAAATTGTTTAACGACATACTTTGTCAAAGTAATATTATAAGTTAATAATATGGTAACATACAGGCGGGATGTAAATTTTAAATATATCAAAAATTACAGCCACAACCTGGATTTGAACCAAGGCCCTTTGCGTCGCTAGCACAATGTTAATAGCTCAGATGGGAGAGCATTGTGTTAGCGACGCAAAGGTCCCTGGTTCAAATCGTCAAGTTGTTGGTTTCTCTTACGTATAGCTTTTATTGCATATGATTGTGAGTAATTAATATGTAATAAAAGCTATACGTAAGAGAAACCAACAACTTTTCTTTCTGAAGCGTCTCTTTTTGGGAAATTATATACCCGTTACCAACACAATTTATACTCATCCCAGGTCAAATTTGATGAAATAATTTTTATGTTGTATAAATGTTCTTTTAGATGGTCGTATATTTTGGTTTATTTTTTTTAAATAATAATTATAACATATTTACATTCCATCAAAATTCGTCGAAAATTTAGAGCTTGCTTCCAAAAATGTTTGTAAATTAGTGATATACATAATTGTCATTATTTTCAGTTGTCAGATATTTGAAACATATTGCTGTAAAGTAAATACAAAATAATAATATAAAAAAATAGTGATACATTCATGCTATACAAAATGTTGATGATGATACACTGCAAAATATCGTTAAAGTTAAATATCTCGAAAACACCAGTAAATCACAATTAACAAATTACCATAAAGACAAATTTAAAGCAATTTAATTTTAATTTATTTCTATTTTGTGAATAAATGTTAATACATTTGTCAGTTCTGAAATAACCTGAAAAGTAAAAATATTGACAACAACAAATTGACTTTTGTATTTATTAACACAAAAAAGCAATTAGATGCAATAAGGTTGTAAGTATAATTTGTTGCGTTGTATGCAATATCTTGAGATGGGATTTTCATTTCATGTAATCGAAAACTTTTATGTTTATTAATATAAAATTAACGTCATATTTTATAAAAACACAATTACATTGCAATGTAGGAATTACATTAATTAATTACACATTAAGCTAATAAATAGAAACATATAAATCATTGTAAACCAATTCAAAGCATTCGAACAAGGTTTCGCAAATAATAAATTTCCGATATACGAGTTGAAGCGTAAACGGACAACTTTTTGCACTTAGCGGCCGAACGGTCGACCAGAATAACAAAAAACTTGTACTTGGATGTATCATCGACACACTGCTAAAATATTTATAGAACTTACTTAATTCCAAGAGTGTAGATAAACTCATTTACTACTGAACTGGTCTGAATTTTCAAAATTTGAAGAAAATGGTAGTCTATTTGACTTAATTTGTCATTGAACGAGCTGCAAATGCTTCAAAATCAATTTTGAGAAGAAATTTCAGCATTTTGCCCAAATTGGACCAATTTTGTACCAATTTTTTTGTACTTATTTTATCAATCTTTTTAGTTGCCAAGTAAATACGTCAAAAATAGTTTCAGTCTTCAGTAATTCATTCAGTGCGTAAAGTATGGAAACATGAGAAAAGTTCTCAAACGCATTGTCTTTTTAAAAAGTTTTCGAGCGCATTGATTTTATGATGTGACTTATGGCGTCACCATAAGTTAATTTAAATGGCAACGCCATATCTTCCTTAATGATTTGAGTAGATGTTTTATTTGTTTTAAATTTGTTATGGCCTCACATAACAAAATTTTCAAGAAAAAAACTTCTTAGTTGTGAAGTACTGATAAGTTTAGGCAACATGGAATAATTTTTCGATAGTTTTTCATTAATTAAAAATGTTCCTATTAACTATAATAGGGTATTTGACTGTATTAAAAATATGGCATGTATTATAGTCATCCTAATAGATTACAGTTTAAGAAAACTATTTATGATTACTTTTCAAAAAAAATATTCTTTATTTCTATGAAAAACCAAAATTAAAATTGAATTTTATTCACGTCCTATTACGTGATTGAAAACGCTCTGTAATTGGCTCAGTCTCCAGTGATGTCATTCGTTAGTACGCTTAGAGCGCGTTCGGTTTGTCAGGGTAGGGTATGGGGAGAGCAATGCTCAGATAACGTGGGTCGGCTGTCTCTCTCTTATATGCAGATAAACGCCGTATGACGTTAGTCCGCCTATTATGCAGCACGTCACTCTCACCGTGCAATACCGGGTTATCCGAACGCGCTCTTATGCTTCTCCCGTTTGAATTTAATAGCACGAAAGCGCCATGTAAGCATAACTTTGTAGGTTAGGATAGCCCTAACCTTAAGCTGTCAGATCAGATAACACCTGCGTCGAAAATACGATAGATAGCTTATTCTAGTCAGTTTTACTTATGTCGAAGTAATCTTCACAACAGAAAACACTTGTATTGGCGGCTATTTATTTCATTTGGATTTCTACGAGCCAACCACTTTCTTCGCAGTTTCAAATCTTGCGGAACAGCTACAAATAGTTTATCCGGAGTTGTTTTCTTGACGTATCTCTGCATTGTGAATTTAAACACCATTTATAACCCATCTTTATGTAGAAATTGTGAAAACAACACATCATACAACACAATTACCAAACGGCGACGATGCCGATGCTGACAGACCATATGCGCCGATTTGACATCTACTAACCGGTGACGTCACACAACAGAAAGTATCGTTTTGGCGGGACTTTTTGTGATTCAATTTTTAACGCTGATTTTTATGAAATATTGCGGAAATAATTACGAAAAATAATGCATTTACAATGTAGAGTGAAGGAATAAACACACTAAGATGGTTTTTCAATAATAGTCAAATACCCTATTATAAATATTTTAATGTGTTACTACGGAAACCATACGCTATTGATTTTTACCAACTTGATAATTGTTTACCAACAGGAATGAATTCTCCAACGAAATTCAATGCCAAAGACCCGATTTCTGCATTTTTCACTGTTTTAAATTGTTTATGCACTACAAAATTATTAGACTTCTGTAGGTTTTTATGATTCTTGACCAACTGGAGAATATATAAACATCAATAAAATGTGTTAAAAATGATAGAGAAGATATACTGTATTTTGCACAGTAATTACAAGTAATTATTTATTTATTTATTTTTGAAAATATTTAAAAATTATGGATAGTATACATATTCAGGCCAATTCTGTAACGCAGTTGTTACGTAGCAAATGGTTAAATTTCTTAGCAACGTTGTTCAAATATAAAATTGTATTCTGTAACATATCCAGTGGTTAAGTAGTTTGCCACCAGTTGAGTGGCGAACTGAGTGACTACGAACTACGTAGCAACCGATAGGGAGAGGGCCGTGCTGCTAAACACTCTTCAAGTCTTTAACCTTAAAATAAAAACGAATTGTTTGGTTTACCTCATATGTATCATAAATAAACAAATGGTAAATAAAATAGAAGATTTACATGAAAGGTGATTGATTTTGTTTTTACTATTAAATAAGTATGATAGGTATTTTGATTTAATTTATATTTTTATTTTAGAGGTTATCTAACAATTGCCAGAAGAAACTTAGGGGATACTTCCTTTGGCTTTTACCTAGGATGTATATCTATACAAGTAAAACAATTATGTTATAGTCAAATACAATTTCATATTCGTCGACTATTAAAACAAGTTTGTTAAATTTATTAAATTTAGAGTGGAAAGATTATCTACCACAGTTAAATTAAATGATCATTTGTTAAAGAATTAAATTAGTATCCAATAAACGAAAAATCCTTTAAAACTTTTTACCACAACTACTAGAATTTAACCAGTTGTCGTATTAATGAACCCATTCAATTGAAACTTGTGGTTATACATATTCGAATTTTTTCACTTATTGCGCATGAAACGAGTATTTTTTTCTGCGTTCGAACTTGAAACGCCTTTTTCACGAATATATTTTCAGTAATAATATAACAAGAGGGTGAGAATAAATTGCAAATAATTTGACAGATTGTTTGAAAACTTGTTGCCAAACTTGTTGAAAACTCGAGCCCTGCGGGCTCTCGTGACTATTGCCAAATGGCAACAAGTTTGAACAAAATCTGTCAAATTATTTTCTAATTTATGGAACTCTCGAGTTATATTTGACTAGATTATTTTTTGATTCACAAATTTTTACAATAAAAAAGATCAATAAAACTATCATAAAATTATTGAAAAATTTAATTTAATTAATTATTACTTACAATATATGAAAATATCTTGACACATTGTGAATATATTAAAAGAATTAACAATTTAAATTAGTACAATGAAAAACGCAATTATTAAAAATATTTCGAGACTCATTATTTATTGAGGATTTGGAATTGCTTGTTATATTAAGTGTTTCCTCCTGCGTATTTTCTCTAAGATTATTTATTATATTTGAATGATGTTCTTGGTTCAATTGTAAGTATGGTTTAATCGAACTTGCAGAATTATGACCAGTGACCTTGATTAGTTCTTGTTCTCCTACACCAGCTTTTGAAAGGTTACTTACTGCACTTGATCTGGCAGAATGGTTAGTTATTTTTTTAGTAACTGTGTCTAGACCTACTTTTTCTGCGGATTCTTTCATCCATTTTGAAATGGAATTTATTCCCACAGGAAAGTTTTTATACCAAAAACCATGAGTTTGCCAAGCCGGATTTGGAGTAAGAAACAAGCGTTCGGTTTTAATATTTTCTTCACGTTTACTCATTAGTTTTTCAAAAAGACGAACAGGGCAAATATCTGGGTTATTTATGTTTGGAGTCAACCATTTACTATTAGCGCACCTCTGTGCTCCACCCTGTGCAGTTTTTGTAAAGATGGGATTGTATTCAATGCGGCTAGTATTTAATCTTTTTATGTCGGTTTCTTTTTTAAAATAATGAACTAAACATTTCGTAGCTTCTCCTCCCCTCCAAGCTAGTTCATACGATGCAACGTGAACAAACTTTCTTTGCAATCCACAAGGTGTATCTTCGTCCCAATAGTTTAAAATTTGCAACAATTCTGTATTAGAAAGTGCCACAGAACTTTGTTTGTGCTTTTCAGGATGTTTTTGTAAAATTTTTCTTTTTGCATCTCTTGCATTCCGAGCATTTCTGAATTCTATATCATGGAAAGGATCAAAGGACCTGTTATACTTATTAAAGTAAAGTTCTTGAACTAATTTTGCCACTTATTCCATTGTCTTTATTACTGCTTCTTTATAATCATTTCCGTATTTTCTTTTCATGTTATAAGCCCAATCTTTTAAAATCAATGCCAGAGTAGCTGTTGTAGTAGATTGATCCAGAATATAATTTCTTTCTTTGGTGAAGGTCTTAAATTGTCTCCATATAGACTGATTACTTATTAGAGTATTTTTCGAAGTAGTTTCTAAAATCTTTTTTGTAATTTATGCATTAGAAAAGGTACTAAACCGATGACTTTCACCCATTTCGCGTTGACACAATTAAGTAATTATTTTGACAAGTATCTGACAGTTGCTAGGCAAATAAAAGCTACAGTGATTATTCCCGAGAATAATCACAAGAGATTTATTCCCACTATAATAATGACATAATTGGTTGAAACTTACCCTTGTGACAAATAAAGAAGCATTTCATTGGTTTTAAGAAACGTCAAAAAATAATCAACTCTATAATATCTGGGAACGCACATGTTCATGACGTTCGGAAATATTTTATTAAGTTGATTTCTTATTGATATTGTGCACTTGATGATTGAACTTGATAATATTAATTCATTATTGCCGTCAAAAACAACAATCTAATATTAAACTCATTTCTTTGTGATCTCATTTTTTTTTACTGTATTGGCTGGACTCCTACGAAGTTCGATTGTTCAGCAGAAAAAAAACCTCCACAAATTTCCAGAACTCTTAACAAATATTCCGAGATTGGAGTTCTACATCAACGAAAGTAAATGGAAAAACCATTGTCGACCTTTTATAATAGCGCCCATTGAGTTGAAAGCTATGACAGAACCCTGAAAACTTTTCTATAGCCCTTTTGTATTCAGTCCAGTCCAATCTCAGCTAATTTAATGTTATATTATTAAATATACTGTATATATACCCTTTATAATACCGAATATATGTAACTCTACACCATTCATAACGTACAATATAGTACATATCCAACACTTGACGCAGGACATTTTCACATACAAAAGTAATGACGATGTGGGCCGCCAAAATGTCAGTCGGTCCAAAATACAATTAATTTCGGAGCGGCAGCGAGCGAAAGCGCCACCTAGCGGCCACGCATTCGTTATTATAATCGAATCTCTGCCATTGAAACGTGATATTGTTACGTAACTAATATGGAACGCTCAAAAGCATTGTTTTCGTATTTTCGGTACGCAGGTGTTCGCTATTCAAAGGCTTAATAATGACCGATATCGTATGGCGCCATCTATTATAACGTACGTGAATTTGTGAATCATTGCGATTGTCCTTTAAATGTTTCATTGGAGTATTGAGGAAAATATAACAATAAACAGTGTAAACCACGTTTTTGTCTATTTTATAACCTGTGAGGGGAGCTGCATGTTTTTGACTTGTTTGAAATAGAAAAATAAACAGTGAAAGATGGTAAAAAGGCATAACTCGAAAAATAATAAAGGCATCATGATAAAACTATCAGGGATTGTGAAAATATACCAATAAACAGTATAAATCACGTTTAATCAGTAGAAACCACGGTTTTTGTCTATTCTATAACCTGAGAGGGGAGCTGCATGTTTTACACTTGTTCGAAATAGAAAAATTAACAGTGAAAGCAAGTAAAAAGGCATAACTCGAAAAATATTGAAAAGGCATCATGATAACACTCTCAGGGATTGTGGAAAATATGCAAATAAACATTGTAAACCACGTTTTAGTCTATTCTATAAGCTAAAAGCGGAGTTGCACATCTTCAGCATAGAAAAATTAACGATAAAAAGCTAAATGCCATCAAAAACAATCCACCTTTTCTCGCGACTAACCCCAACCATCAATATCCCTTTATCTCGTCACTTTTTACCACCCCAACCCTCAGACCAAGTAGAGCAACAATCATCACTCCTTCTCACGCTTCTTCTACGTCTTATTGTCGTAGGTCAACAGTTGAGGCGTTTGGGAGCCACGCTCGACTGGCCCAGACAAATGTTCACGATGGACGCAGCGCAGAGTCTGGCAGTAACGGAGGCGTTCATCAAACTGTACGAGGCCGAGTTGATATATCGTTCGGATTATCTGGTAAATTGGTCCTGCGTCCTGAGGTCCGCCATCTCGGACATGGAGGTCGAACACTTGGAGGTGGACGGAAGGACCGATTTGACGGTACCTGGGTACGAAAAACCGGTGCAGTTTGGGCGGATGACGGATTTTGCGTATAAGCTGAGCGATGCGGCTGGTTTGGAAGGTAGGTGGTTGTTAGTAGAGATGGAACGGATCGGTTATCGGCCGGATAACCGGATAGCCGGCTACCCGGTTACCGGAAACCGGGTATCCGGCTACCGGAAACCGGGTATCCGGCTACCGGAAACCGGGTATCCGGCGACCGGAAACCGGGTATCCGGCGACCGGAAACCGGGTATCCGGCTACCGGATGCCGGATGCACGGTCAAACCCCAAAAATCTAATACCGAACTATCCGGCCAAAATTCGGCCGGATACCGGTTATGCGGCCATTGTGTAAAAGCGGATCGGCGCGGCGGGATCTTTACTACAAATTGTATACATTTTAAACATTCTATGAGTTATTACAAAAAAAATATCTAAAAAGTACTGTTTGAAACTACATATTTAGAAAGAAACAAAGCTAAGTCTGCATACAGTTTTTATCCGCTTTCAATATTTTTTCTTCGTAAGCATCATTTGACGGAGATTTTAAAATTAGAAACTTGTGTAGGTGTTGTGAAGTTTTTAAGCTAGTTTATGCACTTAGTCTTTTAAAAATTCAAAAGTTCATACTTTCAAAGTTTTTCATAGGTGATAGGATAACAGTTACTGACATAAATATTCGATAAAAAGGTTCCGAATATTATTTAATTTTAATTTTCTCATCTGAAGCTTGCATTTGAAAAGAGTAAAGATTTGTTCGAAATGAGTATACCATTATGTGTTCGATTTTATTAAGAGTAGAAATTAAAATCAGATGAAAAAGGTAAAGAATCCAGGGGCTGCGGTGAACACTCCTCGCTAGGGAACGTGACCCGACACAGACAGACAGACTACGTTTTATATTACGTAATATATACTGGGTTAGCCAAAATTACCTGATGAAATTCTCCAACCCTAAGAAATAACAAAAAAATTTAAACAAATGTTTTTTTGCCTTAAACAAGCGATCGTCTATACACTGTGGGCCAAAAAAAGCGGTACAAATGTTCAATTACTCATATTTCCCAAGATTTTAAGTAAATTCAAGCAAGCATATCTTTTAAAAACTAATTGCTTATGTTGTGAGGATTGAAAACATACCACATTCGCAATTCCACTTCTTATTCGAGTAAAAGCAGCAAAAAACGATGTTTCAAAATTTCACCCTGTATACGATGCTATAAAATCTCTACTGTCCCTTTTGACCAAAAGAAAGCAAATGTCATTACCTACTAATTTTATATTACACCTTTCATTTCACATTAAATTGATCCGATGTTATCAGAAATGTTGCATAGCCAAACATAAAGCAACATAACTTTGGATTGAAACGTTCTGTTATTGCAAATATGGTATGGTTTCAATCTTCAGACTACAAGCAATTCGTTTTTAAAAGAATTGAATTGAATTGACTAAATGTAATTGGAAATACGAGTACCGATTTTTTTTGGCCAACTGTTTATATATTTTTAATATTTAGGGTGTTCATTTTATTATAGAAATTTGGTAACATTTCCTGTAACAGAACACCCTGTATTTTCTTAATTTTTCTAATTTTAAGATTAATTCTAGGAATTTTATGTTAGAATTATTTTTTTATAAAATGCATCATTTTTGAGATATAAGTAATTAATCAAAATTCATGAACTTTTGCGTTAATCAAATTGCTCATAACTCAAAAATAAAGCATTTTATGAAAAAAATGATTCCTACATAAAATTCTTAGAATTAATCGTAGAATTAAAAAAAGTTAAAAATACTGCATATTAAAATTGTATTTGAACGATATAATTAAAAAATAATTCCTATAAAAAATTCTTAGAATTAATCTTTGAATTAAAAATGTAAAAATATATAGGCTGTTGAAATGAAATATTACCAAATTTCTATAATAAAATGAACATGCTGTATATAAAAAAATATTTAGACGATAGCTTGTTTCAAGCAAAAAACATTCGTTTGATTGTTTTTTTAAATTTCTTACTGTTGGGGAATTATTTAGGTGTCCCGGTATTTTTTTCTAACCCTGTATACTATTGATATTGATAACTATCAACTTGAGTGAGTTCCATTTCTACAGTTCAATTATATTCAACATACACTTAAAACTTATGTCTTAATCAAAATATTTCAGAAAAACTGTTTTTTTTTGAAAAAAAAGTCTGCTACAATCTGTTACAAAAATAATTCCTACATAAAATTTCTAGAATTAATCGTAGAATTAAAAAGAAAATTATAAATACATGGTGTTCTGTTAAACATCCTGTAGGTATATTAAAAATGTATTTCAACTATATAATATGGTATTCCGGTCATGTCAAAATTTAAGCAGATATTCGGTTTAACCTATTGTACAATTTATGAGGATTCATAAAGTTAAGCCATGAGCTTTTTGATTTAGTTTTTCTATGAGATAATTGCAATTAAAAGTGCATTTCCTTTGAATTCACCGACCACCCTCGGAAATACACGATGATTACCGATCCCTAGTAGCGGTGGCAACAGCGGACAGCTCTCGAACAGCTGATCGGCCAAGTTGACGGTTGGCGACCCTGTTGTTTGACAACGAATAAAGGTAACTTTTTTGAGAGATGATTTGATCATTGAAACTTGAAGCCAAACATCTCTCATCTCGCTAGTTGGCAACGTAAAGAAAATCTTATCAGGAGTTACTTACTGTTCTACTGCTGTTACAGCCCGGCACAGAACAATGTCGGCGTTGGAGTTTATACATTTTGAACAAGTGTTTGATATAACCTCAATAACCAAAGCAGGTGTCAACAAACGAGCGATTCTAAACGTTGACACAACAGAAGACAAAAATTTAACACGTGCACCCTAGATATAGCAACGTTGTCAAGTCGCTCACTTTGAGCGGTCTTTGTGACGTCACAAAGACCAATCCTAGTTCAAACTTCAAACAACGATTTCTCTTAATTTAATACAATGTATGATATTTTACTTGTAAAGTAGCATACAGTAGCACCCATACTTTGTAAAAAATGACAATTTCAAAAACACCGGAATACCGTATTGAAAAATGATACCTATAAAAAATTTTTAGTATTAATCTTAGAATTAAAAAACATATAGGGTGTTCTATTTTAAAAAAGGAAATAATACCAAATTTCCATATTAAAATGAACACGATAGCTTGTTTAAAGCATAAAATTTCATTTGTATTTTTTTTTAAATTTCTTACGGTTGGAGAATTATTTAGCTGTCCGGTAATTTTGGCTAACCCTGTATAGTATTGATATTGATAATTATCAACTTCAGTGAGTTCAATTAATTTCCACAGCTCAATTATATTCAACATACATACAAGTCTTAACCAAAATATTTCAGAACAATCGGGTACAATTAAATTTAATTTGTCGATTATTTTTTAAATTATGAAAACAGTACGTTGTATTGCTGTGCAAATTTTACTTTTTTTTCGATAAAGTCATAAGACGGAATGATTTTTTGTTGATATGTTCTAGCTAAAAGGTCTAAGAACACGAAAAAGAATAAAAAAAGCGTGTTAGAACGGATCTACTTGTCTGCGAAGTAAAAGACAATTAAACGCAACATTTTACAACTTTTTACAAACATAGATACGACATCTGTGCTAAACACGGCAATATAAGGAACCTGTTATTTTCTTTAGTTATTATTTAAGTTAATTGTACATTAAGATATACCCTCAACAAAGTATTCATAATTTTGTTAATTTCTTACACAAAACACATAATCATTCTTTTTATACTCACGTAAGACTTTACCAAGTTTTTAATAAGTTTAGACTTTAATTAAGTACGGATTTAAACGAAATACCTCTGGGAATACAAAACAAAAACTTCGAGGAGCTTCAGGCACAGAGAATCAGTAGAGAGACAAATACCTAAACTGCTGTATATCTTCCTTGTTTTAAAAAATTAGACATTTACAAATGACCGCGATGGATCAAATTAAAGGCCGACGCTTGAAGGCCTATTCCCTCCTCCCCTTCTGTGAAAGTGTGGCTTTTGAAATTACTGGCGCCTCTAGAACGGCAGCAATTCTCATAAAAACGAAGCTCGAAAGATATTTTCACTGTAGCCATTGTTCTCGTTTTTTCTCTCTTTGTGTAGTAGACGGTTTCTCTGGGGAACTCGAATGGAAAAACAAAGTTATTATTCGAATTGAATTAGATTATTTGAGGGTGGCAGGAGTTATTGTTATGTCTAGGATCGTGTGTAGACGGCTTGAAGAGATTGGGTCGGTCTGTTTTATTGTATGTCTGAAATTCAAGGTTGAATAATAAGTTGTGTATTTGTCTAGATTTTTTTCCCGATAATTGGTTTCTTTTCTTTTCTTTACTAGAGTTAACCTTGAACCCAGTACTTTTAGGTGGACTATCGTGAAAACTTGTTGACTGCTGAAATTGTTGAACAGATGTTTTTTTTTGTTGTGATTTGTGCGGTCACACATAAAAACCAAATATGCAAAAAGCATTCTTCTTCAGAGTAAAAAAAATCTATCGAAAACGCCTCCAAATAACCTACTTTCTGTTCACGTTATGTCTTTCCAGAACAGTAGCCCATTTTGAATCAATTATCATCAATTTGAATTTGAATTCTTAAAACTAGGTACTTATCTCTAATAGGCTATCCACTGATGTCCTACATTTACATTGTCCTACACAAGAAGCACTACCACTTTACTCACTGTGCTCTGCTTTACACATTTCACTGATTCACTAGTTCGAAGGGTTTAGTCCTTTTTAGTCTTCGCACTAGATTCTGGTTGTCCAGTAGCTGCAGGGCCCCTACGTTGACGTGATGGCTTAGGCGAGATTCATGCGTAGTGGCGAATATTTGTATCTCTCGGATGACTTGTGGGACACCAAGATCACGGTGCAGGTCACTGTTCCGTATGTACCAATGAGCGTTAACCATATTCCTTAGTACTTTATTTTGGAATGTCTAGATTCCTTGTATATACGCTTTTTTTTGCGTGACACCCCAAAGCTGGATGCCGTATGTATAACCACATCGATTTTAGGACTTGGTTGTAAACTTGTAGTTTGTTCTGTACTGACAACTGAGTTTCTTCCCAGAAGCCTGCACAGTTCTCTGTATTTGAGGCCAAGCTCTACTCTTTTCTTCTTGACGTGTTCTCTCCACCTTAGCTTTGTATCCAGAGTCATACCCAAATACTTTGCAGTGTTCGCATATTGAACTATGGCGTTGTTAATCTTGACATGAGGTACGTCCTCGATTCTTTTGTTTGTAAAGTTAATGTGGACAGATTTCAGTTCGTTGAGCTTGGTATTCCATTTTTTGGTCAATTGATATATTTTATTACGACCTTGTTGAAGATTCCTAGTAGATTATCCACAGTTGATCCCTCTGCCATTAGAGCCGTGTCATCTGCGAAAGTGGCGACTGTTAAATTTGCCAGCTGTGGTAGGTCACTTGTATATAGTAGATAGGGAATTGGTCCCAATACATTATCCTGGGGTAATCTATCTGATATACAGGGTGTTCCTAAATATAATGTAAATACGAAAAGGGGTAATTCTTTACTAGCGCCTGTGGTCCCCGCTAGTAAGTAGTCCCGGACGTTCACGAGCGCAGGCGGTGGGCCGTCGGGTTCAATCGGGACTCTACGCTAGAAAGCTCTCGGTATAGGTACATAGAATTAGTGTATTCGACTTTCGAACGAATCTGATAGTACAGACTGATTCTCCCTATATTTGATACGACTGAAAATGGCGTGACACCGATGTAAACAAACTATAGCGTACGTTATAAAGTCTCTAATTAAGTAATGTAGTATCCTGTTTTCTAACAACAGTTCTTTTGTTTCTGTTCTAATAAAATAATCGTGCCCGCGCGTAGGTATGCCGTGTAACGCAGAAAGTTGGACACTAATAGGAGAAACCTAAAATCCAAATATGAGAACGTAATTATCTCAAGAGTACCTTTATGGTGGAAGCTATGCAAAAATGACAGAAAATGTTGAAATACGGTGCGAAGCCGACAAGCCAGCTGCACGATTATTGCAATTCTTACAAAAACGTGCCACTTGATTGACACCTTATGTTTATATGTGATTTAGGGTGATTTCTAATTCGATACCTCATTTTTTCGTTCGGCTATAGTTTTCGAGATGTTCTAAACTTTTGTGACAGTGGCTAAATTAATAAACAAAGAGATAAAGCAGATGATCGATAAATAAATATTAACATTGGATGATATTCCGAACATGTGATACAAATAATAATTTTTGGCATTTTAATAATATTAATCTTATTCCACGTTCTTTGTTTATTAATTTACTCTCGCACATAAAACTTTCAAGTTAAATATCTCCAAGACTATTGATCCAAATAGAAGTTATTTAGCATTTTAACATATTAAGTATCATATGAAGTGCACACGGCGTGAAAATATACTATTACTCACAACTATGATTCTATACTCTATAGTTCTAGAATGTATTAAGTGCACCGCAATCGTTCCTACGTACCTACATGAATATTATTGTAAAATTATGTCAAATTATTTTTTTTACCTTCAATTGTTTTTAACAGATGACGTCATCGACATTTTTTTTAAATGACAACCCTATATCTTTTTTAATGAATTTGACAGATCTTTTAACTGTCTTAATGGTAGCATAATATTTTTATGGCGTTACATCATGAAATTTTTGAGAAAAAGACAATTGAAGTTTATAAAATAAAAGTGACAAAATCTCCGGAACGGCTCGACCGGTTTAACGAAATTTTGAACTAAGTATTTTGCAAGCTTGTGAAGTCACTGGCGTTATTATCGTTGATACACGTTTACAGTTTCTGAGATATAATCTCAAACTTTTGAATTTGAAATAGAACACCATGTATATTTTGACATGTACTCATTACTTTTGTCCATTACCTATTCAATGTTACTACGCTTGTTATAGTATTATATCAAAAATATGTAGTAATTAACAAAAACCTTTATTACTCAGGTCTAAAAATTAACAAAGAAAAAAATGATAACAAAAAATAACAACAACAAAAAAATAAACCGATCAAATTTAAAACAATGTGATCTTGTCAATGGTTGAGAATCCTCATAAACCAACTAGAGTAGTTGCAGTAGAAAATGTAATAATGTTTTGTTATCGATTCTTTCTTTGTTAATTTTTAGACCTAAGTAATAAAGGTTTTTGTTAGTTTCTAGATGTTTTTGATATAATAGTGAAGACTGTAACAGAAAATGTCGAAATATACATGGTGTTCTATTTCAAATTCAAAAGTTTGAGGTTATATCTCAGAAACTGTAAACGTTGCATCAACGATAACGATACGATACGATACCGATACGACTTCACAAGGTTCTAAAATACTTAATTCCAAAATTTCGTTAACTTCGGTCGAGCCGTTCCGGAGATTTTGTTTTATTTCATAACCTTCAATTGTATTTTTCTCGAAAATTTTCTTATTTAAAGCCATAAAAATATTATCCTACCATTAAGACAATTAAAAGGTCTGTCAAATTCATTGAAAAAAAGTATAGGGTTGTCAATTAAAAAAAATGTCGATGACGTCATCTGTTAAAAACAAATTCGTCCATTGTGGACATTTCTAGTGTCGTTTTTTTTTATATCAATATCGTGTGCATTTGTGAAATGATTAATAATGTCTTGTTTACTCGAACAACGGAAACTGCACATTGAACATTTCTTTAATTTTTTGGGTATTTTAGATTTATCTTGCGTAGTTACGGTGGTGTGCGTTCTTTGGTGAAAGACTAAATTTCGTTTCTGATTAAAATTTTTACCGCATTGACAAGAAAATTGAAAATTTCTAGATTTTTTATGTGTTCCAGGTATCAACACATTTATTTGGTCAGGGTGAAATCGTCGGGCATGTTTTCTCAGATTGCATACACTGCTATAAGTTTCATTACATATGGTACACGTTGTGTCCTGCAACTTCTTGCCATAAATTCAATTTAAAAAATAAATATTTTTATATTTCATTTTATTTTTTAATAAGTTTAATAGTGTAATTTATAATGGTAGTCCTATATTTTATTATTATGTATTATGCTGATGTACTTACTAGTTTATCCCCTAAGCTTGTCTTTATTTGCTGGAAATATTAAAAAAAAGTTGCGATATTCTAAACTCCTTAGGTAAAACACGCTCGCCGCCCATGCAGCTTTGTTTACATTCGCTTACCTTCAGTTCTCACGGCGCCAATCCGTGTCTCTTTATTTATCTGAGATTTATCCCCAGAAGTTGCAGGATACCGTGCATAATCGTATTCACTACATAAATACGTAAACAGAACGTTAAATCTGAGTTTCAAACAAATTTCAAGCTTATTGCTGACGACATTGAAATGATTTTGCGTTCCATCAATTAATTAATTGCTATACAAAGAGTAACAAGTAACTTACATGTGTTTTTCTAAATATTGTTAACCAAACACAAATGTCTATGCAGAAACTTCAAACACTGGCCAATTTGACAGGTACCTACTCAGCGCTCCGTACGGTTGTCGGTTACATTTAAATTACAGTCGCTCAATGTCGCCTGCGTTCGTGAACGTCCGGGACTACTTACTAGCGGGGACCACAGGCGCTAGTTAATTCTTTGGCTTATTTAATGACTAAAAATTCATATAAACATAGGTCCACAAACGCTTCGTTTCCGATCTACAGGGTGTTGAAATTTCAAGATTTTTTTAGTTTTTTCTTACCCTTTTCGTATTTACATGATATTTAGGAACACCCTGTATAGAATGTTAGCAGCTCTCTTGTTTGTGTATCAATCAATGTATCAAAGATTGTTGAGCAAATAAGCCTTCTAATGCTTTCTCTATGATATCCGTTATTCCATTGACTTGATCTAGTGTGGAATGTTTTTCTCTAAAACCAAGTTGGTGATTAGGAATTAGTTCCTTTCTCTCAATGATTGGTTTAATTGTCTTTAGAAGTATTTTTACAAGTGAAATTTAATAATAAATTGTTAATTAATCTTACAAACACGTAGGTATAATACTGTATTTTTTCTACTTTTTATAATGAAACCGACAACAGTGTCACAATGTGTTCCTTACGAAACCAAAGTAGAAAAACATTATTAAATGAATATACCGGGTGATTCAATTTCGAGGCTCGCCATGGGGATCTCGCTTATTAGTGGAGATAGAGCTTATGTTTAAATTTGGTTTCGTATTTAAATAATAATAAAGTTTCGTATTTTTGTGCTAATCAATTATCTGAAAAGAAATTTTAGCTATCATTTTTCATTTTAACGATATCAGCAAAAAAAATTAAATGTTAAGATATCGTTTTTAATTTTTTATTCTAAATCAAACGTAGCTAGAGTTTTGAAAAACAAAAACATTCTACAGCATTCTTTAAACAAGGAATGCAGTGTTATTTTTTAATTTGAAATAACATCAATGATGGCGGCGTAACCATGGCCAACTTTTGTTTTTCTTATGGGCGCCATGTTGAATTTTGGCATTTTCCGATAGTCGTGTTTTTTCTCATTTACGCAAAGTATAACATGTTGGCATTATTTTTTAAAACAATGGTTTAATAATAAAAAAAAATTTTCTTCTTTTTCTCATTATTTGTCGTGCTGGGTACCCAACTGGTGCTTGGATACAGACCGCTGGCGCCGAACTGACCAGAGTGCTTTGGATTAAAAACATTCAGATTGTAAAAGAAGCAAGTTTATACAACAAAAATCTTATTTTTTAAATAATTATTCCAATTGGTCACCATATTCTTGAAGGCATAAAACCGAGCCAACTTTTCTACATGCTGTTATGCTCTTCTAACTGTTCTTCCCGGAATAGCATTGACCGTATTTGTTATTCGATCCTGCAGATCCTCGATATTTCTGCGAGTATCGTGATAAATTTCGTCATTCACAGTTCCCCATAGAAAATAGTCCAGTGGACTTAAATCAGGGGAACTAGCAGGACATTCCACCGCTCCACCATTACCAATCCAGCGATTTGGAAATTGTTGATTCAAATAATTTCGTACAACTGCAAAGTTTGACTTGTGTGTGGTTTGTACGGTTACAATTTCATTGTTCGTAATGCTCTCCGAACACGTGTTTGCGGGAATTCCAAGTTAGAGGCAACATCCCGCGTAGAAATCCGAGGATCGTTATTTATCTAAAAACCAGTAGTTGAAGCATTGCAAATTATGGTAATCTAACGTTTACCATTTCCAAAATATCTCTTTGATCGTTTTCAACATTTCTATGACGGTTATAAGAATTGCGGTGTTTACTAAACAATTCGTGGTCCGCTAAATTTCTGTTCAATGTTAGGAATATTGTACGATGGGACATTTGTATGAGAACAATAATAAACCCTTATCATATCACGCTTTTCGTTGTTGGTAAACTGTATTTTACATCCACAATCAACCACAATTAAGGTTTATTTGGTTAAATGGCAAACCCAACGCTGAGCGCGCCGCTTGATCTAAGTGTATTTTGTTGACGTTGCTTGGCAACGAGTCCGGCGGTCTGTATCCAAGCTCCAGATAGGTACAGCCGAAGAAAATAAGATCTTTACATGACCCCAGCTAGCCTACACCAAACGTAGGTCGGAGATTGTCGGTCGTCGGTCGTCGGATACCTACCTGCTAAAGTCATAAAACCAAAGGGTCACTTTTGTTTCGTTTCGTTTTATTTTTCTGTATGTATGGAATGAAATCGAATTTCGTCTATTTATATATGTTTCCGATATCCGAAACTGACAATAGTGCATTGTAATATTTAATGTATTTTAAAATACACAGTAAATTAATTCTTATTGTAAGTAGATATACCCACCGACAGCTTGTCGGTATACTGCTGTTATAGTTCTAAAGGTCGTATCTGCAAATTTGTTGAATATTGTGTTAAGCACATATTTAAGTCCTTGATCATCAGGGCGCCGCCGGCCGGCGTATGTCTGAATCACAAAACCGATCATTATATTCGGCGTAAATAATTTTTAAAAGATTTCTATTCTATTTTTCTATTCTATTTTTGCATGTAACTAAAAATCTTATTTGCCCCGGTTTCTACTTTGCTGCAGATATGCCCTTTAGAACTGTTGTTCAGCATTTTAGTTTAATTATAAAAATGTTGTTATTTTTTGTTGATTAAAATTATATTTTGACGTTCTATAATAGCATCCATCCGTGATATGTAAGGGGAGGATTTACAATCCAATATGAATGATATCACATCAGAATAATATGTCGATAACTTTCAAAAAATTGTAAAATTAAAATTTATTTAAACTTCAATCTACTATGTTACTCAATTTATTATCATTAAATTGTTATTTACCTTAATATTAATTAATCAATTGAATGTTATTATTTATTATGTAAGGTATGGAAACGACAAAATCTCTGGAACGGATTGCTATTTTAAAAATCCTCCTACCTGTCAATTTGTAATTATCAAAATATACATAAATATACATAGCTATATTAAATTCAATGTCCAACCTTCAATTGTTTTTACTTATGACGTCATCGATAGTTTTTTAATGGCCATTCCCTTTTTTCTTACTGATTTTGATATATGTATCGCTTAATTGTCTCAAAATTATAAGAAATTGATAACATATTTTGTGAATGGCCTGTGAATATGGTAAGGATTGTTTGTATGTTTTATATTTGATTTTCCAAGTATTCAATTTTGATTTTTGTGGAAAAGACGAGCAGTCAATACATCGCTATTTTGATTTTTGTAATGATAAAAAAATTTCACTGGGTGACTCCAATATTCTAGACACCTCAAAAGGGTCCCTTAGACACCTTGAAACATTGAACCTTTTATTTGAACATCAGAAAATTGACATATAAAAACATAAAATGGTTGTATTCAAAGTTATCCGTTGCTGCATAACAATTGGTAATACAAACTCGTTTAAATTTCAAAATTAAAGGCCCGGAATTTTATATATTATATACAAATTTATTTTGCTAATATTTCAAGTTTGCTGTAACTTTTTAAGGATTTGGAAAAACAACTCGGTCCATATCAAAAGTTTTACTCTGAAACATTTAGTTCCTAAAAATAATTTATGCGGGAAAAAATGTGGGACATATAATAAGTCTGAATGTTCCTTTTATAATATATTTTATACCTTACCGAAAGTATTAGATCCCTATTTAATTGTTTAATAACTTAATCCTCTTCGTGATTATCGTCATTTATTATTATTATTATTATTATTAAATATATTCCAGATCAACCCTTCTAGTAATGCCATTACGAATCAAATGACGGTCGATTCGCTCAATATATCGTATTTGATAGGCAGTCTGACGGTCTGGTACCGAGAATTGACGACAGGGGGCGTGAGATTCGCACTGACGACTTTAGCTGCAGCATCGGATGGCGGTCGACGCAATTTAGAAAGGCGGCTCTGGGCAAATCTGCATACGCGACGGGAGTTGTTGAGGACGCGACACGACGCCCGCTGCGATAATTGAATTTCGGGGAATTCGATCGCGTAGAGCGCCATCTGTGTTGTCACGTACCGCACATAGCAAATAACGACCGCCGATAGCTCGCTAAACGAAGAATACGAGAGGCTTTTAGTACTGCGCTGGGGTTTATACGTTCTTTTTTTGGTGTGACTTTCTTTCGTTTTTTGTGTTGTTTTTTTTTTATGGAGAAGGGGGTGGAGATTTGGGAATTGCGATTTGTGTTTGGGTTTTGTGATTTTTGTCACGTAGTGTGGCCTTTTAGGTGTTTTTTTTTTGACGATTTTTTTGTTTAATTTCGGTGCTTTGATTCAGTGCTTTGCTTTGAGCTGAGAAACTGAAAAGTATAGTAAAACATAGTAAATATAGTTATATAATATAACTAATGAATTATTGGTAGTATTAATATAATAAAAATAATAAATATAAGTTGCGAAAAGTAATTTGCTGAAAAATACCGGCGACTCCGCAATTTTTGGCGAATTTGAATACGTTTAACGCCGAAGGGGTGCGTTTTTGTATAGGGATGAATTGACTTAAGTCGATCTAAAATGATAAAATTAATCGGCTACGAACTAATAATAATCATGTCATAAATATCATAAATATATTCCTTGGAGTTTCTACTCCGGTTATTGAAGTCTGACGTAGCTGTCATATCATGGTTTATGTTTAATTTGCATTGCGTAAAATATTATAAAAAAAGAACAACCACCTGTATCCGAGACTATAAAGTTTTTTTTCTACTTTGCATTCACAATGCACACATTGTAACACTGTTTTCGGTGTTACAATTAACACATTGTAATACCGAAAACAGTAACATTTTTGTCTGATTGGTACACAGTGATATCAAATGCCATATGTCAAACGTACAATACATAACCCAACATAACCACACACTGCATCTTCTTAATCGCTTGCAATCGCATAAACTGCGAATTATCAATATTCTATACATATTTAAACATGGGTGTAGCCTGCTATACTATGGCCAACGGACTGGGGCTTTCTTAGTTTTGCTGTGTTCATCAAATTACGCCAGCATGACGTTTTCGGTGATGTTTTACGACTTTGGTAAGTGATCGTTATCATTCTTTTCAACTAAACATCAAATCCCCTTTTCAGATATAATTCAAGGACCACATTTACTTTAATAAGGTATTATGCGAAGATCAAACCTACATCGTTTTACTAAGTATAATTTATTCTAATAAACTACTTTGCCGAAATTAGAATTGGGTTTCAATTATAAGTGCTTGTAAATATATAAGCCGCAACGGCTACGTAGCGGAATTAGGTAGACACCGGTATTAAACGTTATAACAATTCTTTAGTAAGTTCTTGTTCTTCGAAGTAACTAATCAGTCACCGCCAAACACTTCTATTCTGATTATTATACTTATGAAACCAGTATTTTAAAGTTGTATTTTTTTAGGTTAAGTTTCATGTATTTATCACAGTAAGGTTAAAAGTGTTGGTCCAAGCTCCATTATGATCATCGTTGCGACCTCGCTGAATATTTATTCAAACTTGTAGGCTAAAGTAGAGTAAAATTATTCACAATTAGATTTTGTTATGATTTTATTTCATCGATCTCATCCTTAACGAAGTTGACAGTTACTACAATGCTGCCACGCGGTACCCGCAAAATACCCTAGATTCTAATTTAGCGCGATATAGTAACCACAATTTCTAAACTTATATAAAATTAATGATGCAAAGTAGAAAAAATAGTATATTACACTCGTTTTATAAGACGTATTGGTGCACTCGTTTCATTTGGGCACTCCTCGCTACGCTCGTCGTGCCCAAAACAACTCGTGCGCCAATTTGACGTCTTATAAAACTTGTATAATAATATACTAATATGGCATTCCTACGGAGAATGTAGAGTCGCGAAACCAGTTTTTTTGTGAAGAATTTTGGGATAAAAGAAATTATTAAATTTATAAAATAAAAGTGTTTTTAAGATATGAAGAGTATGTATTTTTTGTGCATACTTAAGCAAATATTCTGGTGTTATTGTCTATCTAGGTCTTCTAATGGACAAGCAATCAAAAATCAATTCAATAATTTGTAGAAGGTGGCTAAGCGCCATAGCATTTATATAACCAGAATATAATCTAAAGTGGATAGTTTTGTTACCAGAATGTGAAATTTCATAAATTAAGTCATTTTGGCCAGGTTTACATTATACAGGATGTCCGTTTTCCGTAAGTATACATGGAGTCTTGTTAATTTAATAATATACAGTTTCGGTTAAATGGGTGAAAGGATTTCTAAAAGAAAATTTAGGATTGTAGAAGATATTCACGATAAACTCTAATTTTATTACAATTAATTTGATCTGATTTGATAAATTTGATTGATATAACCCATCGAGATAGTATAAAAGAGGAGGAGTCAAATGAGCTTAAAATTGGGACTACTTTATGAAAAATCATACCGTCCGTTAGTCCCATAACTTCAAATTGACAAATCGATACATTATATAGGTTTAAGTGGTTTCCAGGTATTTTTTTATAACTAATTAGCATGACACTATGTGATGTAAGAAGCTGTCGCAACATAAAGAGTTCTAGCTGCAATAAATCAGCGGGAATTACGTTTCTTCGGTAACTGACGTTAGATGTCAGTCAAATGACAATGAACAGGCCCGTATTCAATAAAATTTGACTTAATTTTTTGTTTATTGAACAATTAAATGTAGGTTTCCAAAGATTTCTGCCCAGTAGGAATTATGGATACAGTTTGTAGACCGATGTAACTAGAAGCCGACAAGGTCCAGTGTTGTTTGTTCGAAGCATTTTACGGATATATGTATAGACAGAACATCACCAAATCGCACCAATATATTTTGTAGTTTAGTAAAAACTACAAACATAGTTTCGATCAAGATGTGTTGGATAGTCACAGAATATTATTAATTAAACGTATTATGTTTTATTAGTATTATAAATAGGTACACACGCATTCGAATGTGTTACATCAGAAAAAAAAAATAAATCCGCCAGCATTCGACATCAAAATAATAAAATGGTTTTGTGTAAGGGCCAGTAGGTTACATAATGTATAATACTTACTTTGTTTATTTTCATATTTATGTTACACTTATAAGATTTATTTTACATTAAGTTAACTAAATATATGATTTATTTTACATTATTTGTTATAAACTTAATTCAGAGTATTTTTGTGTTTATTATATGTTTTTACTTTCTTTAGTTAAAGAATTTTTCAAGGATTCTATGAAATCTAAAGTATTCCTGTGACAAATTTACCGATTTCAATAATTCAAGTCATAGGCGGTGTTAGTTCAATTGCTCAAAACATTAGAACGGCAATCTGGATATCTGGGTTTAAACCCCAGGCGGTGATGTCGTGTTTTTATTAAAAAATAATGCGTTGGAAATCGTACGCTTCATATGACTAATGTTTGGATTTTGATCATTTCGGTTAAAAACTCTCTGACTTCAATTTAGAAAATAAACTTATTTGGTTTGAAAATTTCTAGGAATATTTCAAATCATCTCAAATCCGAAAGTTAAGTATGGTAGTCACTAAAATAGTATCACAAGAGCTACGTGGCAATTCATCCAGATGCATGATGACCTAAACTGAAAATACATTATCAAATCTGGATCTCTTTTATGGATTTATCCAGGATAATCCCAGAGAGTGCAAATTATCGAATGTACTTTATACCCCAATATTTCCATCCCTCGTAACAATGGCACGAAATAATCCAATAATGAGAGCAAAGCGATGTAACGAGATTTAATCGCTTTTAATATCGCGATGGAAAACTGCAGCTTCGAGCTTAAACAAGCTTTGGACGCCCGTTTCAATTTGCAGTTTGCGCGCTATAGACAAACTTGGAATGCAATCAAATTAAACTAATATTCTGGTTTGATACAGAAAAACTTCAATTTTCGGTTTACTATTGGTAATTTATTACTAATCAAAACATTGGCAATACTTTGCTGTTTGAAAACTGGCCTAGAGTCATGTTTGATTAAATGATGTAATATAGAATAAGAGCCCATCAGAGTTAAGAAACGTGCTTGATGGTCGGACTAACACTAAGAGAAAATACATTTGATAGTATCATTAAATTAGTAGTTAATTAAGAGTTAATACAGTTTATATGTAATGAACGAACAATCACTTTTGTTTCAGTTGACGAAATAGTGGTGTCCACGACCAGACCTGAGACCATGCTAGGGGATGTTGCCATTGCTGTGCATCCCCAAGACGGCAGATATTCATCTCTTATAGGCCGAATGGCCTTACACCCCTTCAGGAACGAGAAAATTCCAATCATTCCAGACGAATTTGTAGATCCACAATTTGGAACAGGTAAGTTTCACCATCACAACATTTTTAACATTAAGTTTTTCACTCATTAAGTAAACTTTCTCCAATCTTCTGGTAAGTTTCCTGATGGAAATACCGCAAGTTCGTAATAACATTGTTTCCGGAATAGTTTCAGTTTTGTGAACGGTAATTTCTGTTTTGTTAATTTGTTAATTAACAAGCTGTCAGTTTCAACAATGACTTGTCAGGCGCGCTCGGCTATACGCTGGGAAAACTGGGAGTTGGCTGTTTGGTTGACGTACGTCGATTGTCAACTTGGCGTTATAATGGAAAACAGGGGGAAATTGAGTGTCCGGACTTTCTTTAGGAAAATTTGATCGTGTTTTGTTTTAATGAACTTGAAGAGGATTTTGTTTGAGAAAATCTTTAGTGGATAAATGCTTTCATGATTACAATTGTAGACAAATTGTTTACACTGATTTTTATTCATTTTTGTTCTTAGATTGGCCATCTAAAATTAATGAACTGCTCAAAATATATACTAATTGATACACTGGTGGGCTCAAACGTAAAGTCATAGAATATTGAAACCAACCATGTGCGTATCCAGCTCAAATCGGAAAGGGGGCAGTTATCTAAATTTAACGTGCTGTATGGGAGAAGGGTGCCCAATAGGGTGGTTAAAAAATGCATTGCAAAAATTTGTGTGATGATAGAAAGCAACAACCCTCTCAAATCGTTCCAAATAAAAAAAAATATGTATTTTTTTTTTAATTTTTATTTTTAGCCGTGCTTGTCGAGGCCTTAAATTTACATGCGAAAATGCATGGGAAGAAGACTTTTTTTGGTATTTTTCAAGGACTTTCCAAGGAAGAATTTGACCTATTATACATATTGATTTGACGCCCCCCAACCCATCCCCATTGTGCCCTGAAAACTACCCTTAAATGAAAAAATGTACATTCTTCAGATAATTGATCCTTCTGATAATTTCAGTCTCTTTTTTCTTATAGAAATTATTACTATAAGTCTAGTGGAATATTTATAAACTTTTGTCAGTTAATTTACATTTGTTTAAAGAAATTCTATTTTTTTAAATAATTCCTTTTTCTCGAAAATCAGTGTGAATTCTGTTTTCTGTTCGAAATGGTAAATTATTATCGTACAGTGACATTATCCATTAAGAAATTTCTTCCTATTGTTTAACCAATCAATTATTATTCATTTTCAACTTTTTTTCTAACTTTGCTAGAAAAGTCAGCTTTTTTGTGAAATTAACTTATAAATTTCATGTTTGAGATATCTAACAAACCTATTATTATCTATATTATGTAATAAACCCACATAAATTCCATTTGTTTGAACAGTTTTTGTTTGCAATTCACTAAAAATTCATTTTTTTTTAGGTCGGTCTGGCCAACTGTTGTTCTCAAGTGACAGCATTTATATTTTGAGATGATTTCCATTGTTTAAATAATAAAATATTATTCATTTTCAATATCATTTATTCGAAAAAATTTAAATGATTTGAAATCCTTTTTTTCGGGAAATTGGGGAGTTACATTTCTTTTTAAAATATTAAATTTCCTAAAGTCAATAAATTTCATTTATCACATTTCTTTCTCCATTTGATGTACTGATTTCCTACCACTGTGTGTCGCAAGATAATGTTGTTTTGTTGCTGTCTGGAAACTGTTCCCTGTGCTCTAATTTGATGAAATAATGAAAACGAATATTACTTTATTATTCAAACACTGGAAATCATCCCAAAATATAAATGATGTCACTTTAGAATAACAGTTGGCCAGACCGGTCAACAGAAAATAATTTTTTCTACTTTCCATTCACGATGCACACATTGTAACACTGTTTTCGGTGTTACAATTAACACATTGTAATACCGAAAACAGTAACATTTTTGTCTGATTGGTACGCAGTGATATCAAATGCCATATGTCAAACGTACAATACATAACCCAACATAACCACACACTGCATCTTCTTAATCGCTTGCAATCACATAAACTGCGAAATATCAATATTCTATACATATTTAAACATGGATGTAGCCTGCTATAGTATGGCCAAAGGATTGGGGCTTTCTTAGTTTTGCTGTGTTCATCAAAATACGCCAGCATGACGGTTACGGTGATGTTTTACGACTCTAGTAAGTGATCGTTATCATTCTTTTCAACTAAACATCAAATCCCCTTTTCAGATATAATTCAAGGACCACATTTACTTTAATAAGGTATTATGCGAAGATCAAACCTACATCGTTTTACTAAGTATAATTTATTCTAATAAACTACTTTGCCGAAATTAGAATTGGGTTTCAATTATAAGTGCTTGTAAATATATAAGCCGCAACGGCTACGTAGCGGAATTAGGTAGACACCGGTATTTACTTTAATAAGGTATTATACGAAGATCAAACCTACATCGTAGATACGAACGATTTTAATTACTGCTGCGAGATTGCATATGCGCAATAAATGGTTTATCAGCATACACGTACGAAGCTATAGTACATTTAAAGTGTAGAGGATTTCTTAGTTTATGTAACATATAAGTTTTCGGTAATATTTTGGACGCTTGGATGCTCGGTTCAATTCATATTCGTTTTTGTCCGTCGCTTTCGACTTCGTCTTAGTTATGGTTGTGTGCAACGTATTTGTATTACCTCCATCACATGTAATTTTACTAAGTATAATTTATTCTAATAAACTACTTTGCCGAAATTAGAATTGGGTTTCAATTATAAGTGCTTGTAAATATATAAGCCGCAACGGCTACGTAGCGGAATTAGGTAGACACCGCTATTAAACGTTAAGCGTTATAACAATTCTTTAGTAAGTTCTTGTTCTTCGAAGTAACTAATCAGTCACCGCCAAACACTTCTATTCTGATTATTATACTTATGAAACCACTATTTTAAAATGGTTAACTTTTTAGGTTAAGTTTCATGTATTTATCACAGTAGGGTTAAAAGTGTTGCCCCAAGCTCCATTATGATCATCGTTGCGACCTCGCTGAATATTTATTCAAACTTGTATCGATATCATCCTTAACGAAGTTGACAGTTACTACAGTGCTACCACGTGGTACCCGCAAAATACCCTAGATTCTAATTTAGGGCGATATAGTAACCACAATTTCTAAACTTATATAAAATTAATGACGCAAAGTAGAAAAATAGTATATTACACTCGTTTTATAAGAACAACTCGTGCGCCAATTTGACGTCTTATAAAACTTGTATAATAATATACTATTAGACGAATTGCAGAAAGAAATGTTTAAAGAATTGGCATTTGTTTAAACAAATGTGGGTTTATTAGATAATACAGACTAGATATCTCGAACATGAAGTTTATTAAAGTTAATTTCACAAATAAATTTCCTTTTCTGCTATAATTAGAAAAACAGTTGAAAATGAATTATAATTGATTGTTTAAACAATAGGAAGAAATTTTTTAATGAATAATGTCCCTCTAAGGTAATAAACTGTCATTTCGAACTCAGAAAACAGAATTCAGACGGATTTTCGACAAAAAAAACCAATTATTTAAACAAATGGAAATTAACTGACAAATGTTTATAAACATTCCACAGGACTTATAGTAATGATTTCTATGGGAAGAAGGATAATAAACTGATTATAACCGGTCAATTTTATGAAAAATGTAAATCCATATGTATAATAGGTCAAATTCTTTCTTTGAAAGTCCTCTACAAGTCGTATAACTTTAACATAAGTTTTTCCAAACCCAAACAATTATTCGAAAAGTACCAAAAAATGTCTTCTTCCCATGTAAATTTGAGGCTTCGAAAGCACCATTAACAACCAAAATTTCGAAAAAAAATACAACACTTTCCATGTCAGATCCCAGAAAAGTAACTGTACTAATTTGATGTATGTTTTTCAAGTTCGGCAAAAACAATATTTCCTATTACAAAAAAAAGCAAATTCGGCGCTATTTTTGACCACAGTTCAGCTGAATTATTCGCTCATATTTCATTCATTTTGCATTCTTTCAATTCCTGGTCAGTTCGGACACGTCACAGTTTCCCACCGGTATAAACACAGATGTCGCCTCTCTCGCGCGAATTTTCAATTTTCCCAGCGCAGAGTGCGATAATTCACGTACTATGTGCGGTCAGCGCTACCAATCGTCCAAACAAAAACCGGAAAAATCGCGAATATGTTAAAATAAATGGTACCGGATCGCGCGCCATGATAGATGCGGAATTTATTTCCAACAGTGACAGATATATTCACGTTATTAGTTCCGGTTTGCGGTATTTCCGATTCCCGGGCACGGTCGTGGCGATAAATCAGCATCGGTGGGCGGTGTGCTGAGGCCAATATGACGCCGCTGATCTCCCCTGAAACTAAGCCAACTGAGAATGCTTGCTTGCATACGTCGATCGACCCGAAACTGCCAATGACCGAGAAATATTACTCGAGATATTGAAGGGAATCTGTAATCTATATAAGGGATTGTTCGGTTCGTTGGAATGTGTGCAGAGTTATTGAATTGTTTGGGATGCATGTGGTTGAAATGGAATAGAAAGTTGGTATAGGGAAATTCCGGTAAACTTGGGTGTGCCTCATTCATAAGGTTAGTTTTGTTAATTTTAACTAAAATATTTCTAGATTCCGGATACTTCCGGTTACACCGGTGTTTAATACATGGTTTTCAAATTATAGGTCAAAGTTAAATTACTATTGGTTGCAAAAGTATTGATCCCTGTGTTTGTAAGTAAAAAAGGGTACCCGATTTTTGCGGTTTTAAAATAATTCTCGACTTTCCGATTTTTTTCTGCTAAACCGCTTGGCCAAAAAAATTCAAATTTACACAGAGTATAACTCAAAATCTTGTCTATAGATTGGCTTTTGTGTTTCACTAATTTTCTTTGCAATAAAGGCTATAAACAAGATTTTAATTGAAGCGGATATCTCGGCAACGAGTATAAGCACGATAACGAGACAGGTACGAAAAGAATCGCAAAATTTTGTTTAAGGAGACTATTGAAATAGAACCACATTTCAGATGTTCATTAATTTTATAAAGTTACATAAATATTGGATATAGTTTTGGTACAGCGCGCAAGTAGTCGTAAGTAGTCGTTCAACGCAGTCGTCATCGGCTCAGGTTTGAGGGCGACTACAGCATGTACCACAGGCCCGTACAACCAGCATTGAAGTTGAAGGTTAGAAATGGAGGACTCTTTGTTTAATGAAAGAATAGGTTGCAAGTGTACAACGAAGAGCCCTAATAATATGATTTTGGGTAAATTCAAGATAACATAAATACATAAATATTCATTGAATAAAGTTTCTTGAGTAACTGCGTTGCGTTGCGTGCGTACGTGTTTTGCAAGTATTGAGCAAGAATGCTGAAGTGTTATTCCAAGGAAGTAAAACAATTAATTATCAATGTCAGAAATTCCTTTCTCAAATAACTAAAGCACAGCTGTTGTATCTGTCAAAAAATGACCATCAAGAAAAGGCACTTCTATTAGATTTTGTCGGAATTATATAAATCGAAAGAAAAATAAAATTATTGTTCTTACCTGTAGCCCATTGCAATTGAATTAATCTTGGCATATGTACAAAATAAAGTTGCAAAAAGCTACAATACATTAGAAAAATTTAAATTTATGTAACAAAATTCTGTCTCAAAAGAAATATGGCAAAATTGTGTTGCTTTGATATTGATCATATTTTTGACTCAATTGTAGAAACAATTCAACTTGCATGAGATAATGATGACTTGTTAGACTGCAACGACAACAGTACAGATAATGATAAAGAAGTTTCCGCAATATTGTTCCAATGTTGGCGGTTCTTCTGAAACTGCACAATTCGTTCAAAGTTTAGGACAAATACTTGTCGCAATTGAAACATCAACTACTGATTTTTGACAGAAATAATGTTGTGAAATAATAATAAATCACAAAACAGAATATGTATACAATTCCAGAAACAAAAGAAAATCACTTATGCTATTTTCAAAAATAAAACCGAACGAGAAAATGACAATAATATTGAACACCGTCCTGAGTGTTGACCCTTTGAAATCATCGGCCGAAGCGTCACATCGTTTCGCGCGCTTTATCCCCTTTCCCCGAGGGGAACCGTCCTGCGCACCGCATCGATCACATTATTTTCCCTATTTAAAATTCCCAAATAACTTTTATGTTATTATACATCAATGGATGAGTATCACAATAAATAAGGTTTGTTTACGTGCTAACTGCGTTGTCCTGCTATCGTTCGTTTCTGAGATATCCGCGTCTATAAAAAGCTCCCTTACGTACTTTATTACATAAGAAATCAAGAAAATAAAAAATTTTTTCCTATACATGTTTTATAAGACGTCAAATTGGCTCATGAGTTGGTTGTTCGAGTGTAATATACTATCTTTTCTACTTTGCTACTTTACGATGTAGGTTTGATCTTCGCAAAACTCCTTAGTTAGGTAAATGTGGTCCTTGTATTGTATGTGAAAGGGGAATTTGAAGTTTAGTTGACGAGAATGATGCACGATCACTTACCAGAGTCGCAAGACATTACCGAAAACGTCATGCTGGCGTATTTTGATGAACAGAGCAAAACCAAGAAAGAACCAACCCTTTAGCAATAGTATAGCATGTTACACGCATGTTTAAATATGTATAGAATATGGATATTTCGCAGTTTATGCGACTGCAAACGATTTTAAAACGGCAGTTTGTGGTTATGTGTGGTTACGTTTGACATATGGCAATTGATATCAATGTGACCAAGCTTAGAAAAAAATTACTAAAAACGGTGTTACAATTTTGTTAATTGTAACACCGAAAACAGTGTTACAATGTGTACATTGTGAAAGCAAAGTAGAACAAAGTTATTTTTAACCGATTATCTATCAAAGTAGCGATAGTTCTGTATATTTCACCATAGGATAAGCACTGGAGAAAACTTTTTTTTTTTAATTTTTAATGGTCATTGTCTACTCACGTCACATGACCAAAACACAGAATTAGTGTTCATTCGTAATTAGAACTTCAACATTTGACTATAATAGTAAAGAAAATCTATATTTTTAATCACGATTTATTAAAAAAAAACTGCTGTGCGTATCAGATTTCAGTACGCTTGCAAAACTTCGGTACTGGAATTAGGCCGGATTGCAATATTCGGAATGAGACTATCCGCGAAACTCATTACGAACCGCCGTCAGTCATACCAACCTAACAATGGCATAGCTCAGCTATGCGGGAAAAGTTTCGCCATTGTTATGTACCTTTCAAATATAGCCGTGCCGCATAGATACGTCTACCAACATAGGATAAAAAGGCAGCCGGCAAATGAGCCTAATTTACGACGGAGTTTCGCGTTCAGTTTTGAATGCGTTACCGCAATCACGCAGCCAGCCTAGGCATTCACCAGTTCTCGAATACCGGACTGATAAAAGTTTCAAAACTTTTAAATATGCTCCAGTGATATATGAACGTATTCTCTCTATCTCTCGCTCATGTCTGAGTAGAGATAGTTTTAGAATTTGAAGTTTTGTGACGCCACGCCAGTGGTACCTATTCGTACTGATTTTATTTGATTATAATTAAAAAATACTGAATAGCACAGGCAAATAGATCTATCACTTCCATATTTTCTTATTTTATATGCGATTTGCAGCCTAATAATTGGTGAAAAAAATGCATTTTCTGCTCCTATTGATGATTGGAAACTTGCTCTTTTAATGAATAACGTAATAATAATAATAATAATAATAATAATAATAATAATAATACTAATACTGTTTGGTAATGTGTTGGTGTTGAAAGATTTATTGATAACACATTATACTTTGATAACATTTGATAATTAATAATTTAATAATTAAAAAAGCAATGATAAATAAAAAAATGGGCTCAACCGGGATTTGAACCCGGGACCTCTCGCACCCAAAGCGAGAATCATACCCCTAGACCATTGAGCCGCCTGGTGAAAGTAACAACGCTCTTGATTGTCGAACAAACTAATTTTAAACTTTCTCTAAGGTCACAAAATCCACAGAAAACAATCTTATCTAAACCGGTTGTAAATTAATTATGAGATAGATTGCAGTATAATGAATAAGTCGTGACTGAGGAGCGCTGGTACTTTCACCAGGCGGCTCAATGGTCTAGGGGTATGATTCTCGCTTTGGGTGCGAGAGGTCCCGGGTTCAAATCCCGGTTGAGCCCATTTTTTGCGCTCGCTTTTGATCTTATTTTTATTGGTAATTTTTCGGGCAATTCCGTCATACGAAGAGGCACCCGTAGACACGTGTTTCGGACTATTAGTCCTCACCAGTACGGTAGAGTCAAGGAGCTAAATTTAACCAGTTTTCCCTTATTTTTATTCACATTATATTTGTTTATTGGTTACTTAGCAGCATATGTCTAATTGCCTTTTTGTGTCTCTGAATGTTTGGCAATGAGAATGCAATTATTATAGCAACCAAATGATAATTTTTCTATTTATCAATGGACAAAAAAGTGTTTGAACAAAATTTAAGTATTTATATTTTGAATACTCAATTTAATCTCAAATTTATATAAAGAAGGAAGCAAAGAGAATAAAAGTAATCAATGTTTTGATTATTATTTAATTACTCATGTAACTTAGTATCGCATTAAGACTTCCTGATTAGAACTTAACTTACGATAACACTCACTAAACTATTAACAAGAAATTTATAATACATACACATACTAGTAGGGAAAATAACAAACAGTTACAGTATAGTTGTTATAATTATTCCCAAAGTCCTTTTTTATTAAAAATCGTAGTGATGGTTATCAAATAAAAACCTCTATTTGAAGCTATAGAATATTTTTGATATCTTTGGTATATATTGTTATTTATTTGCAATTATTTTATGTTATTTTTTCTTGTTATGAGAAATTACAACAAACATTACGTCGCTTTTATCTTTTTATTCTTTCATTTAGTCATATTTTCTCACAAATTTACAGTTTATTCGTGGCGCTATTGGCGTTACTAGGGCTTCTGGCACAGAGCGATTCATAAATTGTGGCGAAAAGTGAAAAGGTAGATTCAGCAGCTTCTTTGACGAAAAATTTGCTGTGACCGTTGTGGTAAATTTCTTTCGAAAGAAAAATATCCCATGGATTGTTTATTTTTAAATAGTTTATAGATGCCTGAATGTTCTTTTTTCTTTGTTTTCTTTTTGTAAATTTTTGTTAATTATAACCCATGTAGAATAATTTTTTTAAATAGGTATATTTGGGTTCGTTGATTTTGGCATTTGTTTATTCGAACACCGCACAACAATTTGGTAAATATGGTGGCGAGAAGGTAAAAATAAAAGAATATTTTCCGTAATGTGTTCTAACGTGTGTTCTAACAGCATGGTATAATTCTAATGTCTCAAATAATTATGTAAATGTTTAAGTAAATATTGTTAGTGGACAACTGAAGTACGATACTTTAACATCATAACAATCACTTTCTTATTTAAAATGTTCAAATAGTGCTAACGTCAAATTATATCAAATTTTTTGTTGTATTGTTTTTTTGAAGAATATCGCGGTACATGTAACATTTTTGTAAAAAATAGCCGTCTCATATCTATCACCTTACTTAATTCGGAATTCCCAGTACAAACATCGCAGTATAGGTTATGTTTATAAATTCATGGGTCATAATTATATACAGTGCTTCCCAAAGGTAACGGATAAATTCTATAAAATCTCAAATAAAAATATTTGAGAAAAATGCTCCGACACGTCGATTTTTACTTTTAAATTACTATCCTAACATACACTTTTCAGCCCCCACCCCTTCACCCCTAAGGGGTGGTAACCACAACTTTAAAAATTCAAATAGCAAAGTACCCCTTGCGATACCTCAATTGATAGACTTTTTTAATCTGAATACAAAGGAAAAAAAATTATCGAAATCGGTTGATAAATAACGGCGATATTTATCAAAATTTATTTATACACGAAATTGAGGAATAACAAAATTTAATTAACTAATCCTTAATTAATTGTTCAAAGTGTTGCGCGTTAACGACGAGACAATGCCCTAATCTATCCCCAAACGCTTGTTGAAGATTTTCTAACATGTTATTTTGAGTTTTCGAACATTCCTGGAGTCATTAAGTGAATTACTGCAGGAATTCTTTCCTTTAACGCCTCACTATTTACAGGTCTATTAAAATAAACTTTACTTTTTAAATAGCCCCAAAGAAAATAATCTAGTGGGGTTAAATCTGGCGATCTTGCTGGCCATTCAATATGCCTTCATCCACCTATCCATTAGGAAATTTGAAAATATTTGGATTAGGAAATACTTGATCGAGGTATTCTCGAACTTGTCGCGCATAATGTGGAGGCGCACCGTCTTGCTGTAACCAAATTCTGTCCTTGTGTCTATCAGGATCTTCTGCGTTGGGAAACAATACCGCTAAAGTAGGTAGTAGTTCGTTTCGTAGTAAGTTCAGATAACGTTCACCATTCAGTGTTCCGTCGAAAAATATGGTCCAATAATTCTAGAACCCACCACACCAGCCCACTCATTAAGGTTTTGAGGATATTGTGTGTTCGCTTCCATCCTCCAATGCGGATTTTGACGAGCCCAGTAACGGCAATTTTGTTTATTGGCGGTGCCATTCAGACAAAATGTTGCCTCATCAGAAAAAAAACGATGTTTCTAATTAAGCAAGGATTTTCATTAGAGAGTTCCATCATTGTCTCACAAAGCTGCACTCGTCGATCAAAGTCATCATCGGACAATTTTTGTACCAAGTGCATTTCATACGGGTGAAATTTGTGTTTTCGAAATAATCTGGTCACTGTACTTTTTGACGCACTAACTTGTAAAGCGACCTCCGCAAGGGTTGAATGATTTTTTTGCACCATTAAAATAGCGTCCAATTGTCGGTTTTCAATTAAGGCCAATGGACGTCCCGTACATGACCGAGATCGCGAAATTTGTTTTCGATTCGACTTACTGTAGATTCCGATATTGGCGGACGGTCCTGGTGCGTTTCATTGAACAAAACACGAACTTCTTCATGCGTCCGGCTTCTATCTCCAAACCCAATCATTAAAACTTCGATTCTTTCGGTTTCTGTAAATCTCATTTTGCTACTATTTTTTCAATGACGAAAAATCTGAATTGTGTTTGACATAAGTAAAAATAAGTTGCAATTGTTTGAACGATATTGCTATGCCCGCTTCAACAGCGCTTACGCGAATATTGATGTTCTTCTTTGAATACATTTTGGTAAATATCGCGGTTATTTATCAACTGATTTTGATAATCTTTTTTTTCGTTGTATTCAGAATAAAAAAATCTATCAATTGAGGTATCGCAAGGGGTACTTTGCTATTTGAATTTTTAAAGTTGGGGTTGCCACCCCTTAGGGGCGAAGGGGTGGTGGGCTGAAAAGTGTATGTCAGGATAGTAATTCAAAAATAAAAATCGACGTGTCAGAGCATTTTTCTGAAATATTTTTATTTAAGGTTTTATTGAATTTATCCGTTACTTTTGGGAAGCACTGTATATTAAAAAAAACATGATTATTCATATAAACATCATGACAGCTTAAGTGTCTAATCTCATCACTCTCACAACCAATCCCTGTTATTTCGCTTCGAAATTTACCAACAACGCGTGAATTTAAACACGTTGAACAGACGCAGGCAAACTATAGATTCCATGCATCTCAACGCAAACTTTAGCGCCTTTAATGCCATTACGAAGTTTGCCTTTGAAATTTTCCCCGGCGGAGCAAACTGCGAACACGTCCGTCGGCATTCGCTCGGAAAACCAGACGAAGGCTTAATGAACATTTTCCCGGACGCGAGATTCGTTAACACGCGTTCGTTGTCTCTCCGTCACTAGCGTGATTTTAATGGGCATCCAGATGGCGCATGAAGCGTTTTTGACGAGCTGAAATAACGAAGACTTCATTATTTCGAGTGGAGATTCGCTTTATTGGATTGTTTTGGGACGATTGCGCGAGTTGGTTTTTTCTTTTGATGTTTCGCGATTGATAAGCTTATCTGTAGGCGTTGCTGCGGGTTGTAAATTCATTGGGAGATTAATTGCATTGTTTTTGACGTAATGCGGCGTGTTTTGGACGAATTGCTCGAGCCTCAGGAGCGTTGTTACTTTCACCAGGCGGCTCAATGGTCTAGGGGTATGATTCTCGCTTTGGGTGCGAGAGGTCCCGGGTTCAAATCCCGGTTGAGCCCATTTTTTGCATATTTTTTCCTGCGTATAATCATCATTCTTCTCATTTCCATAGAACAACTGCTTCACACATTCTATTTCCTGTTACGTATCTATTACAAAATCCCCACAATATATTTTTTTACTCAATTAGAAAGTCCGGGGAAGTAAACTTGCAAGGAGTTAATAAGGCAAGATTCACCAAAGCAAGTATTTAATGTATCACCGCATGGAGAACGGTATTCGGATTTGTATCGAGATTGTCGTTCGTAAAATAGACTCAAATTTGGATCCTTGCAGGTGAAGTGACGAATTGGTGAAACGTGAGGAATAATAAATATTGAATTAAATAGATATTGATATTGACAAGTTTTACATATCAAAACAAATGCTGCTGATTTACGTATTTGATAATAACAAACTTATTTTTACTTTCCTGAGAATTGATACATTGATAAATACTGGTTTAAGAGCATGTCTAAGACGCAATAAGATACGGCATTAATTCATTCTGAAGTATTATTTTTAACTTTGGGCTTAGCTACTCTAGTATCAGAGCTTACTTCATTCGGAATTCCCAAAATACATCCATCGCAGTATAGCTTATCTAAATAAATTCATGGGTCATAACTAGATATAAAAACACACGATTACTCATATAAAAATCTCGACCGCTAAGTCTCTCATCCCACACGTCCATATCAATAATCCAAATTTCACAAATTACTCAACCGATTGTTCCAATCTCCTCAATCTCATTAAACTCGCAACCAATCCCCGTTATTTCGCTTCGAAATTTATCAACAACGTGAATTTAAACACGTTGAACAGACGCAGGCAAACTATAGATTCCATGCATCTCAACGCAAACTTTAGCGCCTTTAATACCATTACGAAGTTTGCCTTTGAAATTTTCCCCGGCGCAGCAAACTGCGAACACGTCCGTCGGCATTCGCTCGGAAAACCAGACGAAGGCCTAATGAACATTTTCCCGGACGCGAGATTCGCTAACACGCGTTCGTTGTCTCTCCGTCACTAGCGTGATTTTAATGGGCATCCAGATGGCGGATGAAGCGTTTTTGACGAGCTGAAATAACGAAGACTTCATTATTTCGAGTGGAGATTCGCTTTATTGGATTGTTTTGAGACGATTGCGCGAGTTGGTTTTTCCTTTTGATGTTTGGCGATTGATAAGGTTATCTGTAGGCCTTTCTGCGGGTTGTAAATTTATTGGGAGATTAATTGCATTGTTTTTGATGTAATGCGGCGTGTTTTGGACGAATTGCTCGAGCCTCAGGAGCGTTGTTACTTTCACCAGGCGGCTCAATGGTCTAGGGGTATGATTCTCGCTTTGGGTGCGAGAGGTCCCGGGTTCAAATCCCGGTTGAGCCCATTTTTTGCATACTTTTTCCTGCGTATAATCACCATTCTTCTCATTTCCATAGAACAACTGCTTCACACATTCTATTTCCTGTTACGTATCTATTACAAAATCCCCACAATTTATTTTTTTTACTCAATTAAAAAGTCCGGGAAAGTAAACTTGCAAAGAATTAATAAGGCAAGATTCACCAAAGCAAGTAGTTATTGTATCACCTCATGGAGAACGGTATTCGGTTTTGTATTGAAGTTATCATTCGTAAAATGGGCTCAAATTTGGATACTTGCAGGTCGAGTGACGATTTGGTGAAACGTGTGGGATCATAAACATTGATTACTCTGATACGATTAAAATTATATGGTACCAGGCGTGGATTTGTGCTACTTTCGAGGCGTTAAAAATTTCTCGCGATGAAAGGTGATATGACTTTCACCAGGCGGCTCAATGGTCTAGGGGTATGATTCTCGCTTTGGGTGCGAGAGGTCCCGGGTTCAAATCCCGGTTGAGCCCATTTTTTTTGCTATTTAATTTTAGTTTCTTCAAAGAAATCATATCGTTATGGAAGACTTATGTTCTATAAACTGGAAGCCTTATGTTCTATATACTATACCTTTTAACCAATTCTTATCATTCTTCCAAAGGTGCTGTCAAAGTAACTCCAGCCCATGACCATGATGACTTCGCCATCGCAAAACGTCATTCTCTACCGTCGATCAGCATCATCGGAGAAGATGGGAACCTCACTTCGTCCTGTGGCAAATTTTCAGGACTACGCCGATTTGAAGCCAGAACAATTCTCGTAACAGAACTGTCAAAATTAAATTTGACTAGAGGTGAAAAGGACCACAAAATGATCGTTCCAATTTGTAGCAGATCAAAAGACGTTGTGGAGTTTTTGTCGAAACCGCAATGGTTCGTCAACTGCCAAGAGATGGCGCGCAAGGCGTTGTTGGATTATCGAGAAGGACGGTTGACCATTGAACCAGAGCAGTTTGGGAAAAATTGGACTAATTGGTTGGAGAATATAAGGTAGGATGATTTGATTAGGTTGAACAAGTTGCAGTTTTTGTAGAGTTAAAAACAGGAGGTTATGATTGGAGAACAGAGAGTTAACAAGTAGGCCGGGGATGCCACAAGGGTCTGTTTTGGGACCTGTTTTTTTTTTTAATTTGTACATAAACGATGTTGCTTTAGTAGTTAAATCTTGTGATGTGCACCTATTTGTATAATATGCTCTAATATCAATTGGCACTTATCTGATGTAATCGCGACATTGAATTCTGAACTGGTATCCATATCAAATTGGTATAAGTAAGACGTAAGTTATGTTTGAATGTGTTGAAAACGGAAGCTTTAATAGTTTGAAATAGAAATTTGGTAAATCCTACAAGTAATACAGATTATAAAGGACCAATATAAATGATTGTAGTCGAAGTGGACCATGCCCATGTTACTAGATTTTTACCGCTTTACAGAATCAAGTATCGAACTTACCGTAGGATAGAACAACGGAATTTATTTTTAATGGAGTGGCAAACAGAAATTTAAACTAAAGTAAAATAGAATAAAATAAAACTGCGGGTAATTTTGGCAATGACACTCCAATTATTGATAATTTTTAATTAATTTAAACTATTTCCTGTAACGTTAGAAAAAACAACATTGCATTAAAAGTTAGAATAATTTTATAGCATTCGATAATTGAACTTTTTAGTACTGACAAAAACAAACAATAAATATTTTTTATTTGATATGACTCTCATATATTTTAAAAATCTATAACTCATATTGAGTGACCAATATCTTTTTAATTAATTAATTAATTTTATTTATTTAATTTATGAGTCAGTTTAGTGAATAGGAAATTGTTTATTAAACAACTCTATTAATGCACGATTTCTATTAATGCATGATTTGTTATAGCCAATCACACGACGTAAAGACGTCGTTTGATTGACCAATCGAACATATGTGAAATTAAACTTTCCAATCAAAAAAAATTGGCATATAACCTAAAAAGACATTGGCGAAGAAAAATCTATGTGGACGACGCTAGAAGAATACGATCGACGTAAAAATTTTGTAACCAACTCGAATATTAAACGGCGACTAATGATCTTGACAATAGGGTATTTGACTGTATTAAAAATATGGCATGTATTATAGTCATCCTAATAGATTACAGTTTAAGAAAACTATTTGTTATTACTTTTCAAAAAAAAATGCTTTATTTCTATGAAAAACCAAAATTAAAATTGAATTTTATTCACGTCCTATCACGTGATTGAAAACGCTCTGTAATTGGGTCAGTCTCCAGTGATGTCATTCGTTAGTCCGCCTTAGAGCGCGTTCGGTTTGTCAGGGTATGGTATGGGGAGAGCAATGCTCAGATAACTTGGGTCGGCTGTCTCTCTCTTATATGCAGATAAACGCCGTATGACGTTAGTCCGCCTATTATGCAGCGCGTCACTCTCACCGTAAAATACCGGGTTATCCGAACGCGCTTTTATGCTTCTCCCGTTTGAATTTAATAGCACGAAAGCGTCATGTAAGCATAACTTTGTAGGTTAGGATAGCCCTAACCTTCAGCTGTCAGATCAGATAATACCTTTCGAAAATACGATAGATAACTTATTCTAGTCAGTTTTACTTATGTCGAAGTAATCTTCACAACAGAAAACCCTTGTATTGGCGGCTATTTATTTCATTTGGATTTCTACGAGCCAACCACTTTCTTCGCAGTTTCAAATCTTGCGGAACAGCTACAAATAGTTTATCCGGAGTTTTTCTTGACGTATCTCTGCATTGTGGATTTATACACCGTTTATAACCCATTTTTATGTAGAAATTGTGAAAACAACACATCATACAACACAATTACCAAACGGCGACGATGCCGATGCTGACAGACCATATGGGCAGATTTGACATCTTGACATCACATCATCTTGACATCTTGACATCACTAACCGGTGACGTCACACAACAGAAAGTATCGTTTTGGCGGGACTTTTTGTGATTCAATTTTTAACGTTGATTTTTATGAAATATTGAGGAAATAATTACAAAAAATTATGCATTTACAATGTAGAGTGAAGGAATAAACACATTAAGATGGTTTTCCAAAAATAGTCAAATACCCTATTAACGCTCGAGCGTTAAACAGTCTCGATCATTAATCGCTCTTTTTAATATACTTGTTGGTTAAATAACTATAAGGACACCTTTTTAAGCACAGCCAGAAATGTTAAATCTAGTAGAGCGTTGATTTTCCGAACTAATTGGGGCTGAAGGTGGTTCGGATTATCAAATGGTTCGGATTTTCGAAAATAACCTAGAAAATGACACTTAGGCCTAAAGCATGCCTAAAAATGCACTTTAATCCATTAAATATACATATATTAAAGAAGCTATTACATAATTATGACTTTAAACTGTTTTTCCGTCGATCGTGTATTTATGATTATTTTTACTGAATTAAAAATCGTTTATTAATGCACGATTTCGATTAATGCATGATTTGTTATAGTCATAAAACGACTTTGAGAGCACTTTGTTACTTTAAAAACGTTTGTGCACACTTTTTGATTAACTACAGTCGTATGAATAATTGAATCGGCGAGTTCGAGAACAGTACAAGTAGTCCAAAATTGGCCATTTTGAACTGAAATGGCCAAAATGTTCACTATGATTTATTCTATCGAATAGACCTAAAGAGAATGCTTGGGCGAAATAAACAAGTTTAGAACAGTGTTTTTTTGCTCGCTCATGCAACGCGTTTCTACTCAGTTTCTACTGATATCAATCGTAAACATTCGCCAACTTCGTAATTTGTATTCAAATCGTTGTTGAGGTACGCCGAAGTAATCAATATGAATATCAATATTAAAAAGATAAATAATATTAAAAAAGTCCGCAAGTATGTACCTAACTGGTGAAAATTTTGAATTTTACTACCACTTCCGGACTTCCGGACCGACTACCACCGTAGAAGAGGAAATTTAATACTATTATGTATATAATCATCAAACTCTATATCATACTCTATCATATCTCCATAATATGTATAAGGTTAGTCAAAATTACCGGAACACCTAAATAATTTTCCAACTGTAAACAATTTCAAAAAATTTTCAAGTAAAAGTTGTTTTGTTTTACACAATCTATCGTTTAAATATATTTTTATTATACAGGTGTTCATTTTATTCTTCCCTTCCCTTTTTCAAATAGAACAACCTGTATAACTTTTACATTTTTTAATTCTAAGATTAATTCTAAGAATTTTTTGTATGATTTTTTTATAAAATGCCTTATTTTTGAGTTATGATCAATTAATCAAAAATGGACGAAATTACCGAAAACCTAAATAATTCTCCAACTGAGAAAAAAAAATGTGTTTAAACAAACTATTGTTTATTCTGGAAATTTGGTAACATACATTTTTTAATTCTAGGATTAATTCTTTTATAGAAATCATTTTTTTACTGCAATATAGTCATTTTTTAGTTATAAGCAATTAATCAAAATTCCTGGCCTTCAAATTAAGAATATTTTCCCACATACATACACATTAATTTAATTTGCCAGCTTGAATATTTAATTTATTATGCTATTTCATAGTTTAGTTATTTTTTCTTGATTTTTTATTTTTTTATCCGTTAGTGATCGGTTAATCATAACTCAAAGATGATGCATTTTATAAATTAATGATTCTTATAAACTCTTAGAATTAAATTTTTTTAATATACTATTCTATAGAAAAAGAAAAGTTTACCAAATTTTCAGAATAAAATGAACATCCGTATATTGAAAATATATAGCTTGGTTAAAACCAAAAAACTTTTGTTTGAATTTTTCTTTGAAATTCTTTACGGTTAAAGAATTATTAAGTGTTCCGGTAATTTTGACTAATCATGTATAATCCGCCATTTTGAATTTATCTGACAAAATCTGACATGACATTTTTAATTATCAATCTTAAAATATTACGGGAAATAATAATAATAATAATATAGCATTTATTAACCATAAAACAGAGTATACAATTCTAGAAAATAAATGGAAAAACTTACAACAAAATTACATCAATTAACTACAAAAATATATATATTCCATTCTTAGCTGTATTTTTATGTGACTGATATTTATACAACAAATTATAAACATAATTAATTTTATTATAAATGGTTAAGCCCATTGTTGGGCATATGCCTCTCCCAGTCGTTTCCACTCCTCTCTATCTATACATTTTCTGCACCATAGACTTCATTAAAAGTCGCAATATATAAGGTTTCAGCCTTAGCTTTCGACTGGGAGGTTTGGTCATAATCTTCCACGATGACCAATCGTGTTGGAAGATGTTGCGATATATTTGTAAGTTGTTTTTTACTTTGTTTATTTTCTTTTGGATGTGTTTCCTGTTGTTGCTTTTGTGTGTGGTTGAGCTGGATGACCGGCCGTCTCGGATAAACAGAAGCAGCCGTACTTTCTCCCTTGTTTTGCTCATTTCCAATTTTTATTGCTATCTTGTTTTATACAGTTGCTTTTAGTCCCCCATGGATTTGCATTTGCGTGGTAATTTTCCTGTTTTTCGGTTGTTTGTCCTTTGTCGTAGCCATTGTTGTTTTCTTGTTTCCAGTTTTCGGTAGGTGCTATCTGGTTGAGGTGGAAGCCTCGTTAGCTGTCCTTATTGCTTCAGTAGTTGTTGTTGTTGGTTCTTTTGGCTGCATTGCAAGGAGGTAGCCTTGAATAAGTTTTCTAGGTGCCGCTTTACTTTGTTGGGATTGCGATAGTGACTTAGATCTGGATCTAACTGGTAAGTCTTTAGTTTTTTTTGTTTTATGCTGTCATTATTATCTGGTGACTTGATAATTTCTGCGTGGTTCCTTTTTCTTCCTGTGTCAACTGTTGTAATATTTCTTCGACCTCCGCAGCATCCATCACCTTTTTGTCAACGATTAGCTTTTTGCCCTTTATGACTGCGTGGTGTTTGCCTCTTAAATGGAGCATGACAGGAATCAGCTTTCTTCTCTCTTCAAGGACATCCTTGGGTAAGTCTTCCGATATATAGGTGTTAGTGTCTTTCAGATTTTTTACATTTCCTAGAACCTCATAGACTTTCCTCGTAGCTACAAATTTTACTAGAATTGGTCTTATCCTATTGTCTGTCTTTCTGCCTATTCTCATAGTTCTATCTATTTCAATCAGCTCTGTTTTCACTTTTAGATTGTTGTTTAAAAAATGCAGACACAGTGCCTCCAACTCGATCCAGGATGCTTCGTTCTCTATAAGGCCGTGTATTAAAATATTTTTTGATCGGTTTTATCGATCATTTTGTTCCCACTTCTTCTCGTGTTCCGCTATTTTATTAGAATTTTCTTCGGTCTTCGCAGCTAATTGTTTATTGTGATCGTTCATTTCTTTTTTCAGAATCTCAATTTTGTTTGTCATGCTTATGTCCAGGTTCTTTATAGCAGTTAAAATATCTATTTTGTCTTGATGGTCCATTTTTTTTTTATTTATTTTTACTTTTGACTTTTTTGTTATTTTTTTTTATTCTTTTTTTTTTGATTAAAATTAAGACCAATAAAATTTAGGAAATCACAAGGACACAAGTCTTCTGCACCCAGGGGCCTATCTAGGTGACTAACACAGACAAACGAGAGGGCCACGGTCGGGGTAGGAACGGGGTTAAACGTAGGTAAAGATAGCGGGACGGTCTGTCTAGTGAGTCCAGTCGGACGGAGCCTGAACCGGTCCGACACAACAAAAACGAACCGCCCGAAACTGGTATGGGAATATGTAGGTATGAACAATATGTGTTTGAGCTAATTACAGCACAACGGTTAACGACTAGTGAGTACCTGATTTTGAAAGCTCGCTCCTAGTTCTCGCTGTCGGCAAAAGATCAAATCTCTGCATGCGTAAAAACCCTCACAAATATCCAAAATCTTCAGGAGCACCAGTCAACACAACCACACTCTTCACGTGTTATCTCAACAAATCTCACGGGAAATAAGTTTCATGCAAATCCTACATCATATATACCTACGTCACAATAAAAATATTATTTAAATGCTTTAAATAAACAAGTATTGTTAAAAATGTAAGCTGTTTTTCCGTCGAGTTCAAAGATAGTACATGTCCAATGTCCATGATGATTGTTTTAATCATAGCTCTGCTTTTAATCAAATATAAATAAAATATGTGATACATTAAGTACATTAATTCTCTGTGAACTACTTTATATTTTGTCTATTGGCACAAAATAGCTAATTGCTATACTTTTCAAGATATTGCACCAACAAAATTTTGTTAATTTTCTTAGAACTCACTTTTTGGACTTGTAGTGTTTTCGAACCGACCGATTTATTGGATAAATCAATAAATAAGTTTTTGTTTGCAAATCTTCATTTAAAAATTCTTTGGGTATCCGGTTTTGTTAAGTTAATAGCATGGTTAGATCTGGTGTTTATTTAGATAATATAATCCTTAATTTAGGAAAAAAAAAACAAAGAATTTTAGTCCAACAACAGTACTAGAAGTATTAGAATTTTCAATTTAATTCGTTGCAGAAATAAAAAAAATTGTTTAATTGTTTTGATATTCAGTATATTATTCGTCTAAGCAAATTAAACTGAGATTGATATTTTATAAATAAGTCAACGCTTAAAAGTTCCAAGAGTCAAAAACTGTTAGTTCGATTCGAAACATCGCATATGTGTACGTTTCAAATTCTCGAAGCGGACCGGCCGGCTGGACAAAAACGTGTTCTATTATGGCTGTAAAATAACTACGCCGAATGTTGCTCGAATATTTGACGAAAACATACTCATACCGTCAATGCTCCACACAAAAATACATTTTTCTTGTCGAAAGAAATTGTTTTCGAGGCATAGTATGAGATGTCTTTTTATATTTCAATTTCGACAAGGAAATAATATCCTTCTACGAACTATGCACATGTTTGTTTTTGCTGCATTACTAACGCGTTTCGGAAAATATAATAATATGAAATGAATAGGAAATGTATCGTTGACGCCAAAAACACTATACATACCTATATCATAATAAAAACTTTATTTAAATGCTTTAAATAAACAAATAAGGTTAAAAATGTACGCTGTTTTTCCGTCGAGTTCAAAAACAGTACATGTCCATGATGATTGTTTTGATCATAGCTCTGCTTTTAATGCAAGTATAATGCAAGTAGGCACAAAATAGCTAACTGCTATACTTTTCAAGATATTGCACTGACAATATAATTTTGTTAATTTTCCCAGAACTCACTTTTTGGACTTGTAGTGTTTTCGAACCGACCGATTCAATTATAGAACTAATTATTATCATATAATAAATTCATTCATCATTAATTCATTACATTACAGATGTATTATTATATTTTGCAAGCCATACTGCATACCAAGATATTATTTTCTCGTCGAAACTGACGCGTATTTCAAAACATTTCTTGCCAGTAAAAAAAAGTATTTCTGCGAAACATTGACTGCATACGTTTTCCTCAAATGCGCGACCGTAGAAGTTATTTTACGGGCCGAAAATAACAATTTTTTGTTCCTGCGGCATTTCGAGGACTTGAAACGTGTTTGCATATCCACATATCCGATGTCTCGAAATGATATCAACTGTTTATATTTTACGTATTTTCAAGTATATTTGATTTATTTTTAAAATGTTATTCGCCCAGTCCAATGTGCTAATATTAATAGAATATTATTTGCCGGGCGTAATACAACTGCTCCGACAATTTTTTACTTAATTTCTTTAATAAAAAATCATACTTTTATAATAATATTTTGTTTCCAGTTGAATAAGTTATTACAAAATTAAAATCAATTAAAAATACCTATCCTGAGAAATTTCCTACCGTTTTTTTTAGATAGTCACAAAGCTATGTATGATAGTAATCATGTATGATCAATCAGATCATTGATCAATGACCATATTAATAATTCAATACAACATATAATATCAATACAATATATTTTGGAATATAAAGTGTGAAACATGAAGTCATACATAAGTCCATCTGCAAAAAATATTAATTTTAACATCTTTCTAGAATCTACACTGAACAGGTTTAGAGGCAACAACAACAATTCCCTTCATGACTGTAAATAATTCTTCTCCATCGCCTTTTTCTGCATGCTCCATCATCTTTTCGCCAAAGTCATATGTATACTCGCTCAGCATATCTGCAGGTAACGTCCTAGCAAAGGTATTAACGCTCATCAGTGTTCCTAAAAAGAAATGCTTTTTAATCGCTAGGCTTCACACAAAAGTAAATATTACTGTGTAGTGCTTCCTTGCTATCATAATTGCCCGGTAAAACCAATAAATCAATAAAATCCACCACGAAACCTGCGTTCGTCAGCAGATCTGTGGCGGTTTTGATTGGGTCGCTTCCATAATACGAATTGAATACGTCTTTGTAGTTTTTGAAGTACTTCGACCACGGTTTATTTTCCTCGGCCATCTGGGATTGTATTGTTTTGGTGAATACGTTTGGCGAAAGGTATATTGATGCGAATAGTTGGCCACCTGGTTTGGTCATGGCAAACACTGCCTTTGGCCAACTAAAAAAAAAATATGTTAAGTTTTTAAAGTTTCAGTTGTAATTTTACGTGCTCGGTTTGTAATAACGCAGACAGATTTGTCGAAAACAGTTCAAGCCCAAATTTGACATTTTGAATTGAAATAAATATGTTTACTATGAGTTATTGTTATTATATTATTATTATTGTTATTATACTTAAAGAGGATCCTTGCTTTTTTGCTCCCTCACGCAACGCGTTTCAACTCAGTTTCTACCGATATTCGCCCTGTGCATACACCGTGGGGGGACTTGAAAAACGATCTAAGCGCCAGTAGCGGAGAAATACCTAACTAAAATGCCCACACTATGTGCAGTAGTTCACGGCGCATTATGTGATCCAATCCGTCAGAACTAATAACATATCGTTGGTATAAATAATCATAATGGGACACAATAAGTGTTGCGTTATCAGCTGTAATAATACAGGAAGAAATATTAACAAATGCAATATTGTAATAAATAATATAAATTTGATCGGACCACTTATACAGTACAGATAACTGTAACATTTATTAGCAATCTGCACGATTGAGCGCGTTAATTGTCGAGATCATTAATCGCCGTTTAATATTCGAGTTGGTTACAAATTTTTTTCGAAAATCGTGTTCTTGTAGCGTCATCTATATAGATTTTTCTTCGCCAATGTCTTTTTAGGTTATATGACAATTTATGTAATTTGACACTGACAGTTCTAGAGGGCGGTATCTTTTGATTGGAAGGTTTCATTTCACATATGTTCGATCGGCCAATCAAACGACGTCATTACGTCATGTGATTGGCTATAACAAATCTGGCATTAATAGAAATCGTGCATTAATAGAGTTGTTTAATAAACGATTTCCTTATCACTGAACTGACATAAATATCATAAATAAACGATCGACGGAAAAATATATTTTTAATATACAGACTCTTCATGTTATTCTGGATATCGAGTAACCATTCGTTTTTCAAATAGAACATCTTGTATAATTAATAATAATTAATTAATAACTGAAAAAAAATCAAAACATTTTTTAAACACTTTAAACTATTGTTTATTTTGGTAATTTGGTAACTAATAGCTCTCCCTGTACATTTATACATTTTATAATTCTAGGATTAATTCTATTGTGGAAATAACTTTTTTTTAATGCAATACTAATATTTTTTAGTTATAAGCATTTAATCAAAACTCCTGGACTTCAAATTAAGAATTTAAGAATATTTTCCCACATACATACACATTTCTTTCATTTCACATTTCATTCATTTTTTCTAGATTCTTTTATTTTTTATCCGGTAATGATCGATTAATTGCTCATAACTCAAAGATTTGCAGCTTTTTTTTTGCAGATTTTGGATTTTGCAGATTTTGCAGATTTGCAACTCATTTTATAAAAAAGAACGATTCCTACTATTAGATTAAGAAAATGTTACCAAATTTCCAGAATAAAATGAACACGCTGTATATTGAAAACATATTTAGACGATAGCTTGTTTAAAACCAAAACACATTTGTTTGAGTTTTTCTTTGAAATTCCTTACTATTGATGAATTACTAAAATTTTAACTAACCACGTATAATTCGCCATTATGAATTTTTTTGAAAATTTGACATGAAATTTTTAATTATCAATCTTCAAATATTACGGGAAATAAGTTTCCTGCAAATCCAAAATTGTTTACGTTTTTGGTCGCCATATTGATTCCGCCATTTTGAATTTTGAAAGTTGGACATTGGATTTGGAGTCTAGGATCTTCAAATATCACAGCAAATAAGTTACATAACCACCGACATCTTTCTAAATTTTCCAGTCGCCATATTGAATCCATCGTTTTGAATTTAAAAAATTTGACAACGGGTTTGGAATCAGAACGCCAAAAACACTATACATCATAATAAAAATATTATTTAAATGCTTTCAATAAACAAATATTGTTAAAAATGTACGGTGTTTTTCCGTCGAGTTCAAAAACAGTACATGTTCATGATGATTGTTTTAATCATAGCTCTGCTTTTAATGCAAATATAAATAAAATATGTAATACATTGAATTCTCTGTGAACTACTTACATTTTGTCTGTTGGCACAAAATAGCTAACTGCTATACTTTTCAAGATATTGCACCGACCGATTCAATTACAGTATTATATCAGATTTGTATTTTAACATCATGATTAACTGAACAACATCGGCTGTGAATTTATTATAACAAGCGATCAGTTTTAAGCCATATCCTTCTGCTTAGGGGACACGCTGTATACTTACGATTCCACCGGTACGAGATGTAGAATGTAAAACGCAAAAATATGGTCGTATTTATCCTTATTGGCATTGATTAATTCTTGATTGGTGATATCCAGAACGGAGAATTGTACGTTACGCTTATCGTTTCCTAAACTAGCTGCATTTATGCCCCCAAAGTCAATATCAGTCGCTTCCAGATGTTTGAGATGTTTTTCGACAAACGGATACAAGATGTCATTTGTAATTCTTCCATCTGCGCAGCCAATCTCCAAGATCTCTTCGGATTCCTTCCATTTAAAATGATTTTCGCAATGTTGTAGGTAGCGAATGGCATGCTTGCTGGTAAAATTAGCGTTCTTTGAAAAATCAACAGCGTCAAACATTGCTAAAACTTGTTCTAGAGTTTAGTTTCTCGAAATATTAGACGAGCGTGAAACTACACAAGTGAACAAACTACAATAAAATAATAAAATTCTCGTCAATTCTTTATTTTAGGTGTTTAGTTTTTGTGTTATCGGTTACAAATTGAGACGCAAACTTAGATAATTTAAATCCCTGTTGATAGTTTAATACTGTTGTAATCTGAGTAGAAAGTATACCAAAAAAATTCGTCGAAAACTTACTTTTCTATTATTAAATGAATTATGTTGGATAAGCCAGCGTTAATACTTGGACGCAAACATATTTTCAAATATGTGACCCCGCACGAGAGAATCGCCCTAACTGCCATCTCTCGTTTCGATAGTATTAACTCCTATGTTTGACTGTCAAAATTGTTTGCCTCTCGGTGTAAACATAAGTGCGAGTGAAGTGAAAAAAGTACCAGATTTTTGCAGTTTTAAATTAACGCTCGTCTTTCAGATTTTTTTTCTCTTAAACCACTTACCACAAATATGTCAGTTTTCGTCCAGGTTGCACTTAGACTCACTTCTATAGATTGGCGTTTTTGTTTTCTTCATTTTTTATGTAATAAAGGTTGCGAACAAGATTTGTATTGAAGCTGATATCTCAGTAACGAATGTTAGCAGGACAACGCAGTTAGCATGTAAATAATCCTTATTTACTGCGATACATATCCCTTGAATTTAATAGCAGTCCGACTATTTGTTAATTTTTAAGACCGAAATAAACATGAACAATATTTTGCGCAGTTCGGCTTCCCTGGCTTGTTGGTTTTGGTGCGAGGCAGTCGAACGAGGTGCGATGTTTTGACGCGATTAGTGAATCCGTTTGAATCCGATTTTGTAAAATATTGTTGGGTAAAATTAATTGTACATCTAAATTCATTATCCATATTTAAGTCGCTAACTACTATTCAAAATTCCAAAATTAAATTGTTCTGATCAGCGCGCAGGATACAATAGCTAAAAATACAGGTTTTTCATGAATTTGTTGTTACTTTTCTATTAAAATTATAATTAAATTATATTTTTTGTATTAAATAATCAGTAATAATATAACAAGAGAGTGAGAATAAATTGAAAATAATTTGACAGATTGTTTGAAAACTTGTTGCCAAAACTCGAGCCCTGCGGGCTCTCGTGACTATTGCCAAATGGCAACAAGTTTGAACAAAATCTGTCAAATTATTTTCTAATTTATGGAACTCTCGAGTTATATTTGACTAGATTATTTTTTGATTCACAAATTTTTACAATAAAAAAGATCAATAAAACTATCATAAAATTATTGAAAAATTTAATTTAATTAATTATTACTTACAATATATGAAAATATCGTTGACACATTGTGAATATATTAAAAGAATTAACAATTTAAATTAGTACAATGAAAAACGCAATTATTAAAATTATTTCGAGACTCATTATTTATTGAGGATTTGGAATTGCTTGTTATATTGTGTTTCCTCCTGCGTATTTTCTCTAAGATTATTTATTATATTTGAATGATGTTCTTGGTTCAATTGTAAGTATGGTTTAATCGAACTTGCAGAATTATGACCAGTGACCTTGATTAGTTCTTGTTCTCCTACACCAGGTTTTGAAAGGTTACTTACTGCACTTGATCTGGCAGAATGGTTAGTTATTTTTTTAGTAACTGTGTCTAGACCTACTTTTTCTGCGGATTCTTTCATCCATTTTGAAATGGAATTTATTCCCACAGGAACGTTTTTATACCAAAAACCATGAGTTTGCCAAGCCGGATTTGGAGTAAGAAACAAGCGTTCGGTTTTAATATTTTCTTCACGTTTACTCATTAGTTTTTCAAAAAGACGAACAGGGGGCAAATATCTGGGTTATTTATGTTTGGAGTCAACCATTTACTATTAGCGCACCTTCGTGTTCCACCCTGTGCAGTTTTTGTAAAGATGGGATTGTATTCAATGCGGCCAGTATTTAATCTTTTTATGTCGGTTTCTTTTTTAAAATAATGAACTAAACATTTCGTAGCTTCTCCTCCCCTCCAAGCTAGTTCATACGATGCAACGTGAAAAAGCTTTCTTTGCAATCCACAAGGTGTATCTTCGTCCCAATAGTTAAAAATTTGCAACAATTCTGTATTAGAAAGGGCCACAGAACTTTGTTTGTGCTTTTCAGGATGTTTTTGTAAAATTTTTCTTTTTGCATCTCTTGCATTCCGAGCATTTCTGAATTCTATATCATGGAAAGGATCAAAGGACCTGTTATACTTATTAAAGTAAAGTTCTTGAACTAATTTTGCCGTTTTATTCCACATGGTCTTTATTACTGCTTCTTTATAATCATTTCCGTCTTTTCTTTTCATGTTATAAGCCCAATCTTTTAAAATCAATGCCAGAGTAGCTGTAGTAGTAGATTGATCCAGAATATAATTTCTTTCTTTGGTGAAGGTCTTAAAGTGTCTCCATATAGACTGATTACTTATTAGAGTATTTTTCGAAGTAGTTTGTAAAATCTTTTTTGTAATTTCTGCATTAGAAAAGGTACTAAACCGATGACTTTCACCCATTTCGCGTTGACACAATTAAGTAATTATTTTGACAAGTATCTGACAGTTGCTAGGCAAATAAAAGCTACAGTGATTATTCCCGAGAATAATCACAAGAGATTTATTCCCACTATAATAATGACATAATTGGTTGAAACTTACCCTTGTGACAAATAAAGAAGCATTTCATTGGTTTTAAGAAACGTCAAAAAATAATCAAAAGAAAAGCACCGATTACCGAAGCCTATCATCTAATTTTATTATTTTTTTTGTTATTGTTAAAAAGAATTACAAATGTTGAACAATGTTGAAAAGGAAGATGATTCATTATACACATTATGTTTGTAGACATTTGTTTTTTTACACGTGAACCCATTTAAGGCCCACTTTCAAACTTTGATTTCTTTTCAAAATTTAAAAAATAATGGGCATTTTGAGATAATCAAAATTAACATTTTCATTTGTAAAATTTGATTTAAATCCAAGGTGGTAAGGGATAAAACTGTGTGTTGATTTGGATGAATGAGATCGTATACCAATAGAAACGATAAGAAACTGCAGAAGATAAATGGAAAGATAATTTCCACACACAGAAAAGTGATCTCTCGAAGGAAGAGAGAATTACTTGGCTGAAGTAGTTGGTAGGTTCGTATATACGCGAGAGATTATTGACTTCAACCAAGAAATTTTATTTCTTGGAATAATTACTAGAGTTAAGAAAGTGGTTACTCTGGTGAAGTAAGTAAAAACAGTCTTCAATGAAGTGTATAATATATTTTTATTCCCGGTAAATATTTTACTACTTAATGTAAGAATTTTAAAGATTTGGCACAAATACGTTTTCTATTGCTAATTAACAAGATAGGATAATGTTATATTTACTTACTCGTTCTAAAATGTTGCGTGCGTTACATCAAACTATTCCGTGTTGAAACTTTTATTGTACACTATAAATCACAATACACATCCCCAATAAATCACAAGGCACATCCCCTACGGGTACGTCGTTGTTGTTTTCGTACTAGAGGCTCCTATACGGCGCCAGCACCACGCGCGGGCGCGAGAGCCAAAATCACGGTGCGCATATTTATTCCAGAGAAAGGTATTACTTGAAAGAAGTGAGAATCACTTCAGTTAAATAATTGGTGGGTTTTTATTCAGTAAACAATACTTACTTATATTGAATGTCTTATATTTTCATGGATCAAGTAACTTCGCACTTGGATGGATTTACTATTACTTCGTTGGAGAAATTAACATTTTTGTGACGAAAAATTCAATTAGTTCTTTCAATACAATATTGGTTCTTATAAAGTAAGAATTTATTTGTTTACAGCATTTATCTGAGAAATTATTTTACTTATATTGAGTATGTGGCATTTCTGGTTGGCATACCTAACTTTCTACATCCAAGTAAATATGCATTTGAATCTAGTAAATAAATTCAAGAAATTATGTTTTCTCGTTCCAAATAATCACTTTTCTGTGTGTATGCAAGGTTTAAAAAAAACTGTAATTAGGACAATTTTAGAGATAAGTCAAAAATAAAAGAACTAAATGCTCGTAAAAGACGCGTCTTTCATATAGGGTGTCAACACTTTCTATACCATTGCTGGGTTACCACGCAGGATGTCAAAAATAGGAAAAAACATGGTTCCACTTTTTCTACTACTATCCACATGGAGACTATCCAGGATACATTTAAAAAACTTGCACATCTTTAATTATTTTTTAAAGACAAAGGAATTGCCTACCGTCAAATAAAAAAATGAAACTCGTCCTACAGGTTTTGAAAATATAGGTAATTAAAGTTAGGTCAAAAATTAAGTGCGTCATTTTTTTTTGACCTGAGTGTATTAGTATTAAAACTATTTGGTGTACTTCTTGAAATTGATGGAACCATCCATACTAAATTAAATTTAATCATAAATCACTTTAAACAAATCTAGTAGTTCAGAAATAATTTGACTCTTAAGTTGCGTTTTTTTTGACAAATGAAACGTATACTGTAAGGAAGCCATTAGGACAATGTTAGAATTTCATGCACTAAAAGTTTGCAAAAATATATAGGAATCTATGCCAATCCATCTAAAAACCTGAAGTTGATTTCGCTTGCACGACATTAGCGCCATCTATAAAAAACATTGTTTTCTTTGTGCTGGATAAGTACTTTTTAAGCTAATAATTCATAAGTTAATATTAAAAAAGGCACTTTCATTTACTCTTATTATATTACTGGGGTACAATAGAAATAACAGACATTTTGAATAACGTTCTATATTATTCTAGAATCTAGTGGACAGGTTTAGAGGCAACAAAAACAATCGCTTCCATGTTTGTACAGTATCCTTCTCCAGTGCTTTTTTCTACAAGCTGCATAATCTTTTCGTAATAGTTATTTTTATACTCGCTCAGCATATCTGCAGGTAACATCCTTGCAAAGTCATTAACACTCATCAGTGTTCCTAAAACAAATGCGTTTTTAACCGCTAAGCTTCACTCAAAAGTAAATAATACCTTGTAGTGCTTCCTTGGTATCATAAACGACCGGTGAAACTAAGAAATCGACAATGTCCACCACAAAACCTGCGTTGGTCAGCAGATCTGTAACGGTTTTGATTGGGTCGCTTCCATAGTAGGAATGGAACATGTCGTTGTAGTTTTCGAAGTACTTCGTCCACGGTTTATTTTCCTCCGCCTTCTGCGATTCTATTGTTTTGGTAAACAAGTTTGGGGCGAGGTATATGGAGGCGAATATTTGTCCACCTGGTTTTGTGATACTAAACAATGTCTTTGGCCAACTAAAACAAAAGATATTTTAATGTTAAGTTTTTAAACTTTCAGCTGTAATTTTACGTGCTCTGATTGTAATAATGCAGACAGATTTGTAAAAGTACTGGAACTAATTACCGTATTACATCAGATTTGTATTTTAACATTGGGAGATCAGTTTGTATGCCATATCTATTTGATTAGGGTACATCCTGTATACTTACGACGCCACTGGTACAAGATGTAGAAGGTAAAATGCAAATACATGATCGTATTTATCTTTAGTGGCATTGATTAATTCTTGATTGTTGATATCCATAACGGAAAATTGTATGTTGCGCTTATCGTTTCCTAATTTAGCTGCATTTATACCCTCATTATCAATATCAGTTGCTTCTAGATGTTTGAGATATTTTTCGACAAACGGATACAAGATGTCCTTTGTAATTCGTCCATCTGCGCAGCCGATCTCTAATATTTCTTCGGATTCCTTCCATTTAAAGTGATTTTCGCAATGTTGTAGGTACTGAAGTGCATGTTTGCTAGTAAATTTGGCATTCTTTGCAAACTCAACCGAGTCAATAAGCATAACTAAAACTTAAAATTTTTTCTAGACTTTAGGTTTCTTAGTAGTCCAGTAAATAATGATTAAAAATGGCCTTTGTCCTACAAAAAGTGGGGTAGAAACGATTTTGATATATGTTATTTAGTTCTAGGACCCTGTGAAAAATACAAGTTTTCGACCTTGGGGGAGGCTTTTTTTCAAAAACAACACGGTTGACCCTAGCTAGAACAAACATGTCTAATACAAATTTAAAGAAGACTTAATTTCCTGCATTGTGGTCTAAACCAGGGTTATTATGTTTAAAACAGTTTGTTTTACAACAGTGTTTTAAACATGTTTTAAAACAAATATTTTGTTTTAAACTATTTTGTTTTAAACAGTTTGTTTTAAAAGTTGTGTTTTAAACGTGTTTTAACTACCGAAATTTGAACAGCTTTTGTTGTTTTTCATAAAATATAGTAATACAATATCAGTGGTAGCAAGTAAACAAAGGAATGAAAAGACGCCGATTAAAATGCTAACAAATAAAATAATTTAGTGATTTCAAACCTGTTTATAACAAGTTGTATTATCTTTAAAATTATTTTTGTGAATGTTTGAAGACATTGTTTTGTTAAAAAAACATCATTTTATAAAAACAGATGTTCGTTACTTAAGCGACATTTCAATTAGCAAATTATATATTGGGTGTTCCATTTAAAAATCTCAAAAAAAGCCATATCAAAATGTTCAAAAATTACTGCATGCTACGATCAGCCTGTATAACGCATCTAATTTTTCATGACAGCAGCATCTAGCTATGGTTTTAGTTATTATGTGACAAAATTCTTAGGACATCTGCATAAATGTAGTATTTACGTAGTTTTTAAAAATGGCTTGCAATTGCCACAGGTACAACTTAAACAGTTGGAAAGACTACTTCCTTAGTATTCCTAATATGGTATGACTACACACAGAAAAGTAAATACTTCACTCAAAGCAATATGCTTTCATCCAAGTAAATGATTAGTTTGCTATAGCCGCAAGTAGATATTTTCTCAAGTTAAGAATAAAGAGATATTGTTGAATTGAAATGATCATATGCTTGTATATCTGAGAAAATATTTTCTTGCAATGAGTATAGATATTATTCATTCAAGAAAACTATTCTCACGTTTAGAATAATAGAATTTTCTTAAAATGAATTATATGCTTGACAATGAGAAAATATTTTCTTGAAATGAGTATAGATATTATTAGTTCAAGAACATGATCATAATGTATTGAATAGAAATTACTGTTTTAGTTTTTTTTTAAGGTAGGGAATTGTGTGAAATAAGTAAGTAGACAATAACTTAGCGAATGATATTTGTTTTATTGTATGAAATTTCTTTGCTTAATTACATATATACTTACCTATTTATAAATTATCACTACCTACAATATCTAAGGCATGGAAAAAACACCATATTCTATTAGACATCAAATTATTTCCATTATATTACACAAGTAAGTTTTCTGTGACAAGTATGTTGATTTGGTGACCACTATATGGCTAGGCAAAATTTACGTACCGTGTGCGTCACAAGTCACAACTACGAACTGCGTCGCAAATACGTTGAACATAAGTACTGTAGGCTATTCACACAAAATTAAAACTATATATTTTCATAATATTATAGATCGCGTAGTTATTGCGTACAGTACCTACACAATTAGTAAAGATATACTGACATATTGAACTCTTCCCGGACAATACTCGGTAGTCAGCAAACACGACGCCATAGCAGACCCCAACTAACTGAAGGCAAAGGGCGATGCGAAAAATCTTAAATCTCGGCAACGTTCGTGCACGTTTGAGTGTAAATGCGCAAGCGCGTTGCAAGCAATGGCTTACTTGATTCATATTGATCAAGTTCTTGAATTGAGAATGTAAACTTCTTGGTTTGAATATTATATACTTAACCGAAACTAATAACTCTGAGATTGGGATATTCTTGAATTGTGAGAACAAGGAATTCTTAAATGAAAGAAATTGTTTCAAACCAAGTAAATATTAACTTTCATCTAAAGCAATAACCGCAAGTAAATAATTTTCTCACGTTTTGAGAATATACTTCGCTGTGTGCACTACAGGGCGTTCCGATAAAAAAAATTTACATATAATATAATAATAATATTAAATTTTACTAATAATTTTATATTAATATTATTTTCATTTCAAATTATCATAATTATGTAATGAATAGTTACATATGATATCTTGAAATGAGAAAAACAAGAAGTTGGACAATTTTTTTGGAAGAATGTTCACGTTTCCTCATCTGTAACTCGTTGCACATCAGACTTCAGACAAAAAGAGTATTCAGATTTTTTTTTGTTGGGTCAACCGTTGGAGCATTTAAAAAACAATGAAATTTACCTTCAAACCAAGATAACTGAACGCGTCGACCTTCGCCAAGGTCGTGAATTTTGATTTTTATCTCGGTCCGGAACTAACATACATCAAAATCATTTCTACCTCACCTTTTTAGGGCAAAAACCTTTATTGATTGCGCTATAGCACTTACTTTATTAACTTTTACTTTAAACACATTTACATTTATCTGAATTTATTTATTCCGCCTGTTATTAGGTGTGAAACTAAGCAAGTGGCAGACACTACTAATACATCTATTCAAATCGACAATATTTGGTACCCAATAACTATAGAAAAAAAAAGCGAAACCGGAATGCTTGATCGTAGATGCGGATATTACAGACTCGAAGGTTGTACACGTCATTGGTATGAATTTATAAGCAGGAAAAAAGTTATATGGGTTTGAGAATTTATTTTTTTTTTAGTCGGTATAAACACTCAAATATTATAAATTATTAGTATTAAAGCTATTTGGCCTTCGTCTTGAAATTTGAAATACAGCCGATCGCGCGGCCTTTTTAGCAATTTAGGCAGACGCATGACATCAACTGAGCGGTAGGCTTTCACCAGCTACTATTTATACTCAAGATAAGGCCGAACTGCGAGAAGAGGGTTTACAGCGCCATCTAACAATACAGTTGGATGAGGTATTCACACTAAAAATATATTTATTAGAATCAAAATATGATTTCTTTGGCGGAAGTAAAACTATTTTTAAGCCGAAGCAAAGATATTTCTTTGAAGGAAATAAATCTCTATATATTTTTTGAATCAAACTTAGATTTTTTTGATGTAAAGAAGCGTCTTTTTAAAACAAAACATATATTACAATTAAAGTAAAGTTTTTTGTATCCAAATATGTTTATTTGACTTAAATAAATATTCCAAATAAACTAATAGCTACAAGTAAATAAAGTAGAGTATTCAATGAAGTAAATATTGTTGTCGTTATAGAAATATGTTTTGATCCAAAAGAATAAATTTAAAAGCATATATTTCTGGTTTTAACAAATCTATCTATCTGTGTATATGAGATTTGTATTTTCACATTGAGTGTAGTGTAATTCATGATTTACAGAAGAAAATCGGCTGAGGGTTTATTATAACAAGAGATCAGTTTTAAGCCATGTCCATCTAATTAGGGGACAGCCTGTATACTTACGATTCCACCGGTACGAGATGTAGAAGGTAAAATGCAAGTACATGGTCGTATTTATCTTTATTGGCATGATTAATTCCTGATTGTTGATATCCATAACGGAAAACTGTACGCGTGAAATTAAACAAGTGATCAAATACTACAATAAAATAATAAAATTCCCATTAATCGTTTATTTTCGGTGTTCAGTTTTTTTGTTATCGGTTACAAATTTAGGTACAAATTTACGTAGATAAAAGGGCAGATAAGCCAACCAGCATTTTATAGCATTTTTGAAAGATTTTGCAAATAAGCCGCCATTTCTGGAAATTTGTCGAAATAGTTAAATAATAAATTAAAGTACAGGAAATTCTGAACAATTTATGACTATGGCATTTTTTGGTAAAATGAATAGTTTAGCTGCATGAGCAAATTCTATTTTATCGAGATCGCTGCATTAAAACTAGTTAGCCAGGATTTGTCAGATATTGTGATTCTAATGACAGTAGGTAGTGTCAAACGCTGATGTTTTGACAATACCTACTGTCAATATAATCAAAATATCCGTCTAGTTCCAGTAGTTTTATTTTAATACAGACATGGCCGATCTCGATCAAATAGAATCTCATGCAGCTAAACTATTAATTTTATATATGGTATGATAAAGTAATGTGCCTGAACGCATCAGATTAATTTTTTTATTTTTGTCTTCGTGTATCACTGCCGTGCGTTCGTTCGATATCCAGCATGTTTATAGATGTATTGGGTTCTCATTGCTCGATTTTAATTAATTCCTTTCTAAATTGAAGTCCATAATTCACCGATGAGTTATCATGAGTTAGGTAATACATTTTTGTCAATTTACTATACAGTATGTATGTCACCCTGTTAAAAAGATTAAATATTATAATAGCAAGCGCGCTCTCTCTAACTTAAATCAATATATTTTCTTTTACCGCCTGGCGGCCGCCAGCCAGCTGTATGCAGTCCGGTATGCATATGCGGCCGTGATGAGTGAGAACACTAATACATTGTAACTTGAGCGAAAGCGAAAGCACCGACGCGCGGCGACAAACTGGCTGAGTACTTCCCCTTCGAATGTACTCGCGTCGACTATGCTCCGCCTTTGCCTGCTTCCTCTAAACCCCCCAACTTCCCCTTATCTTAAAACTGTGGCCTGGTTGACGTTGGTGGGGGCCAGGCAGACCACTCCCATCAAAAAAAAAACATCGCAACGAAATATTTCGTTTGGAAGTTGCGATGTTTTTAAAACGGAGCCTTAAAAGCATTGTGATGTCTGCTAATTTGCTCAATTGTTTTTAAGGAGGGCATTAACCATTCATTTGTATTCACTTGTATCCATAGCAGGTAAAACTGCATATGCCAAATAAGTAGTGTAAGGTCTGTTTCCTTATGTGGATAAATACTACACTATGAAAAAAATATATTTATTTAATAGTTATCTCGAATTTAGTGAACAGGTTTAGAGGCTACAAAAACGATTGTCTTCATGTTTGTATAGTACCCGTGTTCGGTGCTTCTTTCCATATGCTCCATCATCTTTTCTCGTATGTCATCGCTGTACTCGCTCAGTATATCTGCAGGTAACGTCCTAGCAAAGGTATTAACGCTCATTATTATTTCTAAAAAAAATATTTTTTAATTGATTTTCTTCACTCAAAAGTAAATATTACTATGCAGTGCTTCCTTGGTATCAAAAATGGCAGGTACAACCAATTCATCAATAAAGTCAACCACAAACCCTGTGCTGGTCAACAGATCTGTCACAGTTTTGATCGGATTGCTGCCATGGTACGAATGGAATATCTCGTTGTAGTTTTTGAAGTACTTTGACCACGGTTTATGTTCTTCTGTCATCTGAGATTGTAGTGTTTTGGTGACTATGTTTGGCGCAAGGAATATAGAGGCAAATATCTGTCCACCTGGTTTTGTCATGGTAAATAACGACTTCGGCCACCTAAAGAAATATTTTAATATTCTATAAGAAGGGTAGGTTAATTATGGACATTGAGGAGACTAATTAAAATAAATATATACTCAGTATCAATGGTTATAGTATAAGAACCAATTGAGAAATTGTCATGAAAACTTAACGAATATTTGTCCACCTGGTTTGGTCATGGCAAATAACGACTTCGGCCACCTAAAGAAATAATATAGAAATAAGTATAGGAAACAATTGAGAAATTGTCATGAAAACTTAACCATGCCATGCTAAAGAATATGAAAAAAGTGCCTTAGGTAGACCAAAGAAGGATGTTGAAATATGGATTATTTAAAACACCAACTGACGTTTAATTAACATGAGTCATACCAGGTTTAAAACTGGCAATACTAATATAAAATTATGGGCTACATAAGGCTTTTTTTAATTGAACATATCAACAAAAGTTAGCGTGTATACCTACAGTTCAACTGGTATAAGATGTAGAAGGTAAAACGCAAATATATGGTCGTATTTATACTTATTGGCATTGATTAATTCTTGATTGGTGATGTCCAAAACGGAGAATTGTATGTTCCGCTTATCGTTTCCTAAATTAGCTGCATTTATGCCCCTAATATCAATATCGGTCGCTTCCAGATGTTTGAGATGTTTTTCGACAAACGGATACAAGATGTCATTTGTAATTCTTCCATCTGCGCAGCCAATCTCCAAGATTTCTTCGGATTCATTCCATTTAAAGTGATTTTCGCAATGTTGTAGGAACTGAAGTGCATGCTTGCTGGTAAAATTAGCGTTCTTTGAAAACTCAACCGCGTTAAACATAGCTAACACTTGTTCTAGACTTTAGTACCAAACTAGCACTTAGTTTTTTATCAGAATTATATGGATAAATTTATCGAAATATGAGGCGCGCGTGAAACTACACAAGTGAACAAACACTACAATAAAATAATAAAATTCTCGTTAATCGTTTATTTTAGGTGTTTAGTTTTTGTGTTATCGGTTACAAATTGAGAGACATATTTAGATAATTTAAATCCCTATTGATAGTTTAATACTGTTGTAATCTGAATAGAGAAGTACTAAAAAAAATTCGTCGAAAACTTACTTTTCTATTATTAAATGAATTATGTTGGCTAAACCAGCGTTAATACTTGGACGCTAGCGTATTATTTAAAATATGTGACCCCGCACGAGAGAATCGCCCTAACTGCCATCTCTCGTTTCGATAGTATTGGCTCCTGTGTTTGAAAGCCCATAACTCTAAAACTACTGAACAGAAAAAATTGAAATAAAGTATGTCATACTCCTGAATCATTTCTACATAAGTTGTGTGACTGTCAAAATTCTTTGCCTCTCGGTGTAAACATAAGTGCGAGAGAAGTGAAGAAAGTACCAGATTTTTGCAGTTTTAAATTAATGCTCGTCTTTCCGATTTTTTTTCCTCTTAAACCACTTACCACAGAAATTTCAGTTTTCGTTCAGGTTGCATTTAGAGTCACTTCTATACATTGACGTTTTTGTTTTCTTCAGTTTTTATGTAATAAAGGTTGCGAACAAGATTTTTATGGAAGCTGATATCTCAGTAACGAATGTTAGCAGGACAACGCAGTTAGCATGCAAATAATCCTTATTTACCGCGATACACATCTCTTGAATTTAATAGCATTCCGACTATTTGTTAATTTTTAAGACCGAAATAAACAAACAATATTTTGCGCAGTTCGGCTTCCCTCGCTTGTGGGTTTTGGTGCGAGGCACTCGAACGAGGTGCGAAGTTTTGACGCGATCAGTGAATCCGTCTTGTAAAATTTGTTGGGTATAACTAATTGTACATCTAAATTCATTATCTATATTTAACTCGCACTACTATTCAAAATTCCAAAATTAAATTGTTCTGATCGTATCGTACTAATAATAAATGATCCTCTACTGTCCCAGATACGTTTCCACTTACCGTTACGATTGACGTAGTGCGCGCAGCGCGAAATTTATATCATTCATGTTAAATCGCTTTAAAAATTACGTAAAAACTATTATTCAATTGTTTTTTTACAGTTGCAGTAAATAAATTATGACGATTATTTACGTGAATATTTGCGCTTATCGTTTCCTAATTCAGCTGCATTTATGACCCACTGACAGTCGCTTCCAGATGTTTGAGATATTTTTCGACAAACGGATATAATACCCGTTTTACACTACGCTATTAACCGCGTAAGAAGTTGCTCAAAACTTGAAGCAATCAAAAATTGTGTAGTGTCATACGGATATTGCGTTAGATGCTGTCTAGTGTTCGAATTTGTCTCTCGCGTTCCATTTCTACACAATTTTCTGAACGTGTCATGTGCCTTGCGCGTGGCCGTATAATTTGTACCGCATGTTCATCATATGTCGACAACAAAACAAAACTGACTGAAAACATAACCTTTATAGCTGTTTTACACTACGCAATTTAGTGCGCAATATTGTACACAATTTGTGCAGTAGTACCTACCTCCTTACAACATCTTAAACAGAAATTGTGATGATTTTTCTTATGCTGATTAGTTTGTCTAGAAATTGAACCATTTTCTGTTTCCACAATAATTCCTTTTTCCATATTTGATTAAAAATTTCCTTCAGTTTGACAACACTGTTGCCACCCTAGTAAACATACGTTTATGTTTGGTTCAACGTGGTTGCCATGTCTACCATTAGAGGACAATTTCGAATATATTGCGTACACGCATGCTCGCAAGTAATATAATGCTTCAACAAATTGTGTAGTGTCACACACAAACAAGTTACAATGAACTAACTTCTTATTAATAACCGTTTCTTATTTAACTTCTTGCGCCGTTCGTAGCGTAGTGTAAAACGGCTATATGATGTGCTTTGTAATTCGTCCATCTGCACAACCAATCTAATATTTCTTCGGATTTCTTCTTTTAAAATGATTTTGCAATGTTGTAGGTACTGAAGTGCATGTTTGCTGGTAAAATTAGCGTTCTTTGCAAAGCAACAACGTCAAACATAGGTAAATCTTGTCCTAGACTTTAGTCTGTAACTCTTACTTTTTTGTTAGAATTAATTGGATACATTTCTCGAAATATTAGGTGCTCGTGAAATTAGATAAGTGAGCAAGAATTACAATAAAATAATAAAATTCTCGTTAATCGTTTATTTTCGGTGCTCAGTTTTGTGTTATTGGTTACAAATTTTGGTAAAAATTTACGTAGATAAAAGGACATACAACCAGAATGATTATTAATGAATAATTTAGACCCGTAGGCGGTGTCACAAAAATTAATCCTTGTTGATAATTTAATACACGAAGTGTAATTTGAGTAGAAAAATAACAAAAAAATTATCGAATAGCTTACTTTAAAAAGACATAAATTAAAATATGTTAAAAGCATTGTGATGTCTGCTAATTTGCTCAATTATTTTTGAGGAGGTCATTAACCATTCGTTTGTAACCACTTCTATCCATAGCAGATAAAACTGCAATTACCAAATAACTAGTGTAAGGTCTGTTTCTTTATATGGATAAATACTAGACTATGAAAAAGATATATTTTTTTAATAATTATCTCGAATTTAGTGAACAGGTTTAGAGGCTACAAAAACGATTGTCTTCATGGTTGTATAGTATCCGTGTTCGGTGCTTTTTTCTGTATGCTCCATCATCTTCTCTCGTATGTCATCGCTGTACTCGCTCAGTATATCTGCAGGTAACGTCCTTGCAAAGCTATTGGCGCTCATTATTATTTCTAAAAAAAAATATTCTTTAGTTGGTTTTCTTCACTCAAAAGTAAATATTACTATGTAGTGCTTCCTTGGTATTATAAATGGCCGGTACAACCAATTCATCAATAAAATCAACCACAAAACCTGCGTTGATCAACAGATCTGTAACAGTTTTGATCGGATTGCTGCCATGGTACGAATGGAATATGTCGTTGTAGTTTTTGAAGTACTTTGACCACGGTTTATGTTCTTCTGCCATCTGAGATTGTAGTGTTTTGGTGAATATATTTGGCGCAAGGAATATAGAGGCAAATATTTGTCCACCTGGTTTGGTCATGGTAAATAACGACTTCGGCCACCTAAAGAAATATTTTGTGGTTAATTTTGGACATTGAAGAGATTAAATAAAATTAATATATAGGTACTCAGTCTCAATGGCTATAGTATAAGAACCAATAAGAAATTATCATGAAAAATTAACCTTGCCATGAAAAACCAATTTCAAAAAAAGACCTCTGGTAGACCAAAGCTATATGTTGAATAAATATTATTTAAAACACTAACTGACGTTTAACATTTGCGATACCAGCTTCAAAGCTGGCGACACTAGCTTTCAATTAGGTAATGGCCTATATGAGTTTTTTTTATCATATCCCCAAAAATTAGTGCTTCAGCCTGTATATATATCATGGGCGTACCCAGGGGGGGGGGGCAAGAGGGGGCAGCTGCCCCCCTTGCATTTTTTGGTACGTATTATGTTTAAGTATTACATAGCACTGTTTCCTTTATGGACATTAGGGTGGTTATTTTTATTTAGAAAGCAACGATCCCAACCAAATCGTTTCCAAATCCAAAAAATTTGGACCCGCATTTTTTTTTAATGGTGCCTCCACCGAAGCCTCAAATTTACATGGGAAAATACATTTCTTGGTATTTTTCGAATAATTGTTCGGGGTTTGGGAAAACATGTTAAAGTTATAGGACTTGTAGAGGACTTTCCAAGGAATAAGTTGATTATGTATATATGTTACGGTGATAAAAAGGTTATTTATTAATAATAGCCAAGTGGCGAGGTTAAAGTGAAGAATTTATCACATGAACCAGCTATTATTAATAATTTCCAGCATGCTGTGGTCAATGTGATATATTTCAATTCGATATTGCATTAAGGTGATGCTACAATATAATAGAGCCTCAGATTTGGAATTCTGTCAGTATCTACATAATCGCCACACAACGAATGTATTCACTGGGTTTTCAGTGTTGGGCCTTTAGTGACGTTAGTCCTGATTAACTTATTTAGTTACCACTCATGACTAAAATAAGGAAGATTATTAAAACGAGACTAAAAGATGCCAATCCATACTAATTGCATGAACGAGTGTGTAACTCTTTGGGTCATGCTTATTTGCGCAATTCTTAAAAGCTAAGTAAGTAATAAATTAGAAACTCGGTTTGTATTATTTTTATTTGTAACTGATTACTTATTATCTTTTTAATATAAAACTTTAAAAAATGTTTTGTATTTAATTTTGAATACAAAAGTCCTTCTGGACCTTTATTTTTTTTTGTGGTAGTACAACAATTACACCATTTATATTGTTAAAATAAAGCAAGATAAAGTTTGTAACAATAGGACGTCATCCTCTTTTGTTTTGTTCACAAATGTGAACTGTACTTGTATTTTATTTTTTTTTTATTATTTACTATAAATATTGTTTATTTTTGATCTGTAAGTTCACAAATGTGAACTGTACCTGTATTTTATTGTTATTCTATTATTTACTATGAATATTGTTTATTTTTGATTTGTAAGTGCACAAATGTGATACAGATTTTATTTGAGTTACCGACTGTTAATTTTATTTATTAAGAATATATTTTATTTTTTTTTTGATTCCTGTACTTGAGAATTATTTTGTGTTTTTGCTATTGTTATATTTTTTCATATATCTAAATAAATAATGTATTTAAAAATCTTTTTTTTTGTTGGTGATAAACACTTTTATAATAACCGCCTTATAAAACAGATTATATCCGTCAGATATTAGATATGCTTACGGTAGGCATAGGTAATGGACAACCTAATGTAGGGAAGATTGGGGCAAGTTGTTACAATGTTTAATCTTTTATTTATAAAATAGTACTTTATTGTCAAACACCAAAAGTAAAAATACCGTGTTAGGAACAGAACCATACAAAAATGTTTGCATCATTTGTGCGGTGCAATTTATGTAAAAACATCTATGTAAACTAGTCTCGCCTATTCTTGCACGTATTTGCATGAAAATACAATATTGAAAAAATTATTATTAAATGCGCAAAATTTCAAGATAATTGGGATTTGAGAATTTACTTAATAAATTGGAATTGTACATTTACAAAAAACTACCCACATGCATTAAATATAAAAATGGGTGTTATTGATAATAAAATGGTTAACTTTTTTGAACACTCTGTATAAAATGTTCTTTTTTATGTTTTCGTCATTGAGCCGTCCTTGGGTGTATACCAAATATCATTACCAATTATATCCAGTAGTTTCTAAAGTACAAGGGAGACAAAAGAAAACATTCTGTATTATCAATGTTTTGTATTACTCGTAATTTTGGTCATTGGGCTAGCCGTACTGATGATTTGCGTCGAGGAAATATATATAATAGCTTACATAATAATCAAAATAACTTAGCTAACTTCTTTTAAGACTGTATACAAAAGATCTTTTCTAAAAAGTAAGGTTTTTATCACTTTTACCGTGCCCGTTAGGAAATTATTAATAATAGCCGGTCCATGTGATTATTTAAGTGTTTCTAATCACATTGACCAAATTATGCGGTTATTATTAATAATAGCCGGTAATTATTAATACAAACATTTATCACTTTAACCGTAACATATACATATGGATTTGACGCCCCCAACCCACCCCCACAGTGCCCTGAAAACTACCCAAATAAAAAAAAATTACATTCTTCAGAAAATTGATCGTTCTAATCATTTCATTCTTTTTTCTCCTAGAAATCATCACTATAAGTCTAGTGGAGTGTTTATAAACATTTGTCAGTTAATTTCCATTTTTTTAAAACAAATTCTATTAGTTTAAATAATTCTTCATTTTAGAAAGAAGAAATCGTTTTCTCAAAAATCCGTCTGAATTCTATTTTCTGAGTTCGAAATGGCATCTTAGAGTGACATTATTCATTAAAAAATTTCTTCCTGTTGGTTTAATAAATCAATTATAATTCATTTTCAACTTTTTTTCTGATTATGGTAGAAAAGTTAATTTTGTGTGAAATTAACTTATAAATTTCATGTGAGATATCTGGCCTATATTATCTAATAAACCCACATTTGTTTAACAAATGCCATTTCTTTAAACAATTTTTTTTGCAATTCGCCCAAAATTATTTTTTTTAGATCGGTATGGGCAACTGTTATTCTCAAGTGATTTCCATTGGGATGATTTCCTTTGTTTAAATATTAAAATAATATTCGTTTTCTAGACAGCAACAAGTCAACATTATCTTGCGACACACAGTGGTAGGAAATCAGAATAAGAAATGGAGAAAGAAATGTGATTAATAAAATTTGTTGACTTTAGAAATTTAATATTTTAAAAAGAAATGTAACTCCAATTTCCCGAAAAGAAAAATGGATTTCAAATCATTTAAATTTTTTCGAATAAATGATATTGAAAACGATTAATATTTTGTTATTTAAACAATGGAAATCATCTCGAAATATAAATGATGCCACTTGAGAATATCAGTTGGCCAGACCGATCTAAAAAAATGAATTTTAGGTGTGGGTTTATTAAATAATATAGATAATAGGTTTATTATATATCTCGAACATGAAATTTATTATTAAAGTTAATTTCACAAAAAAGCTGACTTTTGTACCATAATCAGAAAAAAATTTGAAAATCAATAATAATTAATTGATTGTTTAAACAATAGGACGAAATTTTTTAATTCCATACTTGCAAATATTATACAATTCTTGGTGAATAAAGAAACTTCTTTATCTTTGCAAAGTTAATTTAATTTAAATAGGATACAAACGCGTGACGTTTCGTTTTTTTGTAGATTTAGGATTGACAATGGCGTGAGCCGAAACATTAACTTTGCAAATATAAAGAGATTTCTTTATTCACCAAGAATTGTTTAAACAATGGGAAGACATTTTTTAATGAATAAAGTCACTCTAAGATAATAATTTGCCATTTCGAACTCAAAAAACACAATTCAAACTGATTTTCGAGAAAAACAAATGTAAATTAACTGACAAATGTTTATAAACATTCCACTAAACTTATAGTAATAATTTCTATGAGAAAAAAGAGACTGAAATGATTAGAACGATCAATTATCTGAAGTAATTTTTTCATTTAAGGGTAGTTTTCAAGGCACTAAACTCTTCCTTGGAAAATCCTCTACAAATCTGTAAGTAATCTTAAGTTTTCCCAAACCCCGAACAATTAATAGAAAAATACCAAAAAATGTCTTCTTCCCATGTTAATTTAAGGCCTCGACAGGCACGGTTAAAAATCAAAATTTGATCAAAATAAATGTGTTCACTTTTGGATTTGGAAACGATTTGGGGCTCGTTGCTTTCTATCATCACAAAAATTTTTGCAAGTCATTTTTGAACCAAAAATGTGCTCCCTTCCCCCATACAACAAGTTAAATTTAGAAGACGTAAAGATGTATATTGTATACTTACAACTCAACTGGTATGAGATGTACTAGGTAGAACGCAAATACATGGTCGTATTTATCCTTATTGGCATCGACTAATTCTTGATTGGTGATATCCATAACAGAAAATTGTGTGTTCCGCTTATCATTTCCTAATTTAGCTGCATTTATGCCCTCACTATTAATATCAGTCGCTTCCAGATGTTTGAGATATTTTTCGACAAACGGATACAAGACGTGCTTTGTAATTCGTCCATCGGCACAGCCTATCTCCAAGATTTCTTCGGATTCCGTCCATTTAAAATGGTTTTCGCAATGTTGTAGGAACTGAAGTGCATGTTGGCTTGTAAAATTGGCACTATTTGCAAAATTAACAGCGTCAAACATAGCTAAAACTTAAAATTTGTGTTAGACTTTAGGTATCTTTGTACTTAAACACTTACTTTTTATCAGAATTGTGTGGATCAATTTCTCCAGTTACCTCACGCGTCTGGAACTAACCAAGTGACTCAAATTACTACTTATGAAACTATTCTAGTGGGCAATGTTTGGTGTTTAATATTAGTGTTATCGTCTCCTAATGCAATTAACTAATGGAACAAAGAACAGATAAGGCAATAGAAATGTGTCACTAATAGTTTCTGATAATATTATTCATCGCCGACAAGCTTGATTGTTGAAATTTGATGTCCCTTTGTTGTCTAGAGGAAAGTTAGAAAGTTCTTGTGTATAAGCTTATTATAAACTTTCCATAACAACATTTGCCAAACGTTGATCTTGGTAATAAATAAATCAAACAACTTTCTTACAAAAAAATACAATTTATTTATGATTAGTCTGCATTTACCAAACGGAGAACCAAAAGAATCAATTTAAAAAACGCTGTAAAACTTGATGAAATTCTTTAGATTTTGATTCTACATATGGTTAAAAAAGTTAAAAATAGACAAAATCGCAGCCGAACATGGTCTATGACATCTAGAATGGAACATAAGGTATAGTCTTCCATGATGGTAAGATTACCTCAAAGAAACTAAAATTAAACAGCAAAAGAAAATGGGCTCAACCGGGATTCGAACCCGGTAATTCTCGCACCCAAAGCGAGAATCATACCATTGAGTACCGAGCTTAGTATAAAGAGTTAGGCTTTCCCCTTCTAGGGTTGAATGCAGTCATCATGTCTCTATGCAACCCAACAGTCAAACTTCTCCGAATCAAATTTTGATTGTTTGAGGTTTTAGCCAGATTTTCGGGATTTTGCCACGCCTGGTACGCCACGCCAAAGCCACGCCTGGTACCATATAATTTTATTCGTATCGCCGTCATCAATATCTATGATCCCATGCGTTTCACCAATTCGTCACTCGACCTGCAAGAATACAATTTTGAGCCCATTTTACGCATGACAATCTCAATGCAAAACCGAATACCGTTCTCCATGCCGTGATACAATAAATACTTGCTTTGGTGAATCTTACGTTATGAATTCTTTGCATATTTAGTTACCCGAACTTTCTAATTGAGTAAAAAAATAAATCGTGTAGATTTTCTAATAGATATGATTTACAGGAAATAAAATGAGTGAAGTAGGTTTTAATGAAATGATAAGAATGATGATTATATGCAGGAAAAAAAGTACAAAAAATGGGCTCAACCGGGATTTGAACCCGGGACCTCTCGCACCCAAAGCGAGAATCATACCCCTAGACCATTGAGCCGCGTGGTGAAAGTAACAACGCTCCTGAGGCTCGAGTAATTCGTCCAAAACACGCCGCATCACGTCAAAAACAATGCAATTAATCTCCCAATAAATTTACAACCCGCAGAAAGGCCTACAGATAACCTTATCAATCGCCAAACATCAAAACGAAAAACCCACTCGCGCATTCGTCGCAAAACAATCCAATAAAGCGAATCTTCACTCAAAATGATGAAGCCTTCGTTATTTCAGCTCGTCAAAAGCGCTTCTTCCGCCAGCTGGATGCCCATTAAAATCACGCTGGTGACGGAGAGACAACGAACGCGTGTTAGCGAAACTCGCGTCCGGGAAAATGTTCATTAGGCCTTCGTCTGGTTTTCCGAGCGAATGCCGACGGACGTGTTCGCAGTTTGCTGCGCCGAGGAAAATTTCAAAGGCAAACTTCGTAATGGCATTAAAGGCGCTAAAGTTTGCGTTGAGATGCATGGAATCTATAGTTTGCCTGCGTCTGTTCAACGTGTTTAAATTCGCGCGTTGTTGTTAAATTTCGAAGCGAAATAACGGGGATTGGTTGCGAGTTTAATGAGATTTGAGGACATTGGACCAATGGGTTGTGTAATTTGTTTATTTATATCAATAATCGGTTGTTTTGATATGTAATTATGACCCATGAATTTATAAAGATAACTTATACAGCGATGTTTGTATTGGGAATTCCGAATGAAGTAAGGTCTGATACTAGAGTAGCTAAGGTCAAAGTTAAACTCAGTCAAACAAACTCAGAATGAAATATTTACTTGTGACCCATAAATATACTTGGATAACCTATCTGCACTATCTATTTTATAATATTTACAAATAAGACATCTTACAAAACTATACATCCAATTTTATTTATCTCAACTTTGGTCGTCACATTTTCGTCGAGATTTGTCAGCGACGTTTTCCTCTGAGCCATTTCAAGCAGAAGAGTAAACATTACAGCAGCTATTGCAGCTGGTGGCCCTCCACTCCTTCACTAACTTCTTATTTTAGTTTGCCCATTGTGTGTCAGCTCTATATCAAGAGAGCAGGAACGTAACAGGACATTGAATGACTGAAGCAGTTGTTTAATGGAAATGAGAAGATTGATGATTATACGCAGGAAAAAATATGCAAAAAATGGGCTCAACCGGGATTTGAACCCGGGACCTCTCGCACCCAAAGCAAAAATCATACCCCTAGACCTTTGAGCCGCCTGGTGAAAGTAACAACGCTCCTGAGGCTCGAGTAATTCGTCCAAAACACGCCGCATTACGTCAAAAACAATGCAATTAATCTCCCAATAAATTTAGAACCCGCAGCAAGGCCTACAGATAAGCTTATCAATCGCCAAACAACAAAAGGAAAAACCAACTCGCGCAGTCGTCCCAAAACAATCCAATAAAGCGAATCTCCACTCGAAATGATGAAGCCTTCGTTATTGCAGCTCGTCAAAAACGCTTCTTCCGCCAGCTGGATGCCCATTAAAATCACGCTGGTGACGGAGAGACAACGAACGCGTGTTAACGAATCTCGCGTCCGGGAAAATGTTCATTAGGCCTTCGTCTGGTTTTCCGAGCGAATGCCGACGGACGTGTTCGCAGTTTGCTGCGCCGGGGAAAATTTCAAAGGCAAACTTCGTAATGGTATTAAAGGCGCTAAAGTTTGCGTTGAGATGCATGGAATCTATAGTTTGCCTGCATCTGTTCAACGTGTTTAAATTCGCGCGTTGTTGTTAAATTTCGAAGCGAAATAACGGGGATTGGTTGCGAGTTTAATGAGATTTGAGGACATTGGAACAATGGGTTGTGTAATTTGTTTATTTATATCAATAATCGTTTGTTTTGATATGTAATTATGACCCATGAATTTATAAAGATAACTTATACAGCGATGTTTGTATTGGGAATTCCGAATGAAGTAAGGTCTGATACTAGAGTAGCTAAGGTCAAAGTTAAACTCAGTCAAACAAACTCAGAATGAAATATTTACTTGTGACCCATAAATATACTTGGATAACCTATCTGCACTATCTATTTTATAATATTTACAAATAAGACATCTTACAAAACTATACATCCAATTTTATTTATCTCAACTTTGGTCGTCACATTTTCGTCGAGATTTGTCAGCGACGTTTTCCTCTGAGCCATTTCAAGCAGAAGAGTAAACATTACAGCTATTGCAGCTGGTGGCCCTCCACTCCTTCACTAACTTCTTATTTTAGTTTGCCCATTGTGTGTCAGCTCTATATCAAGAGAGCAGGAACGTAACAGGACATTGAATGACTGAAGCAGTTGTTTAATGGAAATGAGATTGACGATTATACGCAGGAAAAAATATGCAAAAAATGGGCTCAACCGGGATTTGAACCCGGGACCTCTCGCACCCAAAGCAAAAATCATACCCCTAGACCTTTGAGCCGCCTGGTGAAAGTAACAACGCTCCTGAGGCTCGAGTAATTCGTCCAAAACACGCCGCATCACGTCAAAAACAATGCAATTAATCTCCCAATGAATTTACAACCCGCAGCAAGGCCTACAGATAACCTTATCAATCGCCAAACATCAAAACGAAAAACCCACTCGCGCATTCGTTGCAAAACAATCCAATAAAGCGAATCTCCACTCGAAATGATGAAGCCTTCGTTATTTCAGCTCGTCAAAAACGCTTCTTCCGCCAGCTGGATGCCCATTAAAATCACGCTGGTGACGGAGAGACAACGAACGCGTGTTAGCGAAACTCGCGTCCGGGAAAATGTTCATTAGGCCTTCGTCTGGTTTTCCTAGCGAATACCGACGGACGTGTTCGCAGTTTGCTGCGCCGGGGAAAATTTCAAAGGCAAACTTCGTAATGGTATTAAAGGCGCTAAAGTTTGCGTTGAGATGCATGGAATCTATAGTTTGCCTGCATCTGTTCAACGTGTTTAAATTCGCGCGTTATTGTTAAATTTCGAAGCGAAATAACGGGGATTGGTTGCGAGTTTAATGAGATTTGAGGACATTGGAACAATGGGTTGTGTAATTTATTTATTTATATCAATAATCGTTTGTGTTGATATGTAATTATGACCCATGAATTTATAAAGATAACTTATACAGCGATGTTTGTATTGGGAATTCCGAATGAAGTAAGGTCTGATACTAGAGTAGCTAAGGTCAAAGTTAAACTCAGTCAAACAAACTCAGAATGAAATATTTACTTGTGACCCATAAATATACTTGGATAACCTATCTGCACTATCTATTTTATAATATTTACAAATAAGACATCTTACAAAACTATACATCCAATTTTATTTATCTCAACTTTGGTCGTCACATTTTCGTCGAGATTTGTCAGCGACGTTTTCCTCTGAGCCATTTCAAGCAGAAGAGTAAACATTACAGTTATTGCAGCTGGTGGCCCTCCACTCCTTCACTAACTTCTTATTTTAGTTTGCCCATTGTGTGTCAGCTCTATATCAAGAGAGCAGGAACGTAACAGGACATTGAATGACTGAAGCAGTTGTTTAATGGAAATGAGAAGATTGACGATTATACGCAGGAAAAAATATGCAAAAAATGGGCTCAACCGGGATTTGAACCCGGGACCTCTCGCACCCAAAGCGAGAATCATACCCCTAGACCATTGAGCCGCCTGGTGAAAGTAACAACGCTCCTGAGGCTCGAGTAATTCGTCCAAAACACGCCGCATTACGTCAAAAACAATGCAATTAATCTCCCAATAAATTTAGAACCCGCAGCAAGGCCTACAGATAAGCTTATCAATCGCCAAACAACAAAACGAAAAACCCACTCGCGCATTCGTCCCAAAACAATGCAATAAAGCGAATCTCCACTCGAACTAATGAAGTCTTCGTTATTTCAGCTCGTCAAAAACGGTTCATCCGCCATCTGGATGCCCATTAAAATCACGCTAGTGACGGAGAGACAACGAACGCGTGTTAACGAATCTCGCGTCCGGGAAAATGTTCATTAGGCCTTCGTCTGGTTTTCCGAGCGAATGCCGACGGACGTGTTCGCAGTTTGCTGCGCCGAGGAAAATTTCAAAGGCAAACTTCGTAATGGCATTAAAGGCGCTAAAGTTTGCGTTGACATGCATGGAATCTATAGTTTGCCTGCGTCTGTTCAACGTGTTTAAATTCGCGCGTTGTTGTTAAATTTCGAGTTGCGAGTTTAATGAGATTTGAGGAGATTGGAACAATGGGTTGTGTAATTTGTTTATTTATATGAATAATCGTGTGTGTTGATATGTAATTATGACCCATGAATTTATAATGATAACCCATACTGCGATGTTTGTATTGGGAATTTCGAATAAAGTAAGGTCTGATACTAGAGTAGCTAAGGTCAAACTCTATTGGCTATATCTAATTAATATTCCCTGATTAACTACCTGCATATTGCATTACATCGCTTGATTACTACTAAGTGTAAACGCAATCTGGCAGACTGCGGAATTTGCTATCTAATATTAAACATATAGCGTATTGCGATAATTGGAGGACGTGTTAATGCAAATTCAATTCTGTCACAATAGCAGATTGCACCTCGGATAATCCAAATGGGAAACGCAATTATGGGCGAATTTGGTATGTTTATCTAATTATATTGGTTGGTGCGCTGAGCGCGCCATTAAGAACACCCAACCGGTGACCAGCAAACATGATTATGCTCGCCAATATGCAGAATAAACAATGGGTAATTTACGCACTGTTTGTGTCGCTTATAACTATAACTAATCTGTTCTATTGACTAATGTTTAATTGGCTATGGGGGAAATAACAGAATCTAAACGTAGGTACCTTACTTCTGTTTACCTCTGAAGTACAAATATACTTTTTTTGATACCTTGATTCGAACAACGTTGTGGATAAGGTTCCAAATACATTTTTGTCAATTTTTCAGGAGAGCAAATTTCAGTTTAATTTTTTAAAATTTCGTTAAACGAGATTGGAATTGATATAATATCATCTGAACCTGCTACCTTAGATACTTCAGTACCTTCATTACTTCAATATGATATTTTATTATGAATTTATAACAAAATAAATTAATCTTTCATTCCCCAATAAAAAAGAATTGTTGGACCTTACTCCTAAACTTTAACCTTAACCAATAAACAATACAGGGTGTTTGTGAAGTGGTAGTCTCCACTTATCTCTCCTTAGGCTGTTCAAAAGGATGGAAAATTTGAAATCATGAATGAAGGAGATATTTCCGTTGTCTTAAGAGAAAGATAAAAATGCTTTATACATAAGTTTTTTAACCCATCATTGTCCACAATAAAAAAATATTTCTATTTATATCGCATGTTGTATGTTAGGGTGGTGGAACAAATATGCCTTATTTTTATTTGATAAAATGTCCTGTATATTTTAACAATTTCCGAATACTGAAAGTTGTCTTTTCTACTGTATCCGGTTGAAATCTTGCAAAGTGAATAGTTTCTGAGATATACCGTGTCCCGCACTTCCTTGAACATAACTTGGAAACATTATTATTATTTGCTTTTCAGAAAATGTTATTCTTAATAAAAGATTCTGGATTGTCTTAAATCAAAAGTGAATGTAATTATCTGCTTGCACCAGGTGCAGTAGCGGATTAAGGATAGTCGGGGCCCCTAGGCAAATTATCTTTGGGGCCCCACCCACAAAGTAAAATAAAAGAATGTCGTTTTTATAAATTTATTTTGAAAGTTTTAGAATGTGCAAATTAATTTATTTAGTCCTCAAAATTTACTTTTTTTTACTCGTTTGATTGAAATTATGGATAAGGCATTTGGCGTTTTGCCCCATTACAGCCCCTTTTGATTTTTTATTAAGGTGACGATAAAAATTGAGATAGTCAACCACTATACTTCATGACTTTTAATAAGATTCATATTTCAGGTATTTCCATCAAATAATAAGATAGTACAAAATATATCCGGCTCAATTCTGTCGAGTCTAAGTACCAGATTTTAGGAATATTAGTTGCTATGTCATAGTCTTCTTGCAATCCATTAAATTCGATTTTCGAAATATATAAAAATCATCACGTACTCGAAATAATTGAGCAGGTTATTTTTTTTAATTATAAGTTTAATGCATAAGTTCAAAGGTTACACGAACGTTCAAGTTTAAGTAAAATCATTAGTACTAGCACGTAACCTATAAAACAAGCATCCACAGTGAACTTAATTTTGTATCAGTTCTCACATGTTATACATCAAATTATAGATAAAGGTGTATTACTTGATGTGATAATGGATAGGTATTAATTGTTGTTGTTGTGAACACTCACTAAAGTTTCAAAGCAAAAACCACGCACTTCTTTCACATTTCATAGTATTTACCTTGGCCTATCATGTTACCCGACTATATGTACGTGAAACACGCTAATTTGTTTTTACTATTAAAGTCATATTTAAGAGAAAACGAAAAATGGTTCCAACAATGTCATTTTTGTAGATACCGTACTTTAACCGTTGGACGGCAGAACAGGTAATTTTAACCTGTTTTCTCCGTACAAAATTGGAAAATCCGTTAATTTTATATCAGATTCAGCCACATACTCAATATAAGTAAAATAATTTCTCAGATAAATGCTGTCAACAAATTAATTCTTTCTTTATTGTATTGAAAGAAGTAATTAAATTTTTCGTCCCAAAAATGTTATTTTCTCAAACGAAGAAATAGTAAATCCATCCAAGTGCGTAGTTACTTGATCCAAGAAAATAGAAGACATTTAATATAAGTAAGTATTGTTTACTGAATAAAAACCCATCAATTATTTAACTGAAGTGATTCTCACTTCTTTCAAGTAATCCCTTTCTCTGGAATAAATATGCGCACCGTGATTTTTTCAAGGCTCGCGCGCCCGCGCGTGTATTGGCGCCGTAAAGGAGCCTGCCTAACCTAGTACGCAAAACAACAACGAAGTACACGTAGGGGATATGCCTTGTGATTTATTGGGGATGTGTATTGTGATTTATAGTGTACAATAAACGTTTTAACACGGAATAGTTTGATGTAACGCACGCAACAGTTTAGAACGAGTAAGTAAATATAACATACCTATCTCGTTAATTAGCAATAGAAAACGTATTTGTGCCAAATCTTTAAAATTCTTACATTAAGTAGCTAAAAATATTTACCGGGAATAAAAATATACACTTCATTGAAGACTGTTTACTTACTTCACCAGAGTAACCACTTTGTTAAATCTAGTAATTATTCCAAGAAATAAAATTTCTTGGTTAAAGTCAATAATCTCTCGCGTATATACGAACCTACCAACTACTTCAGCCAAGTAATTCTCACTTTGTTCGAGAGATCACTTTTCTGTGTGTAGGACACATTTCTACGTCCAAAATTTCCGTAATCAACATTAACATCGTTTTGAAAGACTTTTTGCTTAAAATAATCTAAATTTTATTATTTTTATTAAAAACATTAATCTTTAAAACATTATGAAAAATGTCTTGCCCCCCCCCCCCCCCCCAAAGCACGGGGTCCGTTGGTACGTGCCTGATTGCCTTATGTATAATCCGCTACTGACGATTGTGTTACCAAAAATATGAAGAATTGTTAAAAAAAGAGTAAACTATCTACCTTTATTTTAAGAGCTCTGCAAAAATATTATTTGAAAAACGTGTTTAGAAATATTAGAGGACATTAAATACGAAATTATAATCGCCTTCGTCGTTGAACACCTGCTACAATAATGAACGTTGAAAGTGACTATAATTTCATAAGTTCATTGGTAACACCTGCAAGTAGATAATTACATTCCAATATTTGCATTTTAAGTTTAAGACAATCCAGAAGCTTATGAAAAATCAAATTTTCTGAAAAGTTAATAATAAAAGTCTTTTCTGTTTTCGTCCAAGTTAGTGCCGGCCACGGTATGCGGTTTTTTAAGAAAATGTGTTTAAAATATATTTAGAAAATAAACTGCTTCCGGGTTATGCCGTGTGTCAAGATTTGTTAATGCTGACGTTTCGCGAACCATGTTGCTCGCTTCTTCAAAGCTAATTGAATACTATTTGAATACTTTGAAGAAGGGAGCAACATGGTTCGCGAAACGTCAGCATTAACAAATCTTGACACACTGCATAACCCGGAAGCAGTTTATTTTCTAAATGATTCTGGCCGTGAAAGCCTACGTACTTACTAACCTATATATTACTATTTGTTTTTTTATTATTGCTATTTTTTAATTGATATTTGGAATGTCATGTAGCTATTTTGACTAGTTTCTGTTTGGAATAAATTTGAATTAAAAAAAATAGTCTTTTAACCAGTAACCTTAATATTGTTCTACACGCTGGCTGGTTATTTAGTAGTTTGATGCTAATATTTGTTAAATACTTGCTAAATGACCTCCCAATCACTCCTTACAAACTTCACATCAATCTACTAAACACTTTGTATATAAAGCAATATTAAGATCGGTATTATCATTAAATTTCCAATCACAGAAACTGATAAAAAAAGTGACTATACCTATGAGATACATTATAGACTGGGTATTAACACAACATTTTCTACAATAGAAAAATAATTTGAAAAATAACCTGTCTGTTCCACATAAAAGCTTTCAAAGCAAAAAAAAAATAAAAATAATATTGGATTGTAGAAAATGTTGGACTAAACAACCATGAAACAAAAAAAATTTTTCTCTCTCTAAAGAAAACGGTAATATCGACCACTGCAATGCTATGACTCAGCCTGTATATTTAAGTTGGTTCCAACGTAGTCAAAACACCGTTCACTTCACACGAGGCCCAGCACTCAATAGGTTTATTCGTATAGTGATTTTCTTATTTAGAACTATGGAAGTGGGATTATTGGGTTATCTAATGAAATCTAAATAAAACTTTATCGCACAACAGATGTAACATAACATAGAGGTCGCGTTTCATATAAAATCTCATTCTTGTACAATATGTCACTTAAAACGTATGATTCTGAGGTCGCGAAATAAAAATACTACCGAAAATCCTCGCATCAAACGTGAATCCCAATTCTAGGTCAACCTCTGGCTACAGCTATCCTAGCGCCACCTTTGCGGCATGCCGTGCCACCACGAAAGGACTTTGTAGTGGATTTTAAGTGTTCGTGCATGTCCACGCTTTCAGGATGAATGTTAGTGCAGCTTGAGTCGCCTGAAAACTTTTGTGCGAGTTAAAAAGTACACAGTGCTCTCTTTCTCAGACGCTGCTCTCTTGATATAGAGCTGACACACAATGGGCAAACTAAAATAAGAAGTTAGTGCGAGAGCGGAGGACCACCAGCTGCAATAGCTGTAATGTTTACTCTGCTGCTTGAAATGGCTCAGAGGAAAAGGTCGCTGAAAAATCTCGACGAAAATGTGACGACCAAAGTTGAGATAAATAAGATTGGGTGTATAGTTTTGTAAGATGTATTATTTGTAAATATTATAAAATAGATAGTGCAGATAGGTTATCCAAGGATATTTACGGGTCACAAGTAAATAATTCATTATGAGTTTGTTTGACTGAGTTTAACTTTGACCTTAGCTACTCTAGTATCAGACCTTACTTTATCCGGAATTCCCAATACAAACATCGCAGTATAGGTTATCTTTATAAGTTCATGGGTCATAATTACATATCAAAACACACGATTATTCATATACCTAAATAAACAAATTACACAACCCATTGTTTCAATCTCCTCAAATCTCATTAAACTCGCAACCAATCCCCGTTATTTCGCTTCGAAATTTAGCAACAACGCGTGAATTTAAACACGTTGAACAGACGCAGGCAAACTATAGATTCCATGCATCTCAACGCAAACTTTAGCGCCTTTAATACCATTACGAAGTTTGCCTTTGAAATTTTCCCCGGCGCAACAAACTGCGAACACGTCCGTCGGCATTCGCTCGGAAAACCAGACGAAGGCCTAATGAACATTTTTCCGGACTTGAGATTCGTTAACACGCGTTCGTTGTCTCTCCGTCACGAGCGTGATTTTAATGGGCATCCAGATGGCGGAAGAAGCGTTTTTGACGAGCTGAAATAACGGAGACTTCATTATTTCGAGTGGAGATTTGCTTTATTGGATTGTTTTGGGACGAATGCGCGAATTGGGTTTTTTCTTTTGATGTTTGGCGATTGATAAGCTTATCTGTAGGCCTTGCTGCGGGTTGTAAATTCATTGGGAGATTAATTGCATTGTTTTTGACGTAATGCGGCGTGTTTTGGACGAATTACTCGAGCCTCAGGAGCGTTGTTACTTTCACCAGGCGGCTCAATGGTCTAGGGGTATGATTCTCGCTTTGGGTGCGAGAGGTCCCGGGTTCAAATCCCGGTTGAGCCCATTTTTTGCATATTTTTTCCTGCGTATAATCATCATTCTTCTCATTTCCATAGAACAACTGCTTCGCACATTCTATTTCCTGTTACGTATTTATTACAAAATCCCCACAATTTATTTTTTTACTCAATGTGAAAGTCCGGGGAACTAAACGTGCAAAAAATTAATAAGGCAAGATTCACCAAAGCAAGTATTTAATGTATCACCGCATGGAGAACGGTATTCGGTTTTGTATCGAGATTGCCATTCGTAAAATAGACTCAAATATGGATTCCTGCAGGTCAAGTGACGAATTGGTTAAACGTGACGAATAATAAATATTGAATTAAATAGATATTGATATTGACAAGTTTTACATATCAAAACAAATGCTGTTGATTTACGTATTTAATAATAACAAACTTATTTTTAGTTTCCTGGGATTTGATACATTGATAAATACTGATTTATGTGCATGTCCAAAACGTAATAAGATACGGCATTAATTCATTCTGAGGATTATTTTTAAGTTTGACCTTAGCTACTCTAGTATCAGACCTTACTTCATTCGGAATTCCCAAATTACAAACATCGCAGTATAGATTATCTTCATAAATTCATGGGTTATAACTAGATTTAAAACACACGATTATTCATATAAAAATCTCGACAGCCAAGTCTCTCATCCCATACATCCATATCAATTATCCAAATTACACAAATTACACAACCCATTGTTCCGATCTCCTCAAATCTCATTAAACACTCAACCAATCCCAGTTATTTCGCTTCAAAATTTATCAACAACGCGCGAATTTAAACACGTTGCACAGACACAGGCAAACTATAGATTCCATGCATCTCAACGCAAACTCTAGCGCCTTTAATACCATTACGAAGTTTGCCTTTAAAATTTTCCCCGGCGCAGCAAACTGCAAACACGTCCGTCGGCATTCGCTCGGAAAACCAGACGAAGGCCTAATGAACATTTTCCCGTACGCGAGATTCGTTAACACGCGTTCGTTGTCTCTCCGTCACTGCCGTGATTTTAATGGACATCCAGATGGCGGAAGAAGCGTTTTTGACGAGCTGAAATAACGAAGCCTTCATTATTTCGAGTGGATTCGCTTTATTGGATTGTTTTGGGACGACTGCGCGAATTGGTTCTTTCTTTTGATGTTTGGCGATTGATAAGCTTATCTGTAGGCCTTGCTGCGGGTTGTAAATTCATTGGGAGATTAATTGCATTGTTTTTGACGTAATGCGGCGTGTTTTGGACGAATTACTCGAGCCTCAGGAGCGTTGTTACTTTCACCAGGCGGCTCAATGGTCTAGGGGTATGATTCTCGCTTTGGGTGCGAGAGGTCCCGGGTTCAAATCCCGGTTGAGCCCATTTTTTTGCACGTTTTTTCTTGTTATAATTTTTCGTTTAATATTTATTATACACTGGCACCGACTTGCGTCATCTTCAGCCAGAATCTGCACAGGAAAATAAGACAAATAACAAACGAAATTAAAAAAATACAAATAAACTTACAGTCATTTATAACACATGTAAATTCTGAATGTATGCCATTTAGTAATCATCAAGTTGTAGTTAGTAATCAATTTGTAACGCTCTTCTTCGAAGGAATAATTTTCATACAAAATCATTCAAAGTACCAATAAGAATAACTCAATTTTTTAATTTAATTTCTTACAATAACCTTAATAATAAATCAACACATTTCATTCAAGATTTCCTAAGATTTCATCATTATGCATGACTATCACTATCATAATTTTGCGGAGAACATGTTCTCATCTATATCTACATCCTTCCGTTGTTTCTAATTATAGAGACTGGTGCGTGTCGAGGCAACTATGGTGGGGTCATCAGGTTCCGGTCTATTTCTGTACTTCCGGCAAAACCGGAAGTGAGCAAGGGCGGAAAGTTTGCTGTGTGGCCGCTCGAAGCGTGGAAGAGGCGAGATCGAAGGCTGCGATGGAATTGTCCTGCCCGAAGGATAAGATCGAAATCGCCAGGGACGAGGATGTGTTGGACACTTGGTTCTCCTCGGCCCTTTTGCCATTTTCGTCGCTCGGTTGGCCGCAACAGGTCTGTAGAAAACGTCTTTTATTCACGTTTTGAATGTCTTCAGTATATTTAATTTTTGTTTAGTTTTCTATTTGTTTATTTTTTGGGATTTACAATATTTGATGCTATTAAATATTACTATATATTACTATTAAATATGTTTAATTTAAAATTCAAATCTTCGGCTCTCATTGAGACATCCTGTAGCGTACACGCTTTTTTCCTAATGACATTTTTCGGTATCTACTTGAAAAGGCTTGTAAAAGATAAAAGTAAACAATCAGAGATAGTACAAAAACTAATTCATTATTGTTTTTATGGAATTGTTTATTGAGTTAGGTGCTTTGAAATGTTGTTTGAAATGAAACTGTCGGTCCTTTGTTGTTATGCAATTGATAAGGTTATCTGGAGGTTTTATAACGAGTTATAAATTTAAACGGTTAAAGAGATAAATGGGATAGCGTTTAGTGATGATGCCGACTGTTGAAAATTAATTTGTTCGTTGCTCAGAAGCGTTGTTACTTTCACCAGGCGGCTCAATGGTCAATGGGTATGATTCTCGCTTTGGGTGCGAGAGGTCCCGGGTTCAAATCCCGGTTGAGCCCATTTTTTTATTTTGTCTTTTCATCTAAACTTGTATCGCAAGAAAGATATTTGTTGGCTACGTTATAAACTTATAAATTATACGATAAATACTTGTTTATACAAAAAGAAAGATTTGTATTTCTGGCAAAATATAAAAAAAGGAAAGACAAACTCATGCTGTAGAATGTACACATCATTAGACAAACGAAATAGAAATGTTTTATTATGCCCTGTTAAAAGGTTCTTTCAATTGCATGTGTCGTTTCACCTGACCGTATTAGGATCGACTTCCAGACCCTACTGATATCAGTGCCGTCCTGACGATTGATGCAGTTAGGATGTTTGTAAATTTAATGGCTTCTCTAATAAGCCTTCGATGATAATTACTCACCCCTGCCAACATCTTCACGTCATCGAAATCCATTGTGTGTTCCGACTCGTGGCAGTGTTGAGCAACAGCGGACTGTTGAATCTTGCCTCGCCGGGTGTCTCTACTGTGCTCCTTGACTCGACATTCGATGCTTCGTCCTGTCTGTCCTACACAGGATGTTCCACACTCGCATGTTATCTAGTATTCCCCTTCGTTCTTCAGGAGTGGTGTGATATCCTATGGGTTAGGCAAAATATCCTTTACCTTAGCTAGTGCTCTGTACCTTACCGTGACACCAGATTTCTTCAGTAATCAACCGAATTTTTCTGATACCCCACTTACGTATGGTAAACAAGCGAACCCCTTTGACACCGAATTTGAACAAAAATGTTTGATTCGTGTTCGTGTCAAAATATTCATGCTTTTTGGATTATTCGTTTTCGCTGTTTTTTATTGTGCCAGTTTGACGCAGTTGCCTCGTACAAAAATCACTTATACCGCAAAATTACTGTAAACATAAGAATAGTTAGCATTATCGTTGGTGTCATATAATCATTGGCGTTGAAAAATATGTCTGTCTACAATGTACATTTTCAAATTTGCCACGTTTTGACAGGTATACAGTGTGTCCCCCGATGGACCTAACTATACCTATAATGGACGTAATTTTTAATTTCTCGAGAAAAAGACGTTCTTTATAAGAGTTTTGGATGTCCTAAAAAGTCGAAAGCCATTGTTAATATTTTGATTTAACATACACAATGGTTAGAAAACACGAAAATGTTAAATTAGCCGAAGAGTAAACTATGGATTTTTCGGAATTAGAACAAAAATGTTAGAGGTAAAAGTTGTTTTATATTTAAATTTATGCCCAGATATCAAATTTCAATGTTGTATTCTAAGTTTTATATTTTATTTATTTTTAGCAAAGTAATTTAACAAAACATTACTCCACATGTTCCCATCCTACAGCTACACAATTTTCCAATCTTCTTCTAAACTCCCGATATACCAAATCAATTGTTTCTTCATTTATTTCGCCTACTGCTTCCCTAATTTATAATTTTAGAATCTCTACATTATCATGAAAATTATTCGCATACACCTTCTGTTTTACATAACCCCACAGAAAAAATTCAAGCGGAGTTAAATCAGGTGAACGTGGAGGCCCTCCTATAGGGCCGAATCGTCCAATCCACTTATTTGGGAAATGTCTGTTCAACCAATCCCTTACTTGATATGCGCTATGAGCAGGACAACCGTCGTGTTGATAGTGTAGTGACCACCTGAGCTGTAAGTTGATCTCGTCCAAAGTAGGTAGCTAGCAAAAAATTTTCCCACATATCAAAATAAATGTTTTGGTTTACAGTAGCGTCAAAAAAGTATGGTCCAATTATTTTCTTGTAATAAATCCCACACCAAACATTCACTTTTTTATATTTTTGAGAATCGGTTGTAATACGGTAATTTTGAATTTCTGGAGACCAATATCTGCAATTCTGTGAACTAACAACTCCATTTGTGGTAAACGTCGCTTCGTCAGAGAAAATAATTTTCCTGTAGAAAATTTTTTAACCAATTCACAATTGACAGAAACGTATATTTCAGGGTATTTTCTGTTAAAAACTTCAATAGCACGGCAGTACGATACCTCACCTATGCCGTAACAAAGAACTAAATAAACCCTTTGCTCTAAAGTCAACATACTTTCAATCAGCTTCTATCAACAAATTGCTTGGATACGCTGTTACTACTGTCAACTGATCAATCATAATTGTGGTCTCTAATTTTTTTCTTCAGATTTATGTAATTGTCTTTTCACTGGTCCGAGATGTAAAATTTGAAATAGAACCTTTAAGTTTGATATTTGAGCATAAAATTAATTCGAACTAACCTTTACTTATAACATTTTTGATCTAATTCCGCAAAACCGATGGTTTACTTCGGCCAATTTAACATTTTCGTGTTTTCTAACCACCCGGTATGTTAAATAAAAATATTAACAATGGCTTTCGACTTTTTAGGACGTCCAACTCTTTATAAGAATGACTTTTTCTCGACAAATATATTGTCGGGTTATATTTTAGTTTGTCAGTGTTTCACATAAAATAGCACTTTGAACATCTGTATTTTTTCCATGACTTTCTTTAAAAAGAAACTTCCTAGTTGTCTGTCTACATTTCCCACAACTTTTAAACCCCTGGGATTGTTGTTCTCGCAAAACCCACACAATATTCCTTCGCACAATTGAGATGGAATACAAATACGTAGAGCTGACAAACAATGCAAACTGTATATTAATTATGCATTAGATTATACCGTATCGTCTGTAACATAGTTCCTTCGAGCAATGTAACAAACTATTCAACTACATATTCGAATACCAGCGCCCTCTGTACACACATTGCGGTATTCCGCTTATACCAAAACAGAGTTATCGAGCTCAAACATATCACCAGTACACCAATGTAGGAGGTAAACAACTAAATGCATTTACTACGCCCGCTTTGTACAACTTAACTGCATTATTACATAGAACTGCAAGCGCTATAGAGTCGCTATCACTAGACTATTTGAGAGTGAATTTCAAACGTTGGGATTAACAGATTTTATGCTTTATTATGCGGAATTTGGGCATTTTGTGTTGGGAATTTATGCGGAAATAGCACATCAATACTAACTAATGCATTTGTCCTATCATTTTGCTGTTATTAGAAGCTCTCAATTAGATAACTGTATAAATTACTCTCTGTATATAAAATTATTTACTTGAATCAATGTGCTGATTCTCAAGAGTCGTGGTCAACCTAACTTGAGAGCAGTTCTTAGATGCAAGATTTTTCTCCAACTACTATGCAATTATGGCATCTGAAAGGTTTCTGTGCATCCGAAATAATTATTCTACTCCTGTTAAGTTTTCGCTACAGGACAAGCATAATTATTTTGGATTTACGTTTCAAATACCATATTTGCTCGATAGTTAGGTATCAGGAAATCTTGCGCGCCCTAATAACTGACGTGAAGTTTGAACTCGACTAGTAATTTAAGAAATCTATAAATATGCTTGCTTGAAAATGCAAAATTATTAAAAGAAAGCAGTTGTGTTTGGGTTTCTAAAAAACGTTGGGATTTTTAACTTAGTTTTTTACATTTGTTTTATTGTAAAGAATTATAATGTCTTTGTTTAACTACATATTATATACTTACCTAGCTATATATTATTATTATCTATGCTACAATATAGAAGACATATAGTATTCTAGTATTTGAAAAATCTTTTCAGCCATGTTCTACTGTACAAATAACTCCTCCATCTTATTAATATATACTATACAGGGTTAGTCAAAATTACCGGAACACCTAAATAATTCTCCAAGGGTAAACAATTTCAAAAAAGTTTTCAAATAAAACCTGTTTTGATTTAAACAATGTATCGTTTAAATATATGTTTAATATACAGGTCGATCATTTTATTCTGGAAATTTGGTAATCTTTCGTCTTTGAAATAGAACAGCTTGTATATTTTTACGTTTCTTATTTCTCAGATTAATTGTAAGAATCTTTTGCAGGTATCATTTTTTTATCTACATTTTTAATTCTATTATTCTTAATTCTGTTATTAATCATTAGATTTTTTTCTAGAAATCATTTTTTAATAAAATCATAATTTTTTAGTTTTAAGCAAATAATCAAAACTCCTGAATTTCAAATTAAGAATATTTTCTCACATACATACACATTTCTTTTAATTTGGCAGTTTGAATTTAATTTAATTCTATTTCATTGTTTTGTTATTTTTTAATTATTTATTTTTTTCATCCGTTAATTATAGATTAATAGCTTATACAATCAGAGATGATGCATTTTATAAAAAAAAATGATTTCTCCAAAAAACTCTTAGAACTAACCTTAGAATAAAAAAAAATAAAATATACAGTGTTCTGTTAGATAAAGAAAGTTTACAAAGTTTTCATAACAAAATGATATATTAAAAAAAGAAATTTAAAAGAAAAATTCAAACAAAAGGTTTTTGACTTTAAACAATCCATCGTTCAAATATATTTTTAATATACAGGGTGTTCATTTTATTATAGAATTTACGTATTTTTTTTTCAAATGGAACAACCTGTATATTTTTAGATTTTGTAAATTTACGAACATGTTTTATTAAAATAATTTTTTTTTAACTGCATCATTTTTTAGTTTTGAGCAATTAATTAAAATTAGTCAAAATTACCAGAACACCTACATAACTCTCCAACCGTAAAAAATTTCAAGTCAAAAGTTTTTTGACTTTAAACAAGCTATCGTTCAGATATATTTTTAATATACAGGATGTTCATTTTATTATGGAAATTCCCTAAACTTTTTTTTCAAACGGAACACCTTGTATATTTTTACATTTTGTAATTCTAAGACTAATTCAAAACATTTTTTCTTGAAATTTCTTATAGAATGGCATCATTTTTGAGTTACCAGCAATTAATTAAAATAGTCAAAATTACCGGAACACCTACATAATTCGCAAACCGTGGAAAACATTTTTTTAAAACAAGATCTCGCTTAAATATATTTTTAATATACAGGATGTTTATTTTATTACGGAAGTATGGAAAACTTTTCCTTTTTTTCATCAAACGTCCTGGACATTTTTATTTTTAATTCTAAGAATTTTTTTGTAAGTTTGATTAATTGCTTATAACTAAAAAATGATGAAATTTATAAAAAAATTTCCATAATAAAATGAACATCCTGTATATTAAAAATATATTTTAATGATAGCTTGTTTATTGTTAAAAAACGTTTGTTTAAAATTTTTTACGGTTGGAGAGTTATGTAGGTGTTTATGTAATTTTGACTAAATTTAATTAATTGCTTAAAACTAAAAAATGATGCATTTTATAAAAAGGTTATTTTAATAAAAAATGTTTAGAATTAGTCCTAAAATTACAAAATGTAAATATATACAGGGTATTCAATTTGAAAAAAAAATACGAAATTTCTATAATAAAATGAACTTAAAAATATATTTGAACGATGGATTGTTTAAAGTTGAAAACTTTTATTTCAATTTTTTTTTTTAAATTTCTTACCGTCAGTGAATTATTTAGGTGTTCCGGTAATTTTGGCTAACCCTGTATATTAAACCCTTCTGGCGTCGTCCCGCACAACATTACGCCCTACACAACTGAATACAACGATTTGAAGCGAATAATTCTAAACCGAAACGTTCTTCTGAACGAGAATTTAAACTTCTTGGCATAAGTATAAGATTATAGGTATATATAGATATATATAGATAAAGAAAATGTTTCAAGCCAAGTAAATATTAACATTCATCTAAACACTAAAGCTATAGCCTTATTATATTCTTATTATTATTCTTATTCTTATAATTCTCATTTTCCAGACTGAAGATCTGCAGAAGTATTATCCTCTGAGCATGATGGAGACTGGGCATGACATCCTGTTCTTCTGGGTAGCAAGAATGATCATGCTGGGCACTCAGCTGACCGGGCAGTTACCATTTTCGAAAATCCTTCTTCACGGCATAGTTTGTGACGCCCATGGAAGAAAGATGTCCAAGAGTCTGGGAAATGTCGTCGCACCAGAAGATGTCATCTATGGTAGAACATTACAGGTAACCACCTAAAAGAGATATCATCAAAAATAAATCATTCTTGCTTATTTATTAGGAGCTGGAAAGATCTTCAAGGGATAGCTTTGAGGCCGGTGTTTTGTCTGAAGAAGAATTGAAGAAAGCCTTGGTTGGACAGAAGAAGATGTTTCCTGAAGGAATACCGGACTGTGGCGCTGATGCCCTCAGGTTTACAATGTGTTCCCACAACATAAAAAGTAAGTCTTTTTATTTATTTTTGTGGTGTGTTTGTTGGTCTTTATAAAACATCCGCTGTTATGAAATCAAAACCAAGTGACTTTTTTGATTGTTTCGATGTTTTTTTTTAATTGGAAGTTTCCTCGGATTATTGTCAGAGTTTTACGTGTCTTCACAGGTTTTATCATTTGTAGTGAATGATTGTTCTATGTACCCAGCAGAGATTATTGTCTTTGGAATTTCTAGCTCAGGTAAGGTGATTAGAAACTAGTACTAGCCTAATATACCAATGTAGTCGGTAGTTAATAATAATGAAAAAAAATATTCAAAAAAATGGGCTCAACCGGGATTTGAACCCGGGACCTCTCGCACCCAAAGCGAGAATCATGCCCCTAGACCATTGAGCCGCCTGGTGAAAGTAACGACGCTCCTGAGTCTCGGCTTATTCGTTATACTGCAATTTATCTCGTAATTAATTTACAACCGGTTAAGATAAGATTGTTTCCTGTGGATTTTGTGACCTTAGAGAAAGTTTAAAATTAGTGTGTTCGACAATCAAGAGCGGTGCTACTTTCACCAGGCGGCTCAATGGTCTAGGGGTATGATTCTCGCTTTGGGTGCGAGAGGTCCCGGGTTCAAATCCCGGTTGAGCCCATTTTTTTGTACTTTATTTCGTTCCATTATATAAAAAAAATAGTTTTTATTGCACTGTGAGATTCTAAATGAATGAAACGATTTGCCAAACGATTTCATTTTGAATATAAACAGGGAAACGGTTATCAGACTTGTTTTATCCAGACATTTTCATGAAACCTTTTATCATTATGTTTACAAAAGTAAACAAAAGAATTTACCATTTATTTTACGCCTTCTGATAATTTACCTTGTGATAAAAATTCCCCCAAACTGCAATTTTTGCAAAGAAATATACAGTGTGTATCAGCCAAGTGGAACAAATTCGATAATAAATAAATAGGGGCGTCTTTGAAAAAATGCTCGGACACGTCGATTTGTATTTGTAGTTGCGCACTTTTTTCAGTAAAAACTTTTTATACAGGGTTTCTCGTGTAACAGTGGCCAATACTAACTTTCTTATTTTAAATGGAACACCCTGTATATTATTCAATTTTTGGATTCCTCTGTAAATTCTAGACATATTTTATGTACAATGTCCTATACCTATCTTCAACTGTTCCAGATTTATTTCCAAAATTAACATACAAAAGTAAAATTATTTGATTAAAGAAATTCGATAGAAAAAAAAACTAATAAATAATACTGTTTATTTCTTGATAACATAAAACACACAAAAAAGTGAATGCTAATGTAGGAAATGTTCAAAATGCTCGCCGCGAACTTCTTGGCAACATCCTAGCCTTAAATAAAAATTTCTTCGGAAGTTAATCAACATCTCAGGCGTAACCGATCTAATCGCAAGCGTTATTTGTCTTCTTAAGTCAGCTAAGTCGAGGGGTTTAGTTTTGTATACAATACTTTTGACATATCCCCATAAGAAGTAATCTAATGGCGTCAGATCAGGGGATCGTGCTGGCCATTCAATCGATCCTCGCCTGCCTATCCACCGATTGGTAAACATTCGGTTGAGGTACTGCCGGACATTGATTCGGTAATGGGGCGGTGCTCCATCTTGCTGAAACCATATCATATTCGCTGGAACTTGTGGGTTTGCTGGATCAGGATATAAGTTTGTCAAAGTTGGCAAGACATTATTTTGGAGCAGTGCTAAATAATTATTGCCATCCAAATTGCCATCAATAAAAAAGGGACCTACGATATTATCTCCAACAATTCCTGCCCAAACATTAACCTTTTCAGGGTATTGCGTATGTTCTTCTCTCATCCAGTGTGGATTTTCCCTAGACCAATAGCGGCAATTTTGACGATTAGCATGACCGTGAAGCGTAAAGGTGCACTCATCAGAAAACAAAACATGCTCTAATTGGATGACATTGTTATCTAACATTGCCATCATTTCTTCGCCAAAATACGTTCTCCTATCAAAGTCATCTTCCATGAGCTCGTGAGTTGGTATCATTTTATAGGGTTGCATTTTATTTTCTTTTAATGTTCTAGAAATCGTTGAATGACTAACATCGAATGTTGTGGCTGCTTGTCGAGTAGAAGTATGTGGGTTTTCCTCAAACTCAAGCATAATATCCAATTTGGTATCGTTACTTGTTGCATTGCCAGCTGATTTTATTATCTGCCTTACATGTCCAAGCTCGCGAAACTGCTTCTCTATTTTACTAATTGTCCCTTGGGATATAGGCGGCAAATTTGGAAATTTTTCTTGAAATAACCTAGCAACTTCCATTTGTGTCCGTGTATTATCTCCATAACCAATCATTTGTAGAATGGTTATTTTGTGCATTTCTGTTAAATGAACCATTTTTATGATGTACAGTTAATGAAATTCAAAAGACTATAACCATAACTATAACACTGACAGCTCCTGTCATGCAGTTAGACAACAGTTTATTAAGGCTAGGGCAGCTTGGTTTTTATTTCATCAGTACATAAAAAGAACACTGAAATGGTTTTTGCCAATAGTTTTTGCTTACTTTATCGTTATCAATACCTAAATGTTAAATAAGTATTGAGTGTGTTGTATCGAATTTCTGTAATCAACTAACTTTATTTTTTAATGTTAATTTTTGAAATAAATCTGAAAACACTTAATTTTTCCGAAACAATTGAAGATAGGTATAGGACATTGTACATAAAATATGTCTAGAATTTACTGAGGAATCCAAAAATTGAATAATATACAAGGTGTTCCACTTAAAATAAGAAAGTTAGTGTTGGCCATTGTTACACACCCTGTATAAACAGTTTTTACTGAAAAAAATGCGCAACCACAAATACAAATCGACGTGTCCGAGCGTTTTTTCAAACACGCCCCCATTTATTTATTATCGAATTTATTCCATTTGGCTGATACACACTGTATAATTCATACCCTTATGTATAATATAGTAAGTACGTAGGCTTTCACGGCCAGAATCATTTAGAAAATATAGTATTTATTCGAATTTAATATTTTGCGCATGCGCCGAATGCAGATTTAGTTATTGAAAACAACTGTTCACTTTCTTCAAATGCGGGAGCATTGCGATATGCCATTAATCGGAAAAAATCAAGAAATAATTAGGAATTTCTTTATCGCAATAGTTTACTAGCAAGGAAATATTTTGCGAGACGCGTTAGTTATGAAGCAAAACAAACACGTGCATATTATATACCACGATATTATTTTCTAGTCGAAGCTAAAACATAGAAAGAAATTTCATTCGGGACTCGATAACAATTTCTTTCAACTATATAGAAAAATGTATTTTTCTGTGGAGCATTGACGGAATCAGTTTGTTTTACTCAAATATTCGGCGTAGAGCCAGAAAACATCACGTTTTTTGTTCAACCAGCCGCAGCGGTTCTAGAACTTGATACGTGTTTTGGAAATGCACATGCTACATGTGCGTACCGAATGGGCACTAGCTATTTTTTTGATTAGTTCGCCTTATTTGCACATTAGCTTTTTCAAATCAAACTGATAATTTGATTACGAACAAGCAAGGTTTTATTTTATAATGCCGACATATTTTTAATTACATAAGTGCAGAATTCACTGCGTACTAACAAGGGCATTCTTGTGGAAATTTACAAAACAAATCTTGACGACACTTTTTGTTGCATTTTAATGATTTTTTGTTTATTTCGTCAGCTTTCTGTATTATTAATTCGCAGCATCTAATTTTAACAGACTGTAAAACAATACAATTGGTTATTTGATGTGAACTAGTTTAAATAAATTATTATTTTAATGAGAAATAATATATATATATTTATTTTATTTAAATTAGGAAGATATTGCCCATAAAAGAAATGTTAGATATGGTTTCTTCGTCATCTTTAAAGTTCTACTAAATCCAATAATTGTACTACTAGGTTCGTTGTATAAATATGTCCTAATATTGTCTGAAATACAGATCAATTAGCTTCTGAAACAAAAATTTAAACATGAGCTTTCAAAATATAACTTTTTCGTTGAATAAATAAGCAACACAAAATTTTCTCTACTATTAAAATACTTTTAACCGCTTTCGTTTCTCTTCAAATAATAAACATCATAAACATTGACAAATATATAAATACAAGCAAATAAAGTATAATTTTCCAAATAAATTATTTTATAGACATGCTCTTTACAAAATTTGTATGATGTTTATTACTTGAAGAGAAACGAAAACGATTAAAAATATTTTAATAGTAGAGACAATTTTCTGTAGCTTTCTTGTTTGACAAAAAGGTTATATTTTGCAAGCTCATAAATGAGTATCATCCATATAGTTCATAGAAAAGTATCAACTTAGGATACACTCTGTATATGGTGTACGTTTTTCTTGGAAAGAAATAACATTGAGTTTATGTGGCAGGTAAAAACAACAATATTTTTTTTTTAATTTCTGTCTGACGGTTTCCCGGAAACTGTCTGTCTGACGGTTTCACAAAATTACAATTTTATGCGGTTTTCGCCCTTTAGAAAAATCAAAAATCTTACTAATAATTACAAATCTATCGTCAATCTTCGTATACGACCGACTACACACAAAACGAAATTTAAAAAATGGAAAAATTAAACAGCGTACTAAAATGTTCATCGAGTGCAAATAAATGAAACCAATATATGCCGCCTAGGCATCTGCTATATCTACTTCAACTGGATATTGCAAATACCAAGTATTCGTCGTAAAAAAACCCGTCCGCACAGCCGACCGTCGAATATATAAATCTATTTTTGAGGTGGACTCGATACGAATTGAATACAACTGGTTTTTTCTTTTCACAAATAATCGTATACTTGGCAAATTTTTGATATTTGGCAAGTATACGAATGTGTAGCCCCGGCTTAATGCGTAGTTTTGAATCGATATCGCATTTTTATACTTACTATGTATTTTCTGTATTTTCAAGCGTCGGTTTATTTATAAAATATCAATCTCACAGTCTAACTTGTTAAGACTAATAGAAAAATATAATGAGTATAAAAAAACTTATCAGATTCTGGCTATGTAGAAATGATTCAGGAGTATGACCTACTTCTTTTAAATTTTTTCTGTTCAGTAGTTTTAGAGTTATGGGCCTTCAAACACAGGTGTCAATACTACCGACACGAGAGATGGTAGTTAGGACGATACTCTCGTGCGTGGTCACATATGCTGTTTAAATAGTTTAAATGTAGACAATATGTAGGTAATCGATTAAATTCAATTTAGAGATGGATACATTTTCACTGTTTTCACCGTATGGCATCGCATTTCAAGTTGTGCTCTGGAAATTACAGAACTACAGCCATACAGTTAATTAACACGCTCCGCAAAAGCCTGGCGAATGCGAAACGTGGAGATGTATTTAGTGGGTTTCTGATTTCAAACTGCAGTGCAGAGTGCTGCACATAATGTCACTTGTATCGCATATCAGCGTCTAATTTGTTCACAAAGTCAACAGTATAATTTAGTCTGTCGTTTCTCGTAATATCACACTCGGTGTTACACCTATGTTCGAATATTTGCAAAACAATAACAATAATTATAATAATAGATATCAACTTTAGTATTTTAAATATAATGACATGTTTTTTTTTTGTTCTAAGTGCCTGGTTTCTTTCCATCAATATTATTTTTGTTGGTTTTTGCTATAAATACAGATGTTATATATTTATTGTAGTTATTTTGATGAATCTACGTTATTATCGAAATATGGATTCCCAGAACAAGTTAATTAATAACTCACATGGGAAAACATTGTTTGATCTTTGACTTAAGATATCACTGGCATAACAAGCTCCAATATATATAAATTGCTGGTTAAAATTGAACTTTATTTAGTCTTCTACAGTTTGCAACGACTAAAAGTAAAAACAAGAAGTCAAATGCAAAACATCACTTTTATAATAATAGGTATCGTATGCCTATCAGCCATTGCTGTCGCATATCCTCTTCTAGAATTCACCTCTAAACCATCAGGTAAGTTTTTTTTGCGCAGGAGATTTTAAACGATTAGAAATAGTTTGCAATTGGCGCCATAGCAATGTTGGCAACTACAGTTACACGGAAAATACATACAAAATAGTGGCGCCAAATTCAAACTACTTTTTCTCATTTAAATCTAATCGATAGGTTGTTCATGTTTGCGATAGAGCAAATATCATGTTGTTAAAAAAACCATTCGTACTATACGGAACGTCACGTCACGTCACGTCACGTCAAATTCTGCTATTATATGCTATAGAATTCTTTTTTTTTTCATGGCAAGCTAGCTTAATATAAAAAAATAACAATTATTGCATTAATTTTGGATAAAAATCACGAAAGATCCTACACATTATTATTAATCACTTTCTTACTAGGTTCATTGGTTCTAGATAGGTGCACATAATAAATTCATAATACAGGCGAAATCCATTTGTAGGTCTGGTGTGTTTTTCATATTAAGATTTAGGAAAATAGGTAAAATAAGCCATATGTGCCAAAAGCATTAATTGTGACCAAACTAACAAACTACACGCACTTTGGTTACGAATTATGATACTTTTTGTAGTATGTATTCTGTAATGAATTAATCTTTTGCATTTAATTACTTGGCGCTTTCTTTTTAATGCTATAGCTTATATTTGCAAAGTTTAATGGTATATTTTCATATGGACACCCTTGTCATACACCCCTCCGATCCGACTCCGGTCCGATGTTGCCCCAAGAATCGGATATATATATATATATATATGTGATGTCCCAAAAATGTGCAACGCCAACGTGACATATTTTTTTAAATTGCATGGTATATATTTTTTTACACATTGGGAGGCCTGTTATGGTTGCCTACATACCACCAAAATTTTATTGAAATCGGTTGAGTGACTGCAGCGCAAAAAAACAAAAACAAAAGAAAATTGATTTTGCATCGTTGGCTTTAAAAATCAATAAAAACCACAAATTGCACCTCGTTCATAAAATTTTGCGACGTCCTTATTAAGTTAGATCTAGTAGTCTCGTTAACCAAGTGTCATTGATCCAAATTATACAGGATGACCAAAATCTAGTGTCAAACTTGTCAAACTTCAAAGCGTGTTATTGTTCTTATTTTAAGTTGGAACCCACACATTTTTTTAGGTGAAACGATGCAGAATTAAAAAATAAACATTGTTTCTAAATACAACCCCATCACAATTCCCAATATTTTAAAAGTTATTCGCCAAAAACTAATTTTTCAACGTTTCCAACGGCAATTGTAGGTAATAAATATCGTACGTTGCGTTGAAAAACTATTTATTTCATAAAATATAACACAGAGAAGTGTTTTAGATTTGAGTGTACTTAATTAAGTAGTTATTCGAAATGTCTTCCGTGCTCTTCGAGGCACAAACGAAGACGAGTATGAAATGACCTCGCCACTGCTCTTAATAGGTCGGGCGTAATAGTTAGAAATGCATCTTTCTTGCATGTTTTCTGGTGTTGTTGGAGGGTCAGCATAAACGATGTCCTTAACGTAGCCCCACAGGAAGAAATTCAGTTTCGTTAAGTCCGGTGATCGAGGAGGCCACGCAACTGGTCCTCCTCTTCCAATCCACCGATTTGGGAAGATTTCGTTGAGCTGGTGCCTGACATGTAACGAGTAATGTGCTGGAGCTCCATCATGTTGCAGCCACATTTCCACCCTGACCGCTATAGGCAAATTTTTAAGTAAATTTGGCAATTGAACAACTACTTAATTAAGTACACTCAAATCTAAAATATTTCTCTGTGTTATATTTTATGAAATAAATTGTTTTTCAACGCCACGTATGATATTTATTACCTACAATAGGGTATTCCGGTGTTTTTGAAATTGTCATTTTTTACAAAGTATGGGTGCTACTGTTTGCTACTTCACAAGTAAAATATCAAATATTATTTTAAATTAAGAGAAATCGTTGTTTGAAGTTTGAATTAGGATTGGTCTTTGTGACGTCACAAAGACCGCTCAAAGTGAGCGACTTGACAACGTTGCTATATCTAGGGTGCACGTAGTAAATTTTTGTCTTCTGTTGTGTCAACGTTTAGAATCGCTCGTTTGTTGACACCTGCTTTGGTTATTGAGGTTATATCAAACACTTGTTCAAAATGTATAAATTCCAACGCCGACATTGTTCTGTGCCGGGCTGTAACAGCAGTAGAACAGTAACTCCTGATAAGATTTTCTTTACATTGCCGACTAGCGAGATGAGAGATGTTTGGCTTCAAGTTTCAATGATCAAATCATCTCTAAAAAAGTTACCTTTATTCGTTGTCAAACAACAGGGTCGCCAATTGTCAACTTGGCTGATCAGCTGTTCGAGAGCTGTCCGCTGTTGCCACCGCTACTAGGGATCGGTAATCATCGTGTATTTCCGAGGGTGGTCGGTGAATTCAAACGAAATGCACTTTTAATTGCAATTATCTCATAGAAAAACTAAATCAAAAAGCTCATAGCTTAACTTTATGAATCCTCATAAATTGTACAATAAGTTAAACCGAATATCTGCTTAAATTTTGCCATGACCGGAATACCCTATTTCCGTTGGAAACGTTGAAAAATGAGTTTTTGGCGAATAACTTTTAAAATATTTGGAATTGTGATGGGGTTGTATTTAGAAACAATGTTTATTTTTTAATTCTGCATCGTTTCACCTAAAAAAATGTATGGGTTCCAATTTAAAATAAGAACAATAGCACGCTTTGAAGTTTGACAAGTTTGACACTAGATTTTGGTCATCCTGTATAATTTTGATCAATGACACTTGGTTAACGAGACTACTAGATCTAACTTAATAAGGACGTCGCAAAATTTTATTAACGAGGTGTAATTTGTAGTTTTTATTGATTTTTAAGTCGAACGACGCAAAATCAATTTTTTTGCGCTGCAGTCACTCAACCGATTTCAATAAAATTTTTGTGATATGTAGGCAACCATAACAGGCTTCCAAATGTGTAAAAAAATATATAGCAAGCAATTTAAAAAAATATATCACGTTGGCGTTGCACATTTTTGAGACACCCTGTATAATCAAAAATAATTTCTTGAAATGTACCTTTAAGTACAGGGTAAGCTTGCAAAATGTCAAACTCTTAGCTTAATTAGTAACTGAGCTACAGAAGACGGGAGCTGAGCTGCAGGACCCTGTATATATATAAATTTGAAATAGTTAATACAAGATGGCGGTAATTTTCTACAAAAACTACAGCCACGCCTGGGATTCGAATCCCAGGCGAAATAAAACAAAGTCCAGTTACAAAATGGTGAGTAAAAACTTACATGATGTTGAGGTATAATTAATTGACCATCTTCGCAACCAAGTGTGAATTATAGTACTCGTAGTAGTTAGGTCGGTTGGGAAGATGTACAATTAATTATACCTCAACATCATGTAAGTTTTTACTCACCATTTTGTAACTGGACTTTGTTTTAATTTGTTTGTATGTACAATTGTACAATATCTGAAAAGGGGATTTGATGTTTAGTTGAAAAGAATGATGACGATTACTTACCAGAGTCGTAAAACATCACCGAAAACGTCATGCAGGCGTATTTTGATGAACACAGCAAAACTAAGAAAGCCCCAATCCTTTGGCCATACTACAGCAGGCTACACGCATGTTTAAATATGTATAGAATCTTGATATTTTGCAGTTTATGCGATTGCAAGCGATTAAAAAGAGGCATTGTGTGGTTGTGTTGTACGTTTGACATATGGCATTTGATATCAATCGATATTAATGTGTACCAATCTTATAAAAAAAAGTTACCAAAAACGATGTTACAATTTGTTAATTGTAACACCGAAAACAGTGTTACAATGTGTGCATTGTGAATGCAAAGTAGAAAATATATATTTCTTAAACATGGTACTGAGAAGAATTTTCAAATTTTATTGTCTATTTTGTTTAATTGATTTTTTCTGATGTAACCTATTCATCATTTTATACTGTTGAATACAGATTAAATAATCCTACAAAAATAAAAAATAAACCATATAGGTTGCCATTAAAAAGAAAAAAAATTTTGACTACATAATTCAACACATAATTCCAGAAAAGAAAATTGGAAAACTCTGAAAATAGCTCCTTCAAATGCCACCTGTATGATATGCACACTAACGTAAACTACTTTTAGGATTATTATCTGCACTTTTTACTACTGGAATGCCATATCATAACGATGAATTGAAACAAACTGGATTCGAAAATACGAAAATAATTATTTCACAAGAAGATAATGTAAAGACACAAAATAGAAATAAGAGAGGCGTTGGTGCAGGTTCTTTAGGTACAGTCGGTAGAGTTGCTGTCTCACAGTTCGGTCAAAAAATCACTTCAGCAACTGGTGACGAAGTAATGGATAGAACTGGAATACTAGATACGAGTACCTCCCAACAGAATAGAGATAGAGCAGGATTTATACTGGGTGGTGCAGCAGGGGGGGCGGCGATTGGAGCTGCTGTTGGAACTGTTGTTCCGGTTATAGGCACTGCAATTGGGGCGGCAGGTGGCGTCATCGTAGGGTCTGGTGTTGCAGCTCTTGGTGCCAAAGTTCTCGATGGATAACATAAAACCAATAAATTATAAGTAAACAGTTATGATTTTCTTTTAATATACAAATTTTATTTCGGAAAAACTAAAAACGAATATCACTGTGTATCAGCAAAAGAATTTCTTGCATGCTGATGGGTGAGGCTTATTTGTGTCTTCAATAGAAAATGAAAGCAATGAAACGTACTGTTTAGTGACCAACCATTTTAAAATAGCGAATTATTTCTTGATAAGGACTCTACAGATCGCAGAAAAACCCTCGTGGACCCCAAGTTATCCTTGGTCCTCGAGGGGATACCAACGTTACAAGTTTACTGCGTCAAAGAAGGCGGCCGGCCCAGGTCGGGTACTTAGGGCATTAAGAAGCGGTTATTTCGAAATGAAATTGCGTTCTTTCTTTCTATATACGAAGCCGAGGGCCGATGACGGTTTAACTCGGGAAAAGGGATTTCCAGAGGTTCCTTTGATCTCGCTCTACACCCTCAGATATTTCAAGACGTTTCAGGACTTGAAAAAGTTTCGAAATTTTGAGTGCGGATGTGAAATTACCTCGTTGGGGTTACGATGTCGATTAGTTAATTGAATAACAATTAATTCCGGTTGAGTAGTTTTTTTATTTGAGTTTATTTTCCAACTACAAAAGATAATCGTGGTTAACATCGACGTATATTTATGAATATGTGACCTACAATCAGGGATGTTAAATACCCGGGTATTTATTATCAAGGGTAAATACCCCGGATAAATACCCGGGTATTTACCCAAAGTGGGTATTTATAGGGGTATTTATAAACCTAATGTTGTTATTAAAAATTGCACTAAGAGGAAATATTTAATTACTAAATAAAGGTTTTCCTTTTATCACAACATCAAAAGATTTTCTTATCACAAAATAAACGTTCTTTTCATAAAAATAAAAACATTTTTAAAACAAAGAATAAAAATATCAGTCTCATCTGACGATGTATCAAGAGCACACATTTCCTTGTCAGCATCGTCCATTCAATCGTGTGAATCTTCCATATTTTGTGATTCTGTTATCGAAGAAGATTTAGCAGAAACTTATGATTATAAGTAGAGTTGACATAGCGGCTTTTGTCGTTGTTAATCAATTTCTACTATGCTATGAATCCAACTAAATGTACTTATATAACTCAAATATTTTACATTATTTGTAATCAAGAGTACACATCTACAGAGTGTCCCATTTCATTCCCGCATAACTTTTTTCCAGATAGTAAATGTAAAAAAATAGCCAAGTAAATCACAGCAGTGACGGACAAAAGTTCTCACGGAACTACTATTCCGACACAGGCATCCAAATCGGTTCCCAGCTCCCCACTTCGTACTATGCACGGGGCCACCTACCCACTTGACGGTACCTATATGAGGTGGTTTTATGTATATATAACAATCTTTTATTTTTAAATATTTACTCAGGTATAAACAAAATCACTTGCATAGATATCGGGTATTTGCCCATCTCTAGGTATAACTACGTATGCCGACATGCACGCGCCAATAATTTTGGGGATCACTACGGTGCCCCATAAATTCGCCCATGAACGGCGACTGAGAGAACTGCGCTGCGTCGCTGCTGCGGAAAAGAAATTTTATTGAGACTCCGACTTACAGGGACCGAATCCCAAACGTGCGGGAAGAACTTTTTTCCCCGTGACAGATGGCTGGATTTTATTCCAAACTGTTCGCGGAATACGGGAGCGCACAGATTTAGTATTAGGTCCATTAAATAGATATTCGTATGCGTGGTATGGTGTTTTGTTGTATAAGTTTGTTGCATCGTAACCAGTAAATAAGGACCTTGTTCAAGGTCTAAAGTTCTCTCTGAAGCCGGGGCTACACATTCGTATACTTGCCAAATATCAAATATTTGCCACATGTTAAATATTTAGCAAATATATCATCGGGTTAAAGGTAAAAGTCACTAACTAACATCTAAAATAATTACGAAAATCTGACTTTAAGATGTATTACCAACAAATATAATGATATTTTCTGGATAATTAATGCATTTTCGAGTACTTAGAACACTTATTGATCGCCTCCTTGCACAAGATGCGCATTTAGAAGCATTTGACTACAATTAATTCGTGTTTCAAGAAAATGTAACAAAATGTTAGTTAGTGACTTTTACCTTTAAGCCCACGATATTTACCATGCAAATCGAAAATTTTTGTTATTGATTGGTCTAAACGATGCCATGAGTGATTTATGTTTCTTTTTAAGTTCGTACCAACAAATATGTACAATATTCGTTTGTGATTTCGGACCGTTAGAGTTGCACTGCAACAGTAAATACATCGGACATTCGGACAGTAAATACATCGGACATGTGCGTACCGAATGGGCACTAGCTATTTTTTTGATTAGTTCGCCTTATTCGCACATTAGCTTTTTCAAATCAAACTGACAATTTGATTACGAACAAGCAAGGTTTTATTTTATAATGCCGACATATTTTTAATTACATAAGTGCAGAATTCACTCCGTACTAACAAGGTCACTCTTGTGGAAATTTACAAAACAAATCTTGACGAAACTTTTTGTTTCATTTTAACGATTTTTGTTTATTTCATCAGCTTTCTGTATTATTAATTCGCAGCATCTAATTTTAACAGAATTGTAAAACAATACAATTGGTCATTTGATATGAACTAATTTAAATAAATTATTATTTTAATGAGAAAAAATATATATTTTTTTATTTAAATTAGGAAGATATTGCCTATAAAAGAAATGTTAGATATGGTTTCTTCGTCATCTTTAAAGTTCTACTAAATCCAATTGTACTACTAGGTTCGTTGTATAAATATGTCCTAATCTTGTCTGAAATACAGATCAATTAGCTTCTGAAACTAAAATTTAAACAAATGAGCTTTCAAAATATAACCTTTTTGGTGAATAAAGCAGCTACACAAAATTGTCTCTACTATTAAAATATTTCTAACCGCTTTCGTTTCTCTTCAAATAATAAACATCATAAAAATTGACAAATATGTAAATACAAGCAAATAAAGTATAATTTTCCAAATAAATTATTTTATAGACATGCTGTTTATAAAATTTTTATGATGTTTATTACTTGAAGAGAAACGAAAACGATTAAAAATATTTTAATAGTAGAGACAATTTTGTGTAGCTTTTTTGTTTAACAAAAAGGTTATGTTTTGCAAGCTCATAAATGAATATCATCTATATAGTTCATAGAAAAGCATCAACTTAGGATACACTCTGTATATGGTGTACGTTTTTCTTGAAAAGAAATAACAATGAGTGTGGACAGGTAAAAGCAACAATTTTTTTTTTAATTTCTGTTTGACGGTTTCCGGAAAACTGTCTGTCTGACGGTTTCACAAAATTACAATTTTATGCGGTTTTCGCCCTTTTGAAAAATCAAAAGTCTTACTAATAATTACAAATCTATTGTCAATCTTCGTATACGACCGACTACACACAAAACAAAATTAAAAAAATGGAAAAATTAAACAGCGTACTAAAATGTTCATCGAGTGCAAATAAATGAAACCAATATTTGTCGCCTAGGCACTTGCTATATCCACTTCAACTGGATATTGCAAATACCAAGTATTCGTTCTAAAAAAACCCGTCCGCACAGCCGACCGTCGAATATATAAATCTATTTTTTATGTGGACTCGATACGAATTGAATAGAACTGGTTTTTTCTTTTCACAAATAATCTTCGCAAATTTTTGATATTTGGCAAGTATACGAATGTGTAGCCCAGTGGACAAAATGTGTAGCTCTGTGGACAAAATGTACAACACTGGTCTAAAGAAAGAGCATTAAAAACTTCATACTTGTTACAGATCACTTTATAAACTTTGACATCCAGGAGTGCAAAGTCAACAAATTCTTCGGCAACAAGATCTGGCAGGCTGTGAAATTCGCCAATAAATGGATGGAGCAGGTCATGGCAGCCCAAGAAGTTAAGCATCCCACCCACGCATCTATCTCTAAGATCGATAAGTGGATTTTAAGCAGACTCTCGGCAACAACGAAGACTGTCAACGAGGCATTCGAAAAACACGAATTTCACGTGGCGACATCAGCATTAAAGAACTTCATGTACTACGATTTCTGTGACATCTACTTAGTAAGCTTTAATAATTTCTTTTTAAAATTGCTGTTATAATCATTTTTACTTTATCATACGCAGTATGATAAAGTAGCTAAACTATTAATTTTATATATAGTATGATAAAGTCATGTGCCTGGCCACATCAGATTTTTATATCTCCAATTGTGATTTGAAGACATTATTTCTGGATATATCACAATTAAGAATAGATTAATACTCGGACTGACTTGACAAAGTAGTAGTTTGTCAGTAATCTGTTGGCGATTTCGTGAATGAAAGTCAAGGTTGGTTAGTTTAGAAATAACCTCATTTAGATAAGACGGTGCCGACGGATTATGTAGATTAACGGCAGCTATTTCGAGGCGCCGTCGTAAATTTTGATAACGTCATCGAATAACTGCATAATAATGACGGCTCGGCGTGCTTAGAGCTCGCCTGCTGGATTTTTGCCTGTAGCACAATATTGCAGGCGGCTCAATGGTCTAGGGGTATGATTCTCGCTTTGGGTGCGAGAGGTCCCGGGTTCAAATCCCGGTTGAGCCCATTTTTTTTATTATTTTTTTAAGTAAGATCATTAGAATACAGATATTATTAGAATTTCTATTTCAATACTACACTCTTAGTTTGGCAATATTTGTAATGAATATCGTGATTGATTGAAATTTTAATTATTTCGGAAAAAGTAGAAATAATAATTTTGATAGTAAGTTCTAGATTTAGCTCATATTAGAGGAAATTATATGCCTATTTATAAGAATTGCAGAAGCAAATATTCCAGTAGAAATTTGAAAACATCAAAACTATTAAGAGAACCAGAAGTTCACTTATTTTGGGTCTTTGTTTTACTCTTATAGACAACATTTCGTCATCAAAGAGATGAGTGGGCTGTGGCAGTCCCACAGGGGACTCTCTTGGGCTCATTATTATTTATCGCATACACAGATAGAAAATTGTGTTTCATTGAAATAAATATGAAAAAAGATTTCTTGTTTTTAAGAAATATATCTTTTTGAATTTATTCTTTTAGATCAAAACATATTTCTTTGACGCTACAATATCCACTTCATTGAATACTCTAGTCTATTTGCTTGTAGAGATTAATTTATTTGGAATATGTATTTAAGTCAAATAAACATATTTGGATACTAACAAAAATTATGAATAAAATAAAGCACGTAGTCTTGTATTGCAAGGATTTAATTATAAGTGCAAGCTATCGATTTCGTTCCTTGCGGAACATCATCAGGCTCATCTAAAAAGGAATGATTACAATTATGTTATCATAATATGGTACGCCAGGTGCTCACAGTCTAGGGGAAATTCGAAAAACGCAGCGAACAAAACTCGTGTACAACATATGCGGAGACTGTCACGGTGCATACTGAAGGTTATTAAATTTTGTATGAACGCTCAAGAATTACGCATGCGTGTGGAATTCTTTCATCTCGTGACATCAAATAAAATTTTTCAAACAAATACGTGTCGTCGAATTCAGTGATTTCGTTTATTATGTTGAAACCTTCGCTTATATGTTTTTTAATTTCATATATCTCATAAAGGTCCATTGTTGTTGATTTTTTGAGATTGTGTAATAGTTTCATGTTGTCTATATCTGTTTTATGATTGTTTTCTTGTAGATGTTTGTTAAATGTTGAAGATCTTTGTTGATTGTGTTCTCTGTATCTAATTTTCAAATTACGACCTGTTTGACCAATGTAATGAGCTGTACATGCAGATGTACATCTCATTTGCTGTTTTGTCTTTGTTAACTGTTAACAAAGACAAAACAGCAACAATAGAAAAAAGTGGAATATACCGCCTATCATGTACATCTGCATGTACAGCTCATTACATTGGTCAAACAGGTCGTAATTTGAAAATTAGATACAGAGAACACAATCAACAAAGATCTTCAACATTTAACAAACATCTACAAGAAAACAATCATAAAACAGATTTAGACAACGTATGTTTATCATGCGGTATCAAAAATTTGATGCATTTTGAGTGGATAATCCCACTTTTTCTACTTTGCGTTCGTTATAAACTCATAACGAAACCGCTTTCGGTATTGTCAGGAAAACACTACATCACAAACTTTGTGAATTTTACCACTACTACCAACTGTTGAAGATAAACTACTCTAGATTGTAAGATAACAACCGCAATTTTTGAAATGTATGTAAAATTAATCTCGCAAAGTAGAAGTAGGTAGATAACAAGAATAGTAGGGAAGTATAGTAGGTATATAACACTCGTTTTATAAGACGTATTGGCGCACTCGTTCCATTTGCTCGTCGTGCCCAAAACAACTCGTCTGCCTATTTTTATCGTATAAAACTTATATTAAAATATACTATAGTGTCTCCGTGTTCAGTCTGTTGCGCATGTTTGCTTTATTTCAATTAATTCCGCCGAAAATACGCCCCACACCTGCAGTACTATGAGGTGGACACAATACATTTTTTATAAATATTGTCAAATTTGGATATGTTGCGGAATAATCAGCATTCTTTGTATTAAAAACTATTTTCCAAATTTGGGCCAAATGATCAAGTTAAAATATATCATAATATATGTAACAAAATTGAACAATTCTATAATAAATCAAATTTCTATTAAGTAGAAAAATAAAAAAATCTCCAGATTGTGTAACAAATTCCCCAAATCTCCAAATGGTACTGAAATTCCCCAGAACGGGGCAAAATCCCCAGACCTGGCAACACTGGGGAAAACCAACAACTGGTCGACGATGTGCGACATCCCAAAACACATCACACAATACGCGACATACCTAATAATTACGTTACACAAAGAACTATTTATCGCAACCTTAAAATATCGCATTTTAACTCAACCAACAATTTAATTAATTTGAGTCAATGCGTATTTATTAAACAATTAAACAATTAAACAAAATTTTCTAGCTGTGTACTATTCTAAATAAATGAATTTCTACAAGCAAATAAACAAGAGCAGTTCAATGAAATAAATACGTTTTGTGGCAAAGAAAAATGTTTTGAACCAAAGGAATAAATTCAAATAAATATATTTCTTAAAAACAAAAACAAATTTTTTTGTCGGGATATATAAATGGCTACGATCTGCAATTGATTGTATTTCTAAATGTATTTGTTGACGATACTCTAGTGGCTGTACAACAACAAAAAAACTTGCAAATTGCAGGTACAAAAAATAAATAGCAAACCTTGCTCGATGTCGGTAATATCTGTAATATCAATATTTTAAATAGGCTATGACAACACAGATATTTACACCACATAGATATTTGAGATTTGACAATACAAAATTTGACATTCAAACATGATTTCGATTACATATATCCAACAAGTTGTTCGTTTTTAGTAGATTTTCACGGCACTTTTTTATGAATGGTAATTTTGATGTTTTTTTTTCTAAATGATCTACTTAAATTTAATAATTTTTGTATCCTTTCAACTATTGTAGCCCAGTATGGCTTAGTAGGAAAAAGAGAAGAATGATCATGAAATTTGATTGTGTAATTGTATGAACCTATTTCTAAACATTTTTAATTATAATTAATATTTTATCTACATTTGTTACACTAAATGTGGAATGTTTTCCTGTACATACTTAAAAATGTACTCGACGAAGAAATTTAAACCGCACTCTCGGCAACATTTTGCATTATCTTTTATTAGCTGATTCATTTGGAATCATATTTTGTCACCTGTATATTACACGTGCCTTGCGTGACTACCTGCTGTAATTAGAAAGTTTGAAGCAGCGGCTCAATGGTCTAGGGGTATGATTCTCGCTTTGGGTGCGAGAGGTCCCGGGTTCAAATCCCGGTTGAGCCCATTTTTTTTAAATTTTTTTAATAAAAATTCATAATTTTGCTACGTTTTTGCTTATTACAGGAGGCTGTGAAAAGAGGACTACGTACGCTCAACACGCAGCAGGCTGCAGATCATTGCTGGACAATGAACGTCTGTTTAGAATCAAGCCTTCGCTGCATTGCACCATTTATGCCAAGACTTGCGCAACATCTACACGAGAGACTGGTTAATTTTCCGTTTACAAATCGCCGTTTTGATTTCCCAAAGGTTTGTTTAATATTACAATGCTATTTCAATCAAATATTATTCGTATCTTAAAAAATTTGGTTATATTGCAAGTTGTATAAAGTAAAATTAATTTTGTTTATACAAGGTGCTGAATTTAGGCGTGTCGAAAAATATCTATTTATATAATTTTTAATATCTAAATTTGTTTATCCAACCGTATATGTTCCTAACTCACAGCGTTTATAGTTCCTGCGATATTTATTTGTTTTTCCAAAATATGCCCGTTGCTGGATCTTTTTAAAAACCATGTAAAACCGACTTTTTTTAAGACTTTCGCTTTCAACTACGTCAGGCAATAGTGAAAGCCAGAAGGTAGATGATAGTATCCAAAGATATTAGATACACTATACAGGTGGTTCATAGAATTTAGTAAATTTTGATGTTTGTCAAATGGCTTTTTCTTGAATTTCTTAAAGGGAACATCCTGTATAATATGGGTTGGCTGTAATCATTCATTACTTCGCTCTAATTTATATCTAGTATGTCATACACCGAATGTTCGTAGTTTTTGTGTTATTTGCAATTTAACGAAAATGCAATGGAAGTGCTAACTTTAATATTGCTCTGTATACAAGATATTTAGTAGTTTGATGTAGAGTCTGTCTGTAAGTGATGAAAGAAGAGGTAGTTTAGAACCTATTTAACCAGATTTATCCGTATACAAAGTATTACCAACATATTAACAATTTTATATGATATTTTGGAAGTATATTTTGCAATTTAAATTGCATATGTCACGAAAAAGCTAGTAAATCTATTTTTACTGAACATAAATTAAAAGGGACTTTTAAAAAGAGACATTCCAATTAACAAATAATTGACAGGGTGTTTCATTTAACAACTTTTTATCATTATCTATTTTTAGCGACATCAGCATCTAGCTATGATTTTAGTTATTATGTGACAAAATTTTTAGGACAATATCTGCAACAATGTTGTTTTCACGGAGTTTTTTAAACAAGGCATGCAATTGCCATTTTTTTACAAACAACTGAATTTCTCAGAAACTATTTACTTTACACAGCTTACACAACTTACATAGTTGAAAAGATTGCTTTCTTAGTATTCATAATATTGTACGATATACTGGGCGTTACATTTAAAAACATGTAGGTACATACTTTCCGTCTTGACTAATTGCAAACTTTGTGTAACTGAAAATACTTTTATGTCCTACATGATCATAATGTGACACGAACTCAAATACACACTTACAAACTTTCACAAAACTGTTTATTATAATCTGGTATTCACTTTTCATGTATTGTATCTTTTAAAAAACGCTTTCAGTTACATCTTAGATACCGGAGCAAAAACAGCTACTTATGCCCGTGAGGGCATTAAGGATTCTTAATGCCCTCCCGGGCATTAAGTGTTGCCATGGTTTATATGTCAGATACATCAAATATTTGACATTCAAATTGTAAATTTTAAATCGTCAATGTCAATTATTGGCGATTAAGGTTATTCTGTTTGACAATTAATTGTCTGCATTGTCACTCAACTCCGAATTGTTTGTATTGTTATTCAACTCCGTAGATACGCATGTCACTTGATTACGTCAAAATAATTATTAGTTTTATTCATAGAAGCACACACAGTTGTTAACCAACCATTTCTAATATTTATTAATATTTTTCAAAGGAGGAACAAAACCATTGTAGGACATAAAATTTTATATGTACCACGGGCATTACTTGATGTTTATAACCTCGGGCGACTTAAAACGGGGCGTAAACATCCGTTTAATGCCCTTGGTATATAAAAAACTATTACGTTATAGAAATTGCTGAGTCAAACAACTTTCGTATAAAACATTCTTTTCTTTCTCTAACGACCTACCCTGTATATCCTACTTTCTGCATGGGTATTGCATATTTCAGGAGGTCGCATCCTGGAACGAGCCTAGGATCGAGAAGGACATCGCAAGGATAATGGAGGTCGTGGTGTCGATACGCCGCATGAAGAAGCTATTCAACGTCACAGGAAAACACAAGCCAAAGGGTCAGTTTACCGAATAGATCCTTTCCATCATTTCCCAGGACCTGGACGCATTATCCTTCTATAAGTCTTTCGACGGATTCAAAATCGAAACAAAATTATATAAGCTTAAAATCAAATAAATACTTTGTATGTTTTTATTTTCAGTAATTTTAGAGACAGGAGCTGATTCCTCGTTGCAGGAGTACCAGGACGTTATACAGGACCTCTCCGCTTGCGATTCAATTACTTTTCAGGACCAAATTGAAGCCGGACTGAGATCCAAGGTAGTCTCGGACAAAGTTGACGATGTCACGGCACACTTGATGGTTCCGGACGATTTGAGGCTGGCGTTCGAAGTGGACTTGCAGAAAACGGAGAAAAAGCGCGTCAAGCTGGCTGCAGAGCTGGAGAAATTGAAAAGGATAACTTCGATGGAAGCCTACAGGACGCAGGCGTCTGAGAAAACGCTGGAAATGAATTCTAAGAAGGTAGGTACCTATTCTTAATTTTATGTCACGAAGAGTTATTATAGGAATTAGAAGAAAAATACTTCAAGACTATCATGAATGATTCTTTTTTTAGTAGTTTTTTCATTACTGCATATAAGCATTCTGTTAACCGCCACGGCACCACGTAAATTGACTCCGCCTACATTGTGCAGCGTGCAATCTCTATTTTATCTCCATTGTGTCTATTTTATGCGGTTATTAGATATTTAAAAATCATCAATAAATAGAGGTAATTAAAATGAGATGTTCCTTAACAATCTTGCCAATTCAGATATTAATTTAATTGTCTCTAACCAACGCCTTGTACATATTGATTTTACTTGATTTCTGTGTGCTTAATCAGTTGGCGACCCTTAAGGCAGCCCGCTTACCGGCCAACCGCTGCACGATGTAGGCGGAGTCAATTTACGTGGTGCCGTGGCGGTTAACAGAATGCTTATTTGCTTGTGGCATACCAAGATCGCGGTGCAGGTCACTGTTCCGTATGTACCAAGGAGCGTTAACCATATTCCTTACAATTATATTTTGGAAAGTCTAGATTCCTTGTATATATGCCTTTTTTGCGTGACACCCCAAAGTTGGATGCCGCATAACCAAATCGGTTTTAGTACTCGGTTCTTCCCAAAAGCCTGTATTATTCTCTGTATTTGAGGCGAAGCTCTACTCTTTTCTTCTTAACGTGTTCTTTCCACCTTAGCTTTCTATTCAGAGTCATGCCCAAATACGTTGCAGTGCCCTCGATTCTGTTGTGCGTAAAGTTAATGTGGACAAATTTCAGTTCGTTGAGCTTGGTTTTCCATTTTGTTTGTCTTTTGATGTCTTTTATTACTAGCTTGTTGAAGATTCGTAGTAGATACTCAAAGAGCTGATCCCACTGCCATTAGAGCCGTGTCATCTGGGAAAGTGGCGACTGTTACATTTTCCAGCTGTGATAGGTCGCTTGTATATGTTAGATAGAGAATTGGTCCCAAAACACAGCCCTGTGGTCCTGCTTTAATTCTTCTGTAGTAATGTATCTGATATATACGTTATTTCAGACGTATTTCAGAAGGTTTATTTTCTAGACATATTATTGAAGAGAAAATTAGTTTGACAGATTTGATGTCACATCTTAACTATTGTCTTTTTCTAGATTGCTGTCCTTGAAGAGAAAATTGGTAGGATTGATTACATGCAGAGTTTTTCTAGACCATAATTTATCATTCTTTGTATTAATTTTGTTGTCTTTGTAAGTGTTTGTTATAATAAAGTGATATTTAAACTATGTAATAATAATAATAACTGTTCGTTTTTATTGTAATTTTTATTTTTACATTTCAGGGTAAATCAACCAATTTCAGCAACTAAAATTAATTTGCGCTAATAGTGCAAAATAGTGCAAAATACTAATAGTGTTTTTTTTTTTCAACAATAAATTCTGTTGTTAAAAATCATCGTACAGAGTTCTTCTAGAGCTCATTTTTTTACATGTAATTTTTTTGCTACAATAATTAAATATAATAGTCCCTATTTAACAACATGCTCAAATATTTTTTGGTAAAATTAATACTTTAGCTGCATGAGCAAATTTTATTTTAAGAAATGTGTCTAGCCACATAAGATTTTTTACTTTATTTGTCTTAGAATCGAAAAGTACCTAATACAAAAGTTGTAAATCATGGAAAAATCTGTAACTTTTGTGGAGGTTACTATATAGCATAACCTCAAAACTTCCGAGAAAAATGCAAAAACCTTTTTTAGAACTTTTTACTTTTAATTTTCGCATAAACCATTTCTTGTAATTGCGGAACAAGTTGTGAAAATAATCGATGCGGATGTCGGAAACACGGACTGTACGGTACAGATTATGCACAAAATGTAAGCAAAATTATTCAAACATTGGTAAAAATAGTGCATGATTTAAATGACTTACAAAACAGTTCCACTAAAATGTGATCTTGAAGAAACGTTTCAAGGACTTTTTTTTTTTCACTCACTGTGCTCTGCTTTTCACACATTTCACTGATTCACTAGTTCGAAGGGTTTAGTTCTTTTTAGTCTTCTCACTAGATTCTGGTTGTCCAGTAGCTGCATGGCCTCTACGTTGACGTGATGGCTTAGGCGAGATTCATGCTTAGTGGCGAATCTTTTTATCTCTTGGATGACTTGTGGGACACCAAGATCACGGTGCAGGTCACTATTCCGTATGTACCAAGGAGCGTTAACCATATTCCTTAGTACTTTATTTTGGAATATCTGGATTCCTTGTATATTGGAGCTTTTTGCGCAGCCCCAAAGCTGGATGCCGCACAATCAAATCGGTTTTAGTACTTGGTTGTAGACTTGTAGTTTGTTCTGTACTGACAACTGAGAGTTTCTTCCCAGAAGCCAGTACAGTTCCCTGTATTTGAGGCCAAGCTCTACTCATTTCTTCTTAACATGTTCTTTCCACCTTAGTTTTGTATCCAGTGTCATACCCAACTACTTTGCAGTATTCGCATATGGAACTATGGCGTCGTTAATCTTGACATGAGGTATGTCCTCGATTCTTTTGTTTGTGAAGTTAAAGTGGACAGATTTCAGTTCGTTGAGCTTGGTCTTCCATTTTCTGGTCCATTTGTATATTTTTTTACTAGCTTGTTGAAGATTCCTGGTAGATTCACCAATAGTTGATCCCACTGCCATTAGAGCCGTGTCATCTGCGAATGTGGCGACTGTTACATTTTCCATCTGTGGAAGGTCACTTGTATATAGTAGATAGAGAATTGGTCCCAATACACTACCCTGGGGTACCCCAGCTTTGACTTCTTTTAGTTCCGAGTATTCATCGATCTGTTTTATTCTGAATAGTCTATCAGATATATAGGATGTTAGCAGCTCGACGTATTGTAAAGGTAGCATACTCTTTAGTTTGTGTATCAATCCTTCATGCCAAACCTTATCGAAAGCTTGTGTCACATCAAGAAAGATTGTTGAGCAAATAAGCTTTTCTTCTAATGCTTTCTCTATTATATCTGTTATTCTATCGACTTCAAGAACATGAAGAAGAAAAATATTCCAACCAAGCATCGGATGGCAATGAAAAGCAAGAAAATTTGGGAAAAAGAGAAAGATTGGCAAAATTTACACGATATTTGCACGATAATGAAAAATAAAAACAAAAATGTGACCTTTATAAAAGTTATAGATTTTGTTACGGTCTACAACTTTTCTGTAGGACTTTTTTTCAGAGAACGTAAAGTTTCACCGGAAAACGCTATAATACATTCTGTACCCCCTTTCAACCCCTCGCCCCCCAAATTAACACTATACCACCCCCTGCCTTTAATTTTTTACGTTATTTATAGGCCCTTTTACCATTACCAATGATAAAAGTCCTGTTTACATTTAGTACACATTCTCAATTTAATTTTAGTGCACTATAATGAAAGTAAAACGTAATCCATAGAAATGGCATTTTTTTCTCTCTTTCTTTCGCCTTTTCGTCATTCTTTGTTCATACAATACACTGGTTGTAGGTACCTTTTAGCGGAAGCACTTTCAAGACACGATAAAGGAGCCGTAATAAAATTTAAACCTTTCAATTTCCACGTATATAGTGGAAGGCCACCCCTCCAAAATCGATTTCTAGTTTAGCACTTTGCTCGAAGCGGTAAGTTCGCCATATAACAGAAACGCGACATGTCTCGCCCCCCTGTATTCGGCTCCATAGCTCCAGGATTCGCGAGAGACATCCACTGGATATAGAGACACCGAAGAAAGTTATCTATGTATAGGAGATGGCATCCGATGTAGATGTTATTCAGGGTAAAATAGCTTTTCCACTACAGATTAGATGGATAGAGTGCTTTTGAGTATTTGGTGTGGTGTAAAGTTTGAGTATAGCCTAAATTTGTTTGTAGGTAATTAAGCCGGATTTGTTCTTTTTATCCAATGGTATTAAATGCTCCATATTGTTGGTGAAAGCAGTGTCAGAAAATGTGCCCAAATGTATCTGATTTTGAGCAACATATTGGAAGACAAAATGCAAACCTAAAATAATGCTACAAATAACATCAATCTCGAGCTCGTTTTGCCAAGTTTAACATATTCTGGGAGACATATTCAGTTGTAACTCGTAACACATCAGCCAAAAAGATGTTCAAATAAAAAACGTAGATAATTAATTGTTGTGTTTAAAATTATTCTTATTTCACAGGAATATGTTTGTGGAATATGTGAATTCTGTAAAAACATACAGAAATTTAGCTGGTGTCCAATAACCAGCAATGTTCGAGTTAATTCTTCTTTTACAGCTTTTTTGGTAGTTTATTACACTCATTTTTTGTAACATTTCAACTATTTCTCTCTAGGTATAAACTTATTGGGTGTTTTTAGTTCCTTCAAGTATTACTAAAGGAAGGAAGAAGAACATACAAAAAGTACCTTTTACAAATAATTAACTTCATTAAAAAAATATCATTGGTCAAAATACAAAAATTAAGAAACATTTATTCTGAGTAAAAAGTTCTATTTGGTCCTATTGATAACAAGTTAATATTCCTTAAGAAGTTAGACTCATTTAAAATAGTTTTATTAATATTTTGTTATTTTTTAAGGTATTCAAAAATAAATAAGTCCTTATGAAACATTTTAGTCAGAACAATTACTTTCTGAGAAAAAAAGTGTGGGAATAAACACCCAAGTAGAAGATATTTGTACACTAGGGTGGTTCAAAAATGCATTGAAAAAGTTTTTGTGATGTTACAAAGCAACGATCCCCCCAAATCGTTTCCAAATCCAAAAAAAGCGGACACTTTTTACTTATTTTTTCTTCGAAATTTTGATTTTTAATGGTGCCTATCGATGCATCAAATTTACATAAGAAAATGCATGGGAAAAAGATTATATTATTCTTCGAATAATTCTTCGGGGTTTAGGAAAACTTATGATTAAAGTTATAGGACTTGTAGAGGACTTTCCAATGAAGAATTTGAGCTATTATACATATGGCTTTGACGCCCCCAACCCACCCCCACAGTGCCCTGAAAACTTCGCTTAAATGAAAAATGTACATTCTTCAGAAAACTTACCGTTCTAATCACTTCATTCTCTTTTTTCTCATAGAAATCATTACTATAAGTCTAGTTGAATGTTTATAAACATTTGTCAGGTAATTTCCATTTGTTTAAACAAATTTCATTTGTTTAAATAATTCGCTTTTCTCGAAACTCCGTCGGACATTTTCTGAGTTCGAAATGGCAGTTTATTATCTTAGAGTGACATTATTCATTAAACAAATTCTTCCTATTGTTTAAACTAGCAATGATTATTAATTTTTAACTGTTGTTCTAATTATGGTAGAAGTCAGGTTTTTTGTGAAATTAACTTATAAATTTCATGTTCGAGGTATCTTGCCTATGTTATTAGCTAATAAACCCATATTTGTTTAAACAAATTCTATTTGTTTAAACAATTTTTTTGCAATTCTCCTAACATTCATTTTTTTAGATCGGTCTGGTCAACTGTTATTGTCAAGTAACATCACTTATATTTTGGGGTAATTTCAATTGTGTAAATAATAAAATATTATTCAAATGCATAAGGGTGATATACAGGTGGTATGTAAATTTTAAAACAAATTAAAAATTACAGCCACAACCTGGATTTGAGCCAGGGACCTGGGACCTGGTTCAAATCATTAAGTCAAATATTATTCGCTTTCAGTATCATTTATTCGAAAAAATTGAATTTATTTAAAATCCTTTTTTCGGGAAATTGGGGAGTTACCGTAAACTTGGGTGACTTTGGCCGCCCTGGGTGACTTTGGCCACTATTCGAAAATTTATTTATATTACTTAGATCTTTGTTAATATTTCAAACAGTGCGAGTATTTTTGGTTATTTATATTTTAGATACTATATTGAATACAAAGGTGCTTAATGTAAGTTAGATGATAATTTATTTTTTTTGTGGCAGTGTTCAGAAGATAGCTTTGAAAATTGACCAATTTTGTCACTATGAACAACTTTGTTTGTGTTGAGTAATCTGTCAGCATCTATGATTTGCCGCCGATAACATTAGTCCTGTGGTTTGTTAGGAATATCTTTCTGCAATACCCGCGTAGTTAAAGTGCTCGGTGTAGTCAATCGAGGAAAGTAAAGTCGGGCATTCTCAGTGGAAATGGCCATCAAATGATGACATTTCTGTGGTATGACAAAGATGACATTTTACAAGCAATAAAAACACCTGTCCCGTCCAAAGGAGGTTTCTTCATTATACCAGAAGTACAAAATTATGTCTAGCTATACCGGGTGATTCAATTTCGAGGCTTATTAGATCTCGCTTATTAGTGGAAATAGAGGCTATGTTTAAATTTGGCAAAGTTTCGTATTTTTGTGCTGAACAATTATCTGAAAAGAAATTTTAGCTATCATTTTTCATTTTAAAGATATCCGCAAAAAACTGAAATGTTAAGATATCGTTTTTAATTTTTTATTCAAAACCAAACGTAGCTAGACATTTGAAACAAATACATTCTACAGCGACTTTTTAACAAGGAATGCAGTGTTATTTTTTAATTTGAAATAACATCAAAGATGGCGGCGTAATCATGGCCAACTTTTGTTTTTCTTATGGGCGCCATATTGAATTTTAGCATTTTCCGATAGTCGTGTTTTTTTCTCATTTCCGCAATGTATAACATGTTAGCATTATTTTTTAAAATAGTCATAAAATAGTTTTGTCATGATCTTATTGCTGATTTTAACATATTTTGTTTTTGAACACTTTTAAAACATATTTGGCGGCCAAACTCGAGCATACACTAGCTTATCGTTTCATTGGCATGATAAACAGTAGTATGGCCAAAGTGACCCAATAATGAATTCTGACTTTGGCCACCCATATATATACATAAAAGAAGAATATCCTGACGTTGGAAATATTAGTGTTTTGAGATTTTTGAAGTACTATCAAAGACCCAAAAAATAGCACAAGTATGAGTAATTATATCTAATCTGTTAAAAGTTATCAGACTTCAAATTTCAAAAGTGGACTAAAGTCACCCAAGTTTACGGTACATTTCTTTTAAAAATATTAAATTTTCTACAATAATTCGAAAAAAGTTGAAAATGAATAAAAATTTATTGTTTAAACAATAGGAGGATTTTTTTAAATGGATAAAGTCACTCTAAGATAATAAACTGCCATTTCGAACTAACAGAATTCAGACGGATTTTCGACAAAAACGAATTATTTAAACACCTAAAAATATGTTTAAACAAATGGAAATCAACTGACAAATGTTTATAGGCATCCCACTAGACTTATAATAATGACTTCTATGAGAAAAAAGAGAATGAAATAATTAGAAGGGTCAATTTTTTGAAGAATCTAAATTTTTTCATTTAAGGGTAGTTTTCAGGGCACTGTGGGGGTGGGTTGGGGGCATCAAATCCATATGTATGATAGGTCAAATTCTTCCTTTGAAAATTCCTCTACAAGTCCTATAACTTTAGTCTTAAGTTTTCCCAAACCCCGAACAATTATTCGAAAAATACCAAAAGTTGTCTTTTTCCCATGCATTTTTTTATGTAAATTTGAGGCCTCGACAGGCACCATTAAGCAACAAAATTTCGAAAAAAAATACGTGTCCACTTTTTTTGGATTTGGAAACGATATGGGGGGATCGTTGCTTTCTAAATAAAAATAGCCAATTTGAACCACCCTATTGTACACACTAATTATATCTATAACCGATGATCTCTATATTTTCCCTTAATGTTTGTTAAATAAGAAAAAGCTTGCCCATACATACACAATGTTTATAATTCGAGGAAAAATTAAATGCAAAAACATACCAAATTATAAATAAAAATATGTTAAGCACCCATAAATTTGTTTCATTGTCAAAATTTGTACTGTTTGTTTAATTAACTGCGGTCACGAAATTTGAAATTACACTTTAGTGTCCTGTCCTGTCCGCTTAAATTATCGTCTATAATTGCAAATCACTCAGTATATTTATTAATTTTCTATGAATGGGACCGACATAATTTTCGTCATAGAAGCTCTGAACTTGTCTGGTGATAGGTTAGTTATCTTATCTGGAATGTAAGATCATATTGAAATCCACCACCTACAACTCTGTTCTTCTCCTAAAGTACCATTATGAGCAGCAAATTCAAATTATAGGTTTATTTTGTCACACATTTGGAAAGGCCAAAATATTGAAAACAAATAATGTTACAGTTTGACCAATAACTTTGCCAGATTGTTGTTTTCTAGTGGTTATTTTGTTTTTATGTAACAGATAATGGTAAGTAATATTGTCAATTGAAGTTAATGAATAGTCTAGAATGTTGCCCGTTGGATGTACAGTCGAAGAAAAAAAGATCTTTACATGACCGCGGCAAGCCTACACCAAGCGTAGGTCGGAGATTGTCGGTCGTCGTATATACCTGCTAAAGCCATAAAACCGAAGGGTCACTTCTGTTTCATTTCATTTTAAGTTTTCTGTATGTAGATGGCATGAAATTGAGTTTCGTATTAATATAATATACTTTCGATATTTGGAACGAGCGAAACTGCCGCTCGTAGCTAAAGATTGTTATTCGTTAATATTTTTGTTTCGATTTGCAATTGCAATATTATTTCATTTATACTCAAATACAAAGTAACGTTGGTTATAATTATAAAAGTTTGAATTAGGCACATATTAAAATACTTTATCATCATGGCTATTATTTATTATTCATGGACATTATATATTTTATTTATGCATATAATTATGTATACAACAAAAATAATATAAATATAAAATGCGAATAGTATAGATAAAAATAATAGGTAGATATATAACAGTAAAATATAATATATGTAATAACTTAAAATAAATATATGTAATAACATAAAAACAAACATTTAATAATATAGTAATAACATAAGCATGTGTTAAATAAGAAAACTGGTCTGTTAGGTTGGAGGTGATATAAATTTGGAGTGCCTTTATTACATATTTGTTGAGGTTGGTATGACCTGCTGTTTTAGGAAATGATACATTTATGACAATCTAAACACAGAACATATGTATCGTCAATTTGTTGCACTAAGAAAACAAACAAAATCCTTTGTTGTTGTATCAGCCAAAATTGATTTAATTGTGGTTGTCCAACAAATTTATGATTTTTAATCAAATAGCTGCCTAGATTAATAATTGAACTGCTTTTTGTTTGTTTCCTTTGTGTTTTAATTACACTAATGGACATTTTTTAACGACCTTTTAGCTGCTCATTATAATTTATAGATGTTTTGACTGTATTGTACATTTATTTACTTAAGTGTTTAAAATTTATTATAAAGGGAACATTCACATTTATTATATGTCCCACATTTTTTCCCGCATAAATTATTTTTAGAAACTAAATGTTTCAGAGTAAAACTTTTCACATGGACCTATTTGCTTTTCCAAATCCTTGAAAAGTTACAGCAAACTTGAAATATTAGCAAAATAAATTTGTATATAAAATATAATTTGCATTACCAATTGTTATGCGGCAACGGATACCCTTGAATACAACCATTTTATGTTTTTTTATGGCATGTTTCTGATGTTCAGATAAAAGGTTCAATGTTTCAAGGTTTCTAAGGGACCCTTTTGAGGTGTCTAGAATATTGGAGTCAGCCAGTATAATTTTTTTTATCATTACAAAAATCAAATTAGCGATGAATTGACTGCTCGTCTTTTCCACAAAAATCAAAATTGAATACTTGGAAAATCAAATATGAAACATACAAATAATCCTTACCATATTCACAGGCCACTCACAAAATATGTTATCAATTTCTTATAATTTTGAGTAAATTTTATTACACAAGATTATAAATGTATTATATCGGGACAATTAAGCGATACATATGTCAAAATCAGTAGAAAAAAGGGAATGGCCATTAAAAAACTATCGATGACGTCATAAGTAAAAATAATTGAAGGTTGGACATTGAATTTAATATAGCTATGTATATTCATGTATATTTTGATAATTACAAATTGACAAGTTGGAGGATTTTTAAAATAGTAATCCGTTCCAGAGATTTTGTCGTTTCCATACCTTACATAATAAATAATAATATTGAATTGATTAATTAATATTAAGGTAAATAACAATTTAATGATAGTAAATTGAGTAACATAATAGATTGAAGTTCAAATAAATTTTAATTTTACAATTTTTTTAAAGTTATCGACATATTATTCTGATGTGATATCATTCATATTGGATTGTAAATCCTCCCCTTACATATCACACATAAGAAAATGCGTGCTACTATGGAAGGTCAAAATATAATTTTAATAAACAAAAATAACAACATTTTTATAATTAAACTAAAATGCTGAACAACAGTTCTAAAGGGCATATCTGCAGCAAAGTAGAAACCGGGACAAATAACATTTTCAGTTACATGCAAAATTGTAGAACTGTTTTAAAAATTATTTACGCCGAATATAATGATCGATTTTGGGTTTCAGACATACGCCGGCCGGCGGCGCCCTGATGACCAAGGACTTAAAAATGTGCTTAACACAATATTCAACAAATTTGCAGATACGACCTTTAGAACTATAACAACAGTATACCGACTGAAGCTATCGGCTTACCTACTTACAATAAGAATTAATTTACTGTGTATTTTAAAATACATTAAATATTACAATGCACTATTGTCAGTTTCGGATATCGGAAACATATATAAATAGACGAAATTCGATTTCATTCCATACATACAGAAAAATAAAACGAAACGAAACAAAAGTGGCCCTTTGGTTTTATGACTTTAGCAGGTAGGTATCCGACGACGGACGACCGACAATCTCCGACCTACGTTTGGTGTAGGCTAGCTGCGGTCATGTAAAGATCTTATTTTCTTCGGCTGTACATAATATCGAAATAAGACTGGTTTATTGGGTTTGAAAGGCTCCAAATCAAAATTACTCATGGATTGACCTTGTTTATTAATCCAATGTTTCAAATAATAACCCAATGCTAAAATAATACATAAAAATAACACTCAATAATGTGTTTCGCGGAACCTCGGTTGGGAAACGCTGGTCTAGTATGTATTTTATTCAAATTTGCGACAATTTAGCTGCTAACAAAGCACTAAACATAACAAACAACACTGGCGCCACCAATGAACAGATTCGTCCAATAAATTCTCAATGTCGAACATCCGTCCAATGTCCCTACTAATCCAATAAATTATGCCAAAGCAGCGGTTCTGCAACTTGTCAATCATCGTTAGCGAGTAGCTCGTATCTCTGACGCCGAATCATTTGCGTCAAATTTAGCAGAACAGCCGCGCCAGCAGTAACTATATTTAATTGCGGTTTGCGGTAAACTACACAACGAGCATTGCTGTCGTCTCTCGTCCCATGTACGGGGGGAGAGTTGAGCAAAAAATTGCTAACAGATGTCACTGGTTTTAAGCATCATAAATCAAACTGAATTGTAATGAGTAAGCGTAAAGTTATGAAGCGGGACAAATGATTGTCTATGTGTGTATGGGTGTGTGTGTGTGTGTAATATGGGTTGTCCTAATTTTGGAAGATTTAATTGATACGTTTTGCGAAGTGGTCATTATTGTGTTAATTAACAGTGATTAGGGACATTGGTATTGAGAAATTGTATTAAGAGTGGGGTCCAACAGCTGATCGACACCAGCTCGGCTGTTTTTGATGAGTTTGGAACAATCAGTCGAGAATTGGTTTTTGCGTGGGGATGTCGACGTTTTCGCTAAAGCTACTTTGGAACAAGATAGACTTCGCCGACGTGCGGTCAACATTATATGATCTAACGTCTTTAACGATGTTTCAATTTATTTTGGCACACGTAATCAGGCTGTCTAGTGATTCTTTACAACGCTTACCAACATTACATGGTAACTCTATAAATCACTGTGATAAATTGTTGACATAACCGTGACCATACCGTGACATAACCTATGTTGAGAATTTGAGATATTTATCGTATATTTATATGATAAATAACTTCAACATTTGTCTACGGTGTATGAAGTGATATCTGCAAAAACACACGTACTATGAATACACGCACACGTACTATGAATATATGGAATATTTGAAAGTGTATTGAGATTATGTGGCCATATACATTTATACCTCCTAAAAAACAAACCCCGTACCAATAACTTTGGTCACAGATTACATACTCTTGGTACGATAGATTATGCACTCATTTCTCAGCCGATAATACATTATGCCTAGCTACTGAAAAACACAAATATACATATCGACCCATGCAACGAAGACTATCGTAACTAACTAACAAACTAATGTAGTTACTATTGTCTTTGTTGCATGGGCCAGCCTCTTAAGAGGCTGGTTCAGCCTAACTTCAGGACTGTTCTGGTAGGCGCCTATTGGTCCAATTATTCAAACTGTACAGTACTCGTGTGGGTTTATTATTGAATAATGATAGTATCTTATGAGATTACAACAATCTAAGTTAACTCATCTTGGTCGGGCCTGCTCGATATTTATTATACCCATGCCCAATTTTAAACAATTGCTGCTCATACAAAGACGTATAATTGGATGTCGTGATTTCAGGAATAACATTTCAATTATGTTTTTGGTGCCAGTCTGACGTAGTTTCACTTTACGTCAATGCAATATTTGAGAAAATTCCAATAAATGAAATCGAAAAAGAATCTAGTCGTATTTTCTCAATTTTTCCATCCATGTTTGAGTCTAGACAGTGTCGCTATCTACGATGTTCTCGAGAACTAGGCGTCCTTAGACGAAGATAGTAATGGGTCTATTTCTATCTACCATATACCACAAAAAAGGTCTGTAACTCGCTAAAATTCACATTTATATTTACTGGACAGATTTCGAGAGATCTAACCTACAAATCAGATACAATCTGAAAATATAGAAACCTTTAACACCGCACAAAACAGTATTCCAATCGAAATTAGGAGATTACATAAAAATTCTACTATTCACATCAGACATCAATCAGGTTTGTGCCTAAAGATGTATGTATACTATTATTTTATTAATAAGACCATCTCAATTGTTAGGTTAGCTAGCAGAAAATACATATAAAGAGTGCTGTTTTATCCATTCTACTACCAGAGAATTCAAGCTTCAAGTATGGTATGATGCAGAAGCTCATTACGGGTTTTGTAATTTGATTCAAATTACATTACGGAGACTCAAAATCCTGACGTACTATTTTGTTGATCGAAGAGGATTTCTAGGCAAGAGATGTGATCACTAATTTTCATAATTTCCATGAACTGACAATAAAATCACCGAGGAAGATTACCGATTTTGTATCAAATTTCTTGGTAATATTACTGGAAGACGTCTATAATATATACGAGAAATGTTATATAATGGGACATAGTCGACTTGTCAACCACTGACTCCAGATGTTTTTCTTCTCAAGTGTATGGAAAATTTATGTTTAAGACAACAAACCGCAGATTCTATTGAAATTACCCCCGAAGAACCCAACAAGCATTTTGACCCATATGCGTGACTGATGCTAGCGAGGATCAACATTTTTGTGATTTTATGTTGACATTATAATATATTTATGAAGCTGTATAATATTATAAAGCTTATGTTGTCTAATTGTCTTTTATAAATAATATATGAATTAGAAATTGGCAAATAAAGAATAACTTATTAAGTGTTTTGTTTTTCTTATACGTTATCAGATCCCTTTGCTGTTGATGTACTATACGTATGTGGAATATGTATACTTGTGTGTTTTTCATTGGCTAGGCATGTGTATTATCAGCTGAGAAACGAGTGCATAATCTATCGTACCAAGAGAAAGTAATCTGTGACTAGTACGGGTGTTGCGATAGATCACACGTATTTCTTCACACACACACACAATGCTACGGACATATTTTAGGTATAAATGGGCACATAACCCTACACTTAAAAAAATATTTCACATATTCATAGTATGTGTGTTTTTGCAGATATCACTTCATAAACCGTAGACTAATGTTGAAGTTATATAAATATATGATAAATATCTCAAATTCTCAACATAGGTTATGTCAACACCTTTTCACAGTAGTTTTTAGAGTTACCATGTTATGTTGGTAAGCATTGTAAAGAATCACTATATAGCAGACAGCCTAATTACGTGTGCAAAAATAAATTGAAACAGCGTTAAAGACGTTAGACCGTATAATGTTGACCGCACGTCGGCCAAGTCTATCTTGTTCCAAAGTGGCTTTAGTGAAAACGTCGACATCCCCACGCAAAGACCAATTCTCGACTGATTTTCCAAACTCATCAAAAACAGCCGAGCTGCTGTCGATCAGCTGTTGGAGTCCCCTCTTAAGCGGACAAATTGTGCACACGGTTCTCTTACCACCTCAGGATTTTATTTGTTAATTTAGGTAAAATCATGCTAGAGAACATAAGCTTTTTAATATAAAGAAAGATACATCTTTCGGTGACTGTACAACAGTACATCTGTACTGTTTTAGTTACATCTATAGAATAGATGGGATAGGTAATAATGTAATAACCCCGTGACATATAGTGGGATACTCTTCAATTTGCTCTGCAGGGAAAATCCTGCGATAGCGTAGTACTAGATGGGAATTAACTGCAAAATCTGACAAGCAGAATATCGTAGATATTACGGTTAAACCGGTTGACATCGAAACGTGGCTGAATTCGGTGGTTGGCGGTAGAAGTCAGCCGCCCCCAACAGACGTGCTGCAATTTACTGTCGGTGACGTTTAAAGAGAAATTTTGAATAAGAATAGATGCACGCCAAGTTCAGACCGGTTGTATTCTGAACCCGTTTAACCTGACATATAACATGGAATTCGAGTACATATTAATAATTTTCTTTGAATTTAGAATATCTTTTTCATAGATTTTGATATTTGTCTCAAATTAAAAATACTAAGTTGGCATCTTGTGATGTCACAATATCTACATATAATTAGGAAAATGTTTGAGTGAATTGTCAGGTAGTACTTTGATTTTAACTCCCATTTTGTTATTAATGTCTTTGACAAGATTGTTGGCTTATTTATATATTTATTCCAGCTAGTACACATGATGCGATCAATATAATAGTAGCTACCCTAAATTTTACATAAAAACTAGAATTATTTATTAACTTTATTAGAATAGAAACTTTACACTAGAGTCATTCCGCGAATTTTTAATTTTAGGTTACCAAAACCAAGAGATCGCTGTGCTGGTAACGACCGTCACGTCTATTTAAAAAGGTTTTTCACAAAACTTATCAGTTTGAAGATCTATCCACAACAATTCTAAAAAATGAGTCGTCTTTTTGTTATAATGTTGCATCAAAATAATAATAAAAGCCTCCATTGCTTTTGTATAGTCGTTACGTATAGACGTGACGGGTGTGACACGTTACTGCGGAACAACCCACAACTAGGAGTTTGGCATTTTTGAAATATGACAATAAAAATTTGTTTTCTCTGTATACCTCAATCTGTGGAGATATACTGTATATTTATTTGTAAGGAACACATCCAGCTTTAATTTTTTAAATTTCTCTTGTAGTTTGTCATTTTTATTTGACTGTGCAAAAAAGTTTCTATTGCTTTTAGCCCAGGCGCCACCTTACTTTGTCCCTACAACAAATTTTTATCCGACGTTATGAAACACATGGTTTGTAAAGAACTGCGCCCACATACGTGGGGTAAATTTTTATCCGCGGCGATAAAAAAATCCTAGGCGTAGCAACTAAAAGAGGCAAAGTCAGTACAAATCTGAATTTGGGAAAATCATTATTGTTTAATCATCATCATTGATTTTCAATACATGTAAACACATTTCTCACTTATTTTTAAGATCTCCTGGATCAATTTAAATAATATATTTATTTGTGTACTTATGTGTACTAAGTAACAATCAACGACTTTATTACTTGATTAATGAATTTCTGTTTATACAAAGTGTGCATCCCGCGTCCTAAATGTTTTAAGCGCTAATTGAGCGCTAATCGCAATTTATGAATAAAACAAATTTATATGTGTCCGTGGTTGAAAATCGGTCGAAATTTGTTTGTTCTTTGAGTCGTTTCATTACCTCTTTTAATTATCAAAATACAATAAGAACAGTAATTAAAAGACTGAACAGACAGTGTACTTAGAAAAATCTCTGCACTCAGGGAAAATCTCGAAAACGATGTGACACACGATTAAACAGAATTTGAATTTGATATTTTTAAAAGAAGAGCCAATTCAAGCGATATTCCACATCACCGTATGCAAAGATTTTCTTTTTTGACAGAAAGTCCGATAAAGCGAATGACCCCATAAGGGTTTCGTTTTTTACTTTTGAAGTACGGGAACCCAAAAAAAATATGTAGTCAGCGATGTCGACCGATGCCGTTCAGAACGTTAAATTGTATGAAATTTCTGCTACACACAGAAAAGTGATCTCTCGAACGAAGAGAGAATTACTTGGATGAAGTAGTTGGTAGGTTCGTATATACGCGACAGATTATTGACTTTAACCAAGAAATTTTATTTCTTGGAATAATTACTAGATATAAGAAAGTTGTTACTCTGGTGAAGGAAGTAAACAGTCTTCAATGAAGCGTATATTTTTATTCCCTGTAAATATTTTTAGCTACTTAATGTAAGAAGATTTGGCACAAATACGTTTTCTATTGCTAATTAACAAGATATATGACAAGATATATATATATATATATATATATGTTATATTTACTTACTCATTCTAACCTGTAGCCTGCCTTATATCAAATTACTCCGTGTTGAAACGTTTATTGTACACTAATCACATTCACAAGGCACATCCCCTAGGGGTACTTCGTTGTTGTTTTCGTACTAGGTCTTGCTCCTTTACGGCGCCAGCCCTACGCGCGGGCGCGCGAGTCTTGACAAAATCACGATGCGCATATTTATTCCAGAGAAAGGGATTACTTGAAAGAAGTGAGAATCACTTCAGTTAAATAATTGGTGGGTTTTTATTCAGTAAACAATACTTACTTATATTAAATGTCTTCTATTTTCTTGGATCAAGTAATTACACACTTGGATGGATTTACTATTACTTCGGAGAAATTGACATTTTTTGGACGAAAAATTCAATTACCTACCTCTTTCAATACAATATTGGTTCTTATAAAGAAAGAATTTATTTGTCGACAGCATTTATCTGAGAAATTATTTTACTTAGATTGAGTATGTGGCATTTCTTGTATATACCTAACTTTCTACATCCACGTAAATATGCATTTGAATCTAATAAATAAATTTAAGAAATTATGTTTTCTCGTTCCAAATAATCACTTTTCTGTGTGTATGTTGTTTGCCATTTAATTCAGTACAGTTGAAAATCCTTTAAATATTCGACACGAGGAACGATACACCCTGTATAAACAATGAATCTCATGTTTAATGATTGATAACAGATATCAGATAATCGTTACAAAACAGGCATTTGCACGCCGTGATATATAAATGGTAGGCATAATAGTAAGCAGTAACAGGACGCTGTAGGACGATCCAGGTCTTATTCGTATCGTAAGTGGGATTTAGGGCAATCCCTATATTATGTACAATTTCCTTTTCTGTTCCGCCTGTTGCTGCCGCATTTATTACAGCCCTTGTAGCTAATGATTTATCTTCTAATTCCATTGTGGACTGAGGTTCGTCAATGGAAGTGTATACCTAAAATAATTGAAGTTGATGAATGTTCAAACCTGTTATAAGGTGCTCACGTAAAATATGGAAACTTTACAAAATATCAGAAACAGTTTGTTATTTAAAGATAAAAACCTTCTCGTACGATGATTTTGTTTTATCAAGATACATATTTTTATGTCAAATTCAATTCTAGATGGTTTAAAAGAGTTATGTTACTGAGATTTGTCATGCATCAATGGATGTATACCTACTCTAATTAATTATCATAATCTATTTGTCACTATGTTACTTTTTCTTTTACTTACTTTTTCGCATACGCAGTCTACGTCTGTAAAAACCATTATGGCCATAATGATAAACAAAAAGAAGCATCTGAACATCATATTCGGTTATATTGTTTTAACAATTATATTTCTATCCATCCTCTGCCTTATTTATAATAATCAAACAGAGATATTTTTAACATTATGTTGAGTAAGTATTACTGAGGTCAAAAAATATGATAAACTCTAATACGCATTATCATAATAATTGGTTGTTCGTAACCTTAAAAATAAATATAACTGAAAAGTAAAAATGTACAGGGTGAGTCATAACGTACGGAAGAGATTGAAGGAGTTGCATGTGAAGACCAACATAAAATTGCATATTATTAATGAATTTTCTTTCTAAACAATTAAAGTATTATATGTATGTTACCGGCAAAACCAGTTTTCAGGTAGAACCAGTTTGACCTAATCCAAACTAGTTTGACCGAAGCGCGTTAAGGACAACTAGTTTATCCTAGGCCAAACTAGTTTAACCAGGTATGTAAACGCATACTGATCAAACTGGTATGGCCTAGGCTAGACTGATTTCAATTAACGGTTTGAAGTGTACTATAAATTTTACGCGAGTTTCTGTAAAGTTCGGACGCGCGTGTTTTTCTGAAGCGTTATGACGAGTTTTCTTACGCGTTTGTTGTTTACGCGCGTTTTTTATTAATTTTTATTTTCGGAAATATATTTCTTCTGGTTTTTCTTAAAAAGATTTTCAACAGACCCAGTCTACTTGAATTTTCTGAGAAATCAGAGAAATGGTTGAATGTGCAATTTGGTTGTCCGGGTGTCTTTCACTGAAAATGTCACAAACATCGAGACAATGGCTTGCTGTAGATGGATAACTACTATAATAAACATATCCAAAGTTATTAATATTAATTGTATTAAAGGTAAGTCACGCTCCTGTATTAGTTATTGTATTATCTATTATTATCTACACGGTGAAATATCAAGAAAATGAGTAATTCTGCGCTAGTTCTAAATAAACATTAGTTATCATACCAAAATAATAAAAAATGTAAAAACTGTATTCACATTTCTAAAAAATAGAATAAAATGGACGTTTTAGGATCACTGGCATTGACTAATATTTGTTATACAAGTAAAAATTAAAAAAAAAAAACAAAAAGAGACAAATTTCATGATTGCTGACTGCAACATCATATTTGAATATAATTTTTCCTTCTAAACAACATTTCCAAATAAAGCTTATCGATAATAATGAAAATAAAGGTACTTTACTCTTATCACTAATTCATATATTCTGAATCGCTCGGTATATGGCACCGAAATTTACATACTTGACTATTGCCGTTTTGGTTTCATACAAGCCTCCAACTTTTATAAAGTATAAAGTTTTCTGAGAAATGGATAACAAAAAAATATATGATGCAGACTTTCTTGGACACACTGTATATTTAATTCGAGTTCTTTTTACATCGCTACTGGATAACAGGAATTAAGAAAATTGTAATAGTATCTATTTAGGCTGACTAAAAATGCTTTATATTTTCAGTAATAATATAACAAGAGAGTGAGAATAAATTGAAAATAATTTGACAGATTGTTTGAAAACTTGTTGCCAAACTCGAGCCCTGCGGGCTCTCGTGACTATTGCCAAATGGCAACAAGTTTAAACAAAATCTGTCAAATTATTTTCTAATTTATGGAACTCTCAAATTATATTTGACTAGATTATTTTTTGATTCACAAATTTTTACAATAAAAAAGATCAATAAAACTATCATAAAATTATTGAAAAATTTAATTTAATTAATTATTACTTACAATATATGAAAATATCGTTGACACATTGTGAATATATGAAAAGAATTAACAATTTAAATTAGTACAATGAAAAACGCAATTATTAAAAATATTTCGAGACTCATTATTTATTGAGGATTTGGAATTGCTTGTTATATTAAGTGTTTCCTCCTGCGTATTTTCTCTAAGATTATTTATTATATTTGAATGATGTTCTTGGTTCAATTGTAAGTATGGTTTAATCGAACTTGCAGAATTATGACCAGTGACCTTGATTAGTTCTTGTTCTCCTACACCAGCCTTTGAAAGGTTACTTACTGCACTTGATCTGGCAGAATGGTTAGTTATTTTTTTAGTAACTGTGTCTAGAGCTACTTTTTCTGCGGATTCTTTCATCCATTTTGAAATGGAATTTATTCCCACAGGAACGTTTTTATACCAAAAACCATGAGTTTGCCAAGCCGGATTTGGAGTAAGAAACAAGCGTTCGGTTTTAATATTTTCTTCACGTTAACTCATTAGTTTTTCAAAAAGACGAACAGGGCAAATATCTGGGTTATTTATGTTTGGAGTCAACCATTTACTATTAGCGCACCTTTGTGCTCCACCCTGTGCAGTTTTTGGAAAGATGGGATTGTATTCAATGCGGCCAGTATTTAATCTTTTTATGTCGGTTTCTTTTTTAAAATAATGAACTAAACATTTCGTAGCTTCTCCTCCCCTCCAAGCTAGTTCATACGATGCAACGTGAAAAAACTTTCTTTGCAATCCACAAGGTGTATCTTCGTCCCAATAGTTAAAAATTTGCAACAATTCTGTATTAGAAAGTGCGACAGATCTTTGTTTGTGCTTTTCAGGATATTTTTGTAAAATTTTTCTTTTTGCATCTCTTGCATTCCGAGCATTTCTGAATTCTATATCATGGAAAGGATCAAAGGACCTGTTATACTTATTAAAGTAAAGTTCTTGAACTAATTTTGCCGTTTTATTCCACATTGTCTTTATTAGTGCTTCTTTATAATCATTTCCGTCTTTTCTTTTCATGTTATAAGCCCAATCTTTTAAAATCAATGCCAGAGTAGCTGTTGTAGTAGATTGATCCAGAATATAATTTCTTTCTTTGGTGAAGGTCTTAAATTGTCTCCATATAGACTGATTACTTATTAGAGTATTTTTCGAAGTAGCTTCTAAAATCTTTTTTGTAATTTCTGCATTAGAAAAAGTACTAAACCGATGACTTTCACCCATTTCGCGTTGACACAATTAAGTAATTATTTTGACAAGTATCTGACAGTTGCTAGGCAAATAAAAGCTACAGTGATTATTCCCGAGAATAATCACAAGAGATTTATTCCCACTATAATAATGACATAATTGGTTGAAACTTACCCTTGTGACAAATAAAGAAGCATTTCATTGGTTTTAAGAAACGTCAAAAAATAATCATAATAATACAGTGTACTGCCGTTTTAACTATTATTATTTAGAAATTAAAATAATTAGAGGTGTCGGAATTTGGTACAAGTCAATGTAGCAGGTCCGTGAATCAAGTGTCGTAATAAAGGACATCAATAATCCCTAATTTTGATGATTGGAGATAATATTATTTAATAAAAAAGAAGAGCGCACAAAAGAAAATCATTCTTGAAAAATTAGAAGAGACTAAAAAGCTGCGCCAAGAAAAAGAAAACACTAAAAATCCCAAATGCAAGAAACATTAAAGTACAATGAAGTAGAGAGGGCAGACTAAAGGAGATAAAGGACTTATTTTATACTGTTTCTTTAGAAATGGTAAACCATAAATGTTTAACATTTCGCAATAATAAATCCTATTAACAATATGTATAACACTTGAATGTTTCTATTTGTCGGAATAATGCACCCCAAGTGTCTGATTTAGAATCACTGTCTGAATTAGGTTCACTGAGGTGTCTGATTTCTGATCAAAATATACGTTTAGTGTTGGAATTAAGGACAATAGGGTATTTGACTGTATTAAAAATATGGCTTGTATTATAGGCATCCTAATAGATTACAGTTTTAGGAAAGTATTTGTTATTACTTTTCAAACAAAATATGCTTTATTTCTATTAAAAACCAAAATTAAAATGGAATTTTATTCACGTCCTATCACGTGATTGAAAACGCTCTGTAATTGGCTCAGTCTCCAGTAACGTCATTCGTTGGTACGCTTAAAGCGCGTTCGGTTTGTCAGGGTAGGGTATGGGGAGCGCAATGCTCAGATAACCTGGGTCGGCTGTCTCTCTCTTATATGCAGATAAACGCCGTATGACGTTAGTCCGCCTATTCTGCAGCGCGTCACTCTCACCGTACAATACCGGGTTATCCGAACGCGCTCTTATGCTTGTCCCGTTTGAATTTAATAGCACTAAAGTGCCATGTAAGCATAACTTTCTAGGTTAGAATAGCCCTAACCGCAAGCTGTCAGATCAGATAATACCTGGTTCGAAAATACGATAGATAACTTATTCTAGTCAGTTTTACTTCTGTCGAAGTAATCTTCACAACAAAAAACACTTGTATTGGCCGGTATATATCAGCTATTTACTTCATTTGGATTTCTACGAGCCAACCACTTTCTTCGCAGTTTCAAATCTTGCGGAACAGCTACAAATAGTTTATCCGGAGTTTTTCTTGGCGTATTTCTGCATTGTGGATTTATACACCATTTATAACCCATTTTTATGTAGAAATTGTGAAAACAACACATCATACAACACAATTACCAAACGGCGACGATGCCGATGCTGACAGACCATATGGGCCGATTTGATATCTACTATCGGATGACGTCACACAACAGAAAGTATCGTTTTGGCGGTACTTTTTGTGATTCAATTTTTAACGCTGATTTTAATGAAATATTGAGGCAATAATTACGAAAAATAATGCATTTACGCTGTAGAGTGAAGGAATAAATACGCTAAGATAGTTTTCCAATAATAGTGGAATACCCTATTGTCAATGTTACAAAAATAACATAAATTAAATAATGATGATCAATTTTCTTTAAAAATCAATAGCCAGATCCAATCTTCACAAGGAAATTTTAGTTTAAAAAAGTGGCAATTAGCACCACATAGATATAGATTCTACAATTAGCAATGCAACAAAAATTCCTTAACCTTTTTGAATTTGGGGTGTTTACTTTATACTCATCACTTCAGAACAGTTGAAAACCCTTAAAAATATTCAGGGCGCGGAACGATACACTCTGTGTAAACGATGAATCTCATGTTTAATCAATGACAAGAGATATAAGATAATCCTTGCAAATCTGACATTTGCACGCCGAAATGTATAAATGGTAGGCCGCATAAAAGTGTGATATAGCAGGACGCTGTACAACGATCCAGGTCTTGTTCTTATTGTAAATTGGATTTAGGGCCTTTCCTATATTCTGTACCATTTCCCATTCTGTTCCGCCTTTTACCATCGCATTTATTACAGCATTTGTAGCTAAAGATTGATCTACTAATGACATCATTGTAGAGTAAGTATCGTCAATGGAAGTGTACACCTAAAATAATTGAAATTGATGAATGTTCAATGTTCTATGATGAATTTTGTTGAAACTTTACAAAATCTCTGAAACGGTTTGTTATTTAAAAAAAACCATCGATTACGTTGATTTTTTATTATCAAGATACACATTTTTATGTCAAATTCAATTCCACATGGTTTAAAAAATTCCGTTAGTGAGATTTTGTCATGCATTAATTTTTTACACTCCTACTGTACAATCTATGTAAATGTTAGAATATATTTATCACTATGTATACTTACTTTTTCACATGCGCAGTCTACTTCTGCAAAAACCATTATGGCCATAATGACTACCAAAAGGAAGCATCTGGACATCATATTCGATTATATTGTTTTAACAATTATATTTCTATCCATCCTCTGTCTTATTTATAATAAGCACACAGTGATATTTTTAACATTATGTTGAGCAAGTATTACTGAGGTCAAAAAATATGATAAACTCTAATCAAAAATATCATAATAATTGGTTGTTCGTAATCTTAAAAATATATATAACTCAAAAGTAAAAATATACAGGGTGGGTCATAACATACGGAGGAGATTGTATTTTTGTTAACTAATTGTATTGCTTATTCTGGTGTATCCTGTTTCTCTCGTATCACACCTGGACTTTCTTATTTCTAGTTCAATTTTTCATAATAGGTTTCGTTTGTTTTGCTTTAAATTGCACAACCTTAAATAGGTGGATTACTTTTGTTGTTATGTTCAGGTAGTCGCACATAGTAACTTGTAATGAGTCGCAACCTAAAATTGGCTCACATCAATATTAGATCTCTGGTACCACATTTTAACGATTTTCGGGATATTCTGATTGGTCACAAGTATGATATAGTGGGAGTTACTGAAACGTGGTTATCGGATCAAATACCTAATGAAGTAATTAGTATTGAGGGTTATAGCATTGTGAGGCATGACAGAGCATCTCGTGGGGGTGGAGTAGCTTTTTATATTTCGCAAAGTCTGGAATATTCACAGCAGAGCGTTAATGATACATTTGTAGTTGAGCAGGTGTGGGTACTGATTAAATTGTTTTCTAAGACCTTTTCTTTTGGTTGTATGTACAGACCACCGGGAACGAGTGTTGGAACTTTTCTGGATGAACTGAGCACGACATTTTGTCACATGCAGGGTATTTCTGACGTTTTGTACTGCGTTGGCGATGGAAACATAGACCTGTTGAGTTTAGGGAGCGCAGATGCATGCAGGTTCAGTGAGCTTCTTGAGGAGATGGATCTCAGTCAGGTGATTGCCACAGCTACCCGTGTTACTTCAACTTCAAGTACTCTAATAGATTATTTAATTACAAACAACAGTCCAAGTTGCATTAAGTATGATACTGTTGCAGTTGCTTTTTCAGACCATCACCTTTTGTCATGTGAGATAATTTGTGAAAAACAAAAGAATTCAATAATTTACAGAACGTATCGCGATTTCAATGGCGTTGATGACGACTCGTTTGTTAGTGATTTGCATGCATTGCCACTGCATAATATTTTTTTTATTGACAATATCAGTGACAAACTAAATTTTTTTAATGAACAGCTGCTGCTGCTCTTGAACCGCCATGTACCGATACGGTCATCTCGTTTTACAAAGCCATTTGCACCTTGGTTAACTGAAACTATTAAAATAATGATGAAATTGCGCGATGAGGGTTTGACAAAGTATAAGAAATCTGGACGGACCGCGCATTGGGAATACTACAAAAGTTTAAGAAATCTAACAACCTCTGCGATACGAAAAGAAAAAAAAATATACCTGAAATCAACATTAAAACAGAGCGATACAAGAAAATCGTGGCGGATACTTAACAGAATGAATATTGTAAATAAAGCTAAACTTACCATTCCCGAATATCTAAAGGACGCTAATCTAATCAACGACTACTTTATTGACTCTGTCGGAACGCCTACGCTAAATCATGAACTTGCAGAATTTTATTCTAATAATAAGCTTTTTTCACATCATAATACCACGTTTAAGTTTTCTTTTGTAGACATTCCTACCATTTCTAGCATAGTGAGTACAATTAAATCTGCAGCAACCGGCGTTGATGAGCTGAATATCAAATTCATTGGCATGTGTTGTCCTCATATTTTGCAATATATTACTCATATTGTAAATTGTTGTTTTGAAAAATCGGAGTTTCCCAGTGCGTGGAAGGTAGCTTTAATTATGCCTTTGCCTAAAAAGGCCAGTCCTGAAAAGATGGAGGACTTACGACCTATAAGTATACTGCCAACTTTGTCAAAGGTTATGGAGAGGTGCATGGAGGTTCAATTGCGCGGGTATGTGGTTGATAGAGCTATTTTACCTTCTATCCAATCGGGGTTTCGTCCTAACTATAGTTGCGCGACGGCCCTATTGAAGATAACGGATGATATTATACAGTCAAGAGACAAAAATACGTGTACTATTATGGTTTTACTGGACTATAGCAAGGCCTTTGATAATGTTAACCATTCTATGCTATTATCTTTATTACATTATTTTGGACTTTCTAACACCGCCGTCGCGCTTATTTCAGACTTCCTCGTTGGAAGATCTCAAATAGTTAAAGTTGACGATCAATATTCTCCTGCGTTGCCACTGACATCGGGTGTCCCACAGGGGTCTATTTTGGGTCCCTTATTGTTTTTGTTGTATACTTCCCAATTGCCCAAATATGTGGACCATTCGTCGGTGCACATGTACGCTGATGATACTCAATTATATATATCTTTCGCTAAAAATGATGTTGCTTCAGCTTGCACTAAACTCAACAACGATCTTAAATCTGTGTTTTCCTACTCTCGTAAATTGTCGCTTATTTTAAACCCTGCCAAATCTAAAGTAATTATATTTGGGAAACTTAATCCTGATGAAGTCAATGTTGAAATTAGTGGCGACAGGTTGAGCATCTCTAAAGAAACTAAAAACCTTGGGGTAGTGCTTGATACGGATTTGCGGTTTACTGCTCATGTGAGCCAATGCATCAAAAAGGCCTACTGTGCACTGAGGTGTCTTTACCAACATCGACATATTCTTGACAAGGATATGAAGAAGAGGTTGTGCTGCAGTTTGGTGCTCTCAAACTTCACGCATGTGGATGTCGCTTATGGTCATTGTGTAAGTGAGTTTGATGCCCATCGTATGCAGCGTGTACAGAATAGTTGTCTCCGTTTTATTCATGGCATAAGAAAGTTTGACAGAATATCGCATACATTAAAGATAACTAAATGGCTTAACATGAAAAATCGTGTAAAGTATCATTTCATCTGCCTTTGCCATAAAATAATTAGTAAGCAGGTTCCGCCGTACCTCTATAATAAAATTACGTTCAGGACTGACGTACATAACTTGAACCTAAGGCATAAGTTCACTCTCACCATACCTGCTCACAAGACTGCACTGTATAAAAGATCGTTCTCCTACAATATAGCTGCACTTTATAATGATTGTCCAAATTATATCAAAAATATGAATTTTGTTGCTTTTAAGAAAGAGCTCGGTCGTGTCTTGCAGACTGCTCAGGATGGGTACTATGAATCGAGGGGTTGCGTTGCTGGTACATAATAGTGTGTTGACTGCGGGAGAAACAGAGGAATTTCTTTTAGTTGTTAGTTTATTTCAGTTAGATTACGATTTTAGTTGTTTATTTCAGTTATTTTTTTTTGCTTTATGTTAAACGAATTTTTACTTCATACTTTTTGTGTAGTGTACATTTATGGTTGAGTTGAACAGTGGACACTCTGTGCCCACTGAACTTCGCCATTTAACCACAAGTTTGGTGTATAAAAATATTCTTGTTCTTATTTCTTGTGGCTAATAAAGGAATTTATTATTATTATTATATATTATATTATTATTGAAGGAGTAGCATGTGACGACCAACATAAAATTGCATTTTATTAATGAATATTCTTTCCAAACAATTAAAGTATTATCAAAATTATCACGTTGGGTAAAAGGGTTTTGTGTCCATGGAAACGAAGATAATAAATACATATTTCTAAAAATATCAGTGGTTGTCAAAAAGTGAAAGTTAATTTATATGAATTTTAATTAGTTTTCATTTGTATTGTGGACTTATGGGATTGATATATTAAGTTTGTAGTATATATAATCTTAAAGACATAATCTGCTTTATTTTATGAAGTTCAGCAATAAGCTAACAACTCAACATGGAATTCGTGTATTAGTAATTTTCTTTGTATTTTCCATTTTGCTAAAAACACAAGACAAACATATTAATCAATTTGCACAATATCTTTATTTCAGTGTACAAAATAACAAACGACGATTTTAATAACTGTTTAATTAATTGGTTTATACAGATTCGGCGTCGTAAATACTTTAAGCGGTAATTACCGCTTAAAATATACACCTCAATTGAGGATCAGAATTTATGAATAAAACAACTTGATATAATGTCTCTGTGTAATAAATATAAAATGGCCAAGCTAACGTCAAACCACCGAACTTGGAAATTAACACACGTTATGCCTTTAGACTAACATTTGTGGTCAAACAAATCATATTAATCAATAAAAAATTATCACTAAATAGATTGACGCCAAAAATTGAGAGCAAAAGTATTGACAATTGACCACGTACACGAAAGCTACATCATAAAAAACAAAATGGTTTGTTCAGCAATCTTCTTAGATATGACACAGCTGCCATGAAAGACTATACCATATATAATAAATAAGTAGGTACGTAAGCTTTCAGGGCCAGAATCATTTAGAAAATAAATTGCTTCCAGGTTATGCCGTGTGTCAAAATTAATCGAACAATCAAATAAAAATTAGTCATTTTTATTTCTTCAATATTTTTTTTGATTATTCATATTATACGACTCGAACGAGGGAACTTTTTTATTTTGCAAATTACCGAAGAAAAACACCAGTATATAAGGAAAATAACGTGTCTGCAAAGTTACGCCATTAAGACTCCCGTCTCAATTCAAATGGCGCGCTTTTCTCCAAAGCTTCGAAATAGAAAAATTACCAGATGTAGATGGCGCCAATATTTATTTATTTATTTATTTATTTATTTATTTATTTATTTATTTATACAAGTTGGACACAGTACAGGACGAACCCACTTACACTGTGTCACAATATAACCAATTCTGAATTTATTTCGTATTTAGTACATTTGACGTATGTTTGCGGCATAGTAGGGGAACCCCGACGCCGTGTCAGTGCTACTACTGTAATTGCCAGTTCCCGTTTCGGTCTTTGTTTTTGATTTATAGAGGAGTTAGTGTTCCAGAGTTATAAAGTGTGTGGGAGTTTGTAGTATATGTTTGTATTATATTATTTTTGAGTGGCGATTATATAGTTTCCAGTTATAATACTTATAAACAGATTTAGTAGGTTAGGATTTAGTAGGTTGTGTGTCGTGTGACAAATACATATATTTTCTGCCCACAATACAAAATTTACTAATCATTAGTTGGAATAATGGGTCGCTTATCCCATTCTCGAAGGAGTTATTCGAAAAAGAAGGGCACAAATCCACGAAGTGCGGCAGCAAAACTAAGGTGGGCAAGATTTCAAGAGGTTTTACGGTATATTTTATTTTATACAAATAGGTATGCTATAAATTAAATTATTATTATTTTAGATATGGTGATGTACAGCCGAACTCTCCAGAACCGTTGTCACTGTATACTGTGGAAGATTCTGCTGCGGAGATGCCAGAAAGCAGTGTAAATTTGACTATTGATAATCCGTTGGGAGCAAACGAGGATGTTGAAATGTTTGTTTCTTATTATACACACATGCATATCACTGGAAACGGTGGACGATAACAGTGACCCTTCCGAAGTGAATAAGAAGTCTTTGTCAAATATGTTGTACAGTTTCTGCGGAGAATAGTGTCATAAGTGTCAAGTTTTTGCCCTGTTTCCAGAAAGTTCGTCATGACTTTTCAGTCTGTTAACATGTATAATAGACAGTAAACGTTCATCTGTTATACGTATGATGTAACTGTTCTACTATTCCCTGCGGAAATTATATGTGATGTATGATATATAATTTACATACAGGTGTCCCAGTTTTTTCCCACAAAATTATTTTTAGTAGTTATTGTCATACTGAGTAAAAAGTTTCATATGAGTTTCGTATTTATTAAAATAATTCATATACAGTAGAGCGGCGATAATTCGAACTAATTGGGACCGAGGGTGGTTCAGATTATCTAATTGTTCGGATTATCAAATATCGAGTATTGGATACAACCTATAAAACAAAAGCAATATATGTTTGTAAAAAGGAATTGACAAAAATAGCTCGGTGACTCGGTGATTTATTGTTTTATTATTTATTTTTGGGGCGTTCGAATTAGGGAACATTCGGTTTACCGGGGTTCGGATTATCGACGCTCTACTGTATATACGTGAGTTGTACAGTTATGGCCTAAACCCTAGTTCCTCCTTCTAAAACCGCCAGGTAAGTATATTATGAAGTATGTACATTAATACAACAAAATACCTACTACAAAAAGAATATTAATCAAATTTTACAAAACAAATTGCAATGAATATATAGGATTCAAATATTTTTTAAAATTTTGCATTCTTCTAATTATAACATGGTCAAAATAGTACATAAGAAGTAGTAACAATGTTACAATTAAATATATTACATTATTTGCATTTAACAATGACAAAGAAATTTGTTGTAGACATGTTGCAGATATATTTACTTGTTTAGTGGGTTCCAAAATTTAGCAAATAATATAATTTATACTAATATAATATTTATTTTTTAGCAAGTAGCATGCATTGTGTACGAGAAATCGAATAGAATTACCCATTAATTAAACTAACTGGAAAACCATAGTAATTTTCAAATACAGGAAACCAATTAAGTTGTCTTCCATATGTGGATATATGTAATTTGCAAATATAAATAATATATTATTGATAATATATTTTTAATATCATATATATACCTATATATTAAATATATTATTGCTTTCTATTTGTATAAATATTGAAACTGGAGTCATTTTGAGTTTTCTAGTTGATGATATAGTACTTTCACAATCGACATATCACATAAAAAACATTTTAGTAAAACGCGGATTTAGGCCGCGACATCTAGTTTTGGATACCTGAACTGTCGCTATTGTAATCATTTTTGCCAACTTACTAGAATGCACCAGAATGCAATTCTAGAGAAGTTTGGAAGAAAGTAACTTGTGCTCTTATAGTTAACATTTAATGTACTTTTATAATGTATTACAGCAGACAATAATCAGATGCCATCGGAAAGCTTTTCTATATTTGAAGTCCACATTTTCTTAACACTAAAATTTGCATAAATAATCTGCATAAATATTGAAATCCTTTCCGATGGCAGTAGCATAAAGACCTACAGAATCGAATGGTAGGAAGCATTTCACGATTGGCGCAATAATTATAGCGTGAGTTACTTTGGCGTTTCGGGGGTAGGAGACGGGAGCCTTAAACGATAGAGCTCGCTCGTCACCACGGTAGAGGGGGGGGGGGTGCATCCTTTTACAGGATGGCACAGGATATTGAGGGCTTTGAAGTGGATTTACGAAGACGACGAAAGAAAAAAGGGGTAGAAGAAGAAATAAGTGGACGTAAACGAACGAGAAAGTGTGTTGGGGTAGTTAAGAGCTTATTGCAGAACTTCATAAAATAAAGCAGATTATGTCTCGCCTACTGGTCTAAATTAAACTGTTCTTGCTTTGTCTGGAAGAAAAATAGACGAACAAAAGGACAATTTAAAACTCTAGTCGTGGGACTGTTTTGTACCTTACACTCCTACATTTCTTCTATACTAAAACCTTTGTAGTTCAATCCCATGATTCCACAATACAGATATTGGTGTTATGTTTGTCTGTGTTGTCAACTCAACTAACTGAAATCCGTCCACATTAATTTAGAAAATAAACTGCTTCCGGGTTATACCGTGTGTCAAGATTTGTAAATGCTGACGTTTCGGAACCATGTTGCTCGTTTCTTCAAAGCTAATTGAATACTGAAGACCTACCACGAAAATCTCCCTTATATACCTAAATTTACACCTCACTGCGCACATCTGGAGCTACCGCTCCCATGTGGTTCTCCACCTGACCGCGTTAGGATCGATTTCCAGACCCTACTAATGCCAGTACCGTACTCGCTATTGATGTTGTCAAGATGTTTGTAAATTTCGATGGCTTCTCTAATAGGCCTTCGATGATAATTACCCACCCTTGCCAACATCTTCACGTCATCGAAATTCATTGTGTGTCCCGACTCGTGGCAGTGTTGAGCAACACCGGACTGTTGAATCTTGCGTAGCCGGGTGTCTCTACTGTGCTTCTTGACTCGACATTCGATACTTCGTCCTGTCTGTCCTACATAGCATGTTCCAGCATGTTATCTTGTATACCCCTTCGTTCTTCAGGGGTGGTGTGATATCCTTTTGGTTAGGCAAAAGATCCTTTACCTTTGCTGGTGCTCTGTACCTTACCGTGATACCCGATTTCTTCAGCAATCTACCGATTCTTTCTGATATGACTCTTGCTGCTCCTCTGAGACTTGCGGTTTTCTTTGTGTGACACCCCGTATGTCAGACTTGGTGTATCCATTCTAAAGTAGGGCCCACTGTTTTCGTTCGTCGTCCAAGGTGCTGGAGTCACACACCTTCTCGGCTCTGTTGAACAGAGTGTTAATAACACTTCTCTTCTGTTGGGGATGGTGGTGTGATTTGGCGTTCAAGTACCGATCGGTATGTATCTTCTTACGGTAGACTGTATGTCCAAGCGTACGCTCTGTACACCAGCACATCCAAGAATGGCAGCTGATTATCCTCTTCTTATTTCCATCGTGAATTTGATAGGACTGACATTGTTTAGGAGGTGGCTAAGCAACTCAGTAAGTTTATCTCTACCGTGTGGCGAAACCACAAAGGTATCATCAACATAGCTGACCCAATGCTTGGGTTTGTAAGGACTGGAGGTAATGGCTTTTTCTTGAAACAATTCCATGAAAAAATTGGTGACTACCGGTGATAGAGGTGATCCCATCGCAGCACCCTTGATGATATTCGGAATCTTTAGTAAATCCTTTATTGGAAGCTGCTTAGCTACCTCTCCAATTAGCAAGTCATAACTTTGAGATTTTTGGGATTAATGTATGGTTCCTAATTAAGTTTTAGTCCTTCGACCTATCTTGCGTGAAGAACCATCGTTATGAAGCAATATTTTCTTTCAAATTATTTCTGATAATACCTATACGTTGCTATGTAATGATGATGTGGCTTAATGTGGCTAATTATCTATTCCAATCGCATCTATAATTTCTTCGTCAATGTCATAATTTTATATCAGAATTATTGCATACAAATCAATAATAGTAATTACAAATTAATCCCAACCCACAGAGAATTGCATAATATTGCATTACCGATGAAACTGTACGTTTAGATCCTTCAATACAAACATCACGATTAAATGATTTACATCCTCATTAAAATTCCAATACTCTCATAAGTCTTTCAGCGAATAGACAAGCACATAAAGACATAAAACGCCACACATGCAAATATTTACATTAACCACTGTATTTTATGCTTTTTAGAAGTCTTGATCTTGACATACAAGGCCTAAAAATAACACATCATAGAACGATTACGTTACCAACATTATGCATACAATGAAAACCGAAATGGATGGAGAAGGATTATTGGACGGTTTATTTTTATTTTGCCTAACATCTGTTTGTGAGTCGTGGTTCCGTTATTACATAGTTCAGTCGTGTGAAACTGAAAGGAGTTGTGTTGACACAATGAAGCTGGCGTACAGTGCGTTGATTCTTCTTCAGTGGTTTCAGTTTGTGTATTTAATAACTCCACCTGCTACGACTCCAATTCCAAGTGGAATATTCAGGCCGAAGATTTATTATACAAGGGCACTGCGAAATGAGACGGTAAGATCGATTTTTGAAATTAGTAAACAAATTTAAATGTAAATTTGTAAAAAAAGAAAATAGGGTATTTGACTATATTTCATAAAAATCAACGTTAAAAATTGAATCACAAAAAGTCCCGCCAAAACGATGCTTTCTGTTGTGTGACGTCACACGATAGTAGATGTCAAATCGTCCCATATGGTCTGTCAGCATCGGCATCGTCGCCGTTTGGTAATTGTGTTGTATGATGTTTTCACAATTTCTACATAAAAATGGGTTATAAATGGTGTATAAATCCACAATGCAGAAATACGTCAAGAAAAACTCTGGATAAACTATTTGTAGCTGTTCCGCAAGATTTGAAACTGCGAAGAAAGTGGTTGGCTCGTAGATATCCAAATGACATAAGTAAAACTGACTAGAATAAGTTATCTATCGTATTTTCGAACCAGGTATTATCTGAACTGACAGCTTAAGGTTAGGGCTAACCTAACCTACAAAGTTATGCTTTCATGGCACTTTAGTGCTATTAAATTCAAACGGGAGATGCATAAGAGCGCGTTCGGATAATCGGGTAGGGTACGGTGAGAGTGGCGCGCTGCATAATAGGCGGACTAACATCATACGGCGTTTATCTGCATATGAGAGAGAGACAGCCGACCCAGGTTATCTGAGCATTGCTCTCCCCATACCCTACCCTGACAAACCGAACGCGCTCTCAGCGTACTAACGTATGACGTCACTGGAGACTGAGCCAATTACAGAGCGTTTTCAATCACGTGATAGGACGTGAATAAAATTCAATCTTAATTTTGGTTTTTAATAGAAATAAGCATTTTTTTTTTTTGAAAAGTAATAACAATGAACATATTTTTAATACAGTCAAATACCTTATTGTAGTAGCCAAATTTGAATGAAACGTCATCTACTTCCAATATTTCTTTTAGTCTGATTTCTGATAACCACAAACCAACAATTTCGTTTCTATCACCTCTGATTCGGAATAAATAAATACTTTTTCAAATAAACATTAGGTTCATAATAGAATGTTGGAAAAAAATGTGAGATTTTTGCGGAAATATGTCCTTTTGGGTCCTCTGAACTGAATTTTTGACCATGGTACAAAAAAATTTCTGTGTGTGTGTATGTGTGTGTGTGTGCGTGTGTGTGTTTTTTTGTGGCGACGATTCCGGAGAAACTACTAAATGTATCGGGACGAAACTTCATAATTATATTTTTAGTTTCATGACTAAACTTAGACCTAAAAGGCCTTTTATTCAAAACGGTCCAAAGGAACTGGATGTTTAATCCTAGCATTGTTAAACGATTTTGCAAATGAGCCGCCATTTCTGTAGTTTCGTCAAATAGTTATAAAATGAATTAAAGTAGAGGAGATTCTGAATAATTTATGTATATGACATTTGTTGGTAACATTGATAGTTTACGTGCATGACCAAATTCTATTTGATCGAGATCGGTCGTGTCTGAATTAATATACAACTAGTTAGCCAGGATTTGACAGATATTTTCAGTAATAATATAACAAGAGAGTGAGAATAAATTGAAAATAATTTGACAGATTGTTTGAAAACTTGTTGCCAGGTCGTTGTTGCCAAATGGCAACAAGTTTGAACAAAATCTGTCAAATTATTTTCTAATTTATGGAACTCTCGACTTATATTTGACTAGACTATTTTTTGATTCACAAATTTTTACAATAAAAAAGATCAATAAAACTATCATAAAATTATTGAAAAATTTAATTTAATTAATTATGAATATATTAAAAGAATTAACAATTTAAATTAGTACAATGAAAAACGCAATTATTAAAAATATTTCGAGACTCATTATTTATTGAGGATTTGGAATTGCTTGTTATATTAAGTGTTTCCTCCTGCGTATTTTCTCTAAGATTATTTATTATATTTGAATGATGTTGTTGGTTCAATTGTAAGTATGGTTTAATCGAACTTGCAGAATTATGACCAGTGACCTTGATTAGTTCTTGTTCTCCTACACCAGCTTTTGAAAGGTTACTTACTGCACTTGATCTGGCAGAATGGTTAGTTATTTTTTTAGTAACTGTGTCTAGACCTACTTTTTCTGCGGATTCTTTCATCCATTTTGAAATGGAATTTATTCCCACAGGAACGTTTTTATACCAAAAACCATGAGTTTGCCAAGCCGGATTTGGAGTAAGAAACAAGCGTTCGGTTTTAATATTTTCTTCACGTTTACTCATTAGTTTTTCAAAAAGACGAACATGGCAAATATCTGGGTTATTTATGTTTGGAGTCAACCATTTACTATTAGCGCACCTTTGTGCTCCACCCTGTGCAGTTTTTGTAAAGATGGGATTGTATTCAATGCGGCCAGTATTTAATCTTTTTATGTCGGTTTCTTTTTTAAAATAATGAACTAAACATTTCGTAGCTTCTCCTCCCCTCCAAGCTAGTTCATACGATGCAACGTGAAAAACTTGCTTTGCAATCCACAAGGTGTATCTTAGTCCCAATAGTTAAAAATTTGCAACAATTCTGTATTAGAAAGTGCCACAGAACTTTGTTTGTGCTTTTCAGGATGTTTTTGTAAAATTTTTCTTTTTGCATCTCTTGCATTCCGAGCATTTCTGAATTATATATCATGGAAAGGATCAAAGGACCTGTTATACTTATTAAAGTAAAGTTCTTGAACTAATTTTGCCGTTTTATTCCACATTGTCTTTATTACTGCTTCTTTCTAATCATTTCCGTCTTTTCTTTTCATGTTATAAGCCCAATCTTTTAAAATCAATGCCAGAGTAGCTGTTGTAGTAGATTGATCCAGAATATAATTTCTTTCTTTGGTGAAGGTCTTAAATTGTCTCCATATAGACTGATTACTTATTAGAGTATTTTTCGAAGTAGTTTCTAAAATCTTTTTTGTAATTTCTGCGTTAGAAAAGGTACTAAACCGATGACTTTCACCCATTTCGCGTTGACACAATTAAGTAATTATTTTGACAAGTATCTGACAGTTGCTAGGCAAATAAAAGCTACAGTGATTATTCCCGAGAATAATCACAAGAGATTTATTCCCACTATAATAATGACATAATTGGTTGAAACTTACCCTTGTGACAAATAAAGAAGCATTTCATTGGTTTTAAGAAACGTCAAAAAATAATCATTCTAATGACAGTAGGTAGTGTCAAACGCTGATGTTTTGACAATGCAGACACGACCGGTCTCGATCAAATCTCATGCACCTAAACTGTTATTTTATATATAGTATGATAAAGTTATGTGCCTGGCCACAACAGATTTTTTAATTTATGTTTTGAATCATAATATTGTTTATTTATTGACTCACTGTGAAACACAATAATTCTTAACAGAATATTCACATATAAATCGCACATATTTCAGGCTTTTCCCATTCGATTTTCCCGTAGAAATTCCAGTACAAACTCTCCAGTACAGAATTTACAACACAACCAGCTTTCATACCTGGTTTACATTAAAATTCCTAACCTATAATTTATGTACCTTCCAAACGCTTTTAGAACAATTCGCTTTTGTGAATACGATTAATAACAACAGAAATTTCGATCGGATTTTCAGAGCAGCTTCCAGGCGGCCCCACAGAGGGCGTACCAACAAAACCACGAAACAATTGAATACCGTCTGGCGAAACTAGAGATACGCGTCGACGAAAAAACCGAATCCATTTTGAGGTATGAGAATGTTTTTTCTTTCAGTTTTCAAACGTGTCAAATTTGTTCTAAATATTCACCTATTTTTTCATGTGTTTACTCAAGTGAAAAATGACATATTTTCTAGGGAAATGAGGGAAACCAACAGCCGACTTCGCGATTTGGATTTGCAAAGCACTGAAGCGCAGTATGCTGTTGAAAAAATTGGTATAGATGTTCAGAGTATTTTACAGCAGCAGCAACAACAGCATGGTGGAAATGCTCATATGGGATATGGTTTGCCACACCAGAAAAACAATGGGGAGCTGGAGCAGAGACTGGAAGGGTTGACCAAGGGGGTGAAACTTATGATTGCCACAATGAGGACGCTAAATTCTGATATCTTAGCTATCAAAAGTAATATTTCCAGATTGGGCAATAGAACTGAGTAAGTTTCTTTTTTAAAATGTTGTTATTTTTGGCCTATTGTGGGGTCAAACTAGGTGTTTATCTGTGGTTGTTAGCAACAGATTTAAGTTAGAATTAGTTGATCAATGTCTTTGTCGAAGTTACATCTCTTTATTTGAAGATAATTGCTATTCATGTCCTACGTTCTAAGTTCTAATAACTATAACAGAAACACATATTATTTTTGATAATGACAACTGCAACTTTTATTTTGCCGTTCCATTTTTGTGGTGCTGATTTTATAAAGGCTCAATTATAAACTGTTACTTGCTTATTAATTTCTTTGTTTATTTCTTACAAAATAGATTCTTAAAATAATAAATATAAAACTTAACAACTCCCACTAAAATGTTGAACAGCGTCTGTCTAATACCCATATAACTTAAGAGGGGGGTCCAACAGCTGATCGACAGCAGTTTGGTTGTTTTTTGACGTTTGCTTTATATGCGTGGCAATGGCAAACCGAGATATATTAGTATAGTGATTCTTTACAATGCTTACCATCATAACATGGTAACTCTAAAAATTACTGTGATAAATTGTTGACATAACCTATGTTGAGAATTTGAAATCTTTAGCATTATTTATATAACGTCAACGACTTCAACATTTGTCTACGGTTTATGAAGTGATATCTGCAAAAACACACGTACTATGAATACACGCATACGTACTATGAATATGTTCGGAATATTTGATAGAGTAGTGAGGTTATGTGCCCATATACATTTATACCTAAAATACGTAGCATTGTGTTTGTGAAGAAATACGTATAATCTATCGCAAAACCCGTACCAATACCTTTGGTCACAGATTACTTTCTCTTGGTACGATAGATTATGCACTCATTTCTCAGCCGATAATAATACACTTATGCCTAGCTAATGAAAAAAAATCGATATAATCTTCGGCATACCTCGAGCGTAGCGACGAGCGTAGCGAGGAGTGCCCAAATGGAACGAGTGCACCAATACGTCTTATAAAACGAGTGTAATTAACTATTTTTTCTACTTTGCGTCATTAATTTTATATAAGTTTAGAAATTGTGGTTACTATATCGCGCTAAATTAGAATCTAGGGTATTTTGCGGGTACCACGTGGTTGCACTGTAGTAACTGTCAACTTCGTTAAGGATGATATCGATGAGATAAAATCATGACAAAATCTAATTGTGAATAATTTTACTCTACTTTAGCCAACAAGTTTGAATAAATATTCAGCGAGGTCGCAACGATGATCATAATGGAGCTTGGGGCAAAACTTTTAACCCTACTGTGATAAATACATGAAACTTAACCTAAAAAGTTAACAATTTTAAAATAGTGGTTTCATAAGTATAATAATCAGAATAGAAGTGTTTGGCGGTGACTGATTAGTTACTTCGAAGAACAAGAACTTACTAAAGAATTGTTATATAACGCTTAACGTTTAATAGCGGTGTCTACCTAATTCCGCTACGTAGCCGTTGCGGCTTATATATTTACAAGCACTTATAATTGAAACCCAATTCTAATTTCGGCAAAGTAGTTTATTAGAATAAATTATACTTAGTAAAATTACATGTGATGGAGGTAATACAAATACGTTGCACACAACCAGAACTAAGACGAAGTCGAAAGCGACGGACAAAAACGAATATGAATTGAACCGATCATCCAAGCGTCCAAAATATTACCGAAAACTTATATGTTACATAAACTAAGAAATCCTCTACACTTTAAATGTACTATAGCTTCGTACGTGTATGCTGATAAACCATTTATTGCGCATTTACAATCTCGCAGCAGTAATTAAAATCGTTCGTATCTACGATGTAGGTTTGATCTTCGCATAATACCTTATTAAAGTAAATGTGGTCCTTGAATTATATCTGAAAAGGGGATTTGATGTTTAGTTGAAAAGAATGATAACGATCACTTACTAGAGTCGTAAAACATCACCGTAAACGTCATGCTGGCGTATTTTGATGAACACAGCTAAACTAAGAAAGCCACAATCCTTTGGCCCTACTATAGCAGGCTACACCCATGTTTAAATATGTATAGAATATTGATATTTCGCAGTTTATGTGATTGCAAGCGATTAAGAAGGTGCAGTGTGTGGTTATGTTGGGTTATGTATTGTACGTTTGACATATGGCATTTGATATCACTGTGTACCAATCAGACAAAAATGTTACTGTTTTCGGTATTACAATGTGTTAATTGTAACACCGAAAACAGTGTTACAATGTGTGCATTGTGAATGCAAAGTAGAAAAAAATTATTAATCACATGTCGTGTCTAGAAATCCTCTTCGATCAACAAAATAGTACGTAAGGTATTTTGATTTTCCGTAATGTAGTTTGAATCCAATTACAAAACCCATGATGAGCTTCTGCATCATACCATACTTGGAGCTTGAATTCTCTGGTAATAGAATGGATAAAGCAGCACTGTTTGTACGTATGTTCTGCAAGCTAACCTAACAATTGACATGGGCTTTTAATAAATAATAGTATACTGTCCTTTTATTTTTAATTTTGTCTGTTTCATTATTGCTAGTCTTATAATTTTATAAAGAATAATTTAATCAGAATTACTAAAGACTTAAAAGACTTTGTTAATGAACTTGTTAAATTTCTATTTGTTCAGTTGTTTTCCAACGCAATCTAGATTTGGCAATGTTTTACAATTTCTATTGTGATGTTTAAAAATCGATTTATATTTCGATTAAGGTGATCTAAAATTTGACATAAAATTCCAAAATGCATTTATATGAACAATTTATAAATACTTTAAGGTAACCTTGCAGCTGTCAGTTTTGATTGAAAAAAACTGACAATTTACCTAAAATTTAACACTGATTTCAAAAATGCTATAAAATACAGTGTGTTCCACTTAAAATATAAAAGTTGACACCATTTCCGGTGTAACCGGAAGTAACCAAAACCTGTAATTGTTGTAATTCTCTGTTTCCATAGCTGATAGCTGCACGACTAGCTAAAGTTCAGTGCCATCTGGAATTTAAAATATTGACATTTCCAAAATTCCCTATAGTTATCATTAAATATATTAATGAAGTATTTTGGTTTGTTTAGAAATCTTGTCCAATCTACTGACCAACTGCTAACAAAACAATTCTTCAATAATGGTCTGTCAGAATTAAGGCACCACAGGCATGTTGACCATCATCATACCTCATGTGATACGAAATCAGGTCCAACTAAATCTGAGTTGCCCAAAAATTGCGGAGAAGTTCGGGTGTTAGGAAAGCCAACTGGGATATACAGGATTCGGCCTGAAAATGCCCAAAATGCTTTCATGGTCTTCTGCGATATGGACACCAGAAATGGAGGATGGACAGTCGTGCAGAATAGGTACGATGGAAGTCAAGAATTCTACCAGGATTGGCACGAATACAAGCATGGATTTGGAAATTTAGGCGGCGAATTCTGGTTGGGTTTGGACAAGATATATCAATTGACAGGTAAAAATTGTCGGATTGAAATGGTTGTGGTGTCAAAAGATGCGTAATCACGCCTATAAGAAACCGTGATAATTTGAACTTGATTGGATAATATCTTTTGCTTCCTTAACTAGCTTAAATGCACCAATCCCAAACTGAAGTTAACTTTTTTTTGTGATTAGACGTCGACTTGAAGATTTGATGATGTAAACTACTGGTCGAAGTAACTGTATTTGGAACTCAGCATGAATTTTAAAATTAACACAGCATTGGAATGGTGCCCATGTTATTGGTTTACTTTATGGGCAGTAATAATTTTAAATATAACTCTTAGATACAAAGTAACAAACTATGTAATCGTACTAAAAAAATTCTCCGTCCCGCCATATTTGTTTTATTTATAGATATTTTATTCTCTTATTGATACAGTTTACTGTAATGGAATGTTTAAATATTAAATTACAAATCCGCTTTTGTTAATACACAATTCAAAAACACAATTCAAAGAGAACAGGCTTCAAGGTGTTGCTTATTCCGAATAAATATTTTGAAATACCTTTCTCAGTTTTCTACGCGCCAGATGTTAAATAAAAACACCTTTTTTCTGGTTTTTACTCAAAAAGGTCGAACGAATATTCAAGACACATTTGCACTGATAAAATGCAATACCAACCCGTTACAAGGTTAATGCGCACGCATTTAGGTTCGTTTTTAATTCACTTAAACAATATCTATACTATTCTATAGTATAATACAAAGCGCTAACATGTTTTTGGCTGTTCAGGTTCCTTTTTAATAGGGGCAAGAAAAATTAAATTAATTTTGGACAAAAGAAAACGTTAATTCATCAAATCACTTACACTTTACCCTTTTTCGTAGAATCTGGATGTGAAAATAGAGATAGTGAATTTAGTCTTCTTTTTGACGTAATCAATGTCAACTAAATGCATATAAACGCGTTTTTTTTTCTAAATACGACACACTATTCTAAATGTTGGTCTTAAGTCTATTTTTCATGATTTCTACGAATATAAAGTTTTTGGAAAAAATAGGGCCCCAATGGTATCATTAGCTAATATACTGGGTGCATCGGAAGATGCGCATCAATAAAAAACTCGGTCGTTTTGCTTAACTTTGATGTTCCATAACTTTTGTAATCTTTTACCGATGTTGTACACACAAAATTCAGGCACTACCCTGAATTTTACTATCACAGTGTTGACAAATTTGATGAAGTTTCCATGAAAGTTTTGCCACGTGTCAACAATGTGTAAACACTTGACGAGATTCAATTCTATATCAAAATTGTTAACACTAGCAACACTAAAAGTTTCAAAATGCCAAACACCAGTACGGAAATAAAACTTTTGCAGAATGTGACAATTGTGTATGAGTCTTAGAGCAACTGAGTGGTTAAAATATTTATCAACTGAGTTGATAAGTAACCACTACGAATCTGACAGTTCTAAAAGTCTGCAACCCGTCTTCGTGATTAATTTTAGCTTATTAATCCCAATTAATTTATGTGGGAAATGAATAAGTCATTGTAGATGTTGATTCGGAAATTCAAATGGAGTCGATGAAACTGATACCAATCGATAGCTTATGGTTCAAGTAATAACATATTAAAATGTTTAGAATCATAGTTAATAAGATTTTTTTACTTTATCATACGCAGTATTGTAATCGTGCCAAAAAAGAATTTTGAGATTTTAGCGGAAATATGTCTTTTTGGGTCCCCTGATCATTTTTGACCAAGATCCAAAAAAATCTGATGTGGCCAGGCACATTACTTTATCATACTATATATAAAATTAATAGTTTAGCTGCATCAGAGTCTATTTGATCGAGATCGGCCATGTCTGCATTAAAATAAAACTAGTAGAACTAGACAGATAAGTCGATTCAAGCTGCGTTCGGATATTGTACTCCGTTGACACCGTGTACACCGTTCAAATGACATTACGTGTTATTGGGTGTAAAAAGTGTAATGCAATATGCAATATTTCGACGAAATTCCGGAAATGGCGGCTTATTTGCAAAATCTTTCAAAAATGCTAAGACTAAACCTCCAGTTCCTTTGGACCCTCTTCAACAGAAAGCTTTTCAGCTCTAAGTTTGGTTATGAAACTTCTAAATATGAAGTTTCGTCCCGATACCTTTAGTAGTTTCTCCGGAATCGTCGCCACAAAAAACGGGTAGGTACACACACACACACACACACACACATACACAATTTTTGGTTTTAATTAATAACATATTTTCCTATTAACTATGACACTAAACATTTTAATATGTCAGTCTAAATACAACGCATATCAAAAATCTAGAATGACTAATTTGAAGATTTCAGCCAAGACGATTTTTAGGTTAGGATTGTTTAGTTGCATCTTGCAAAGCAAACAAATTTGGGGTGGACTGCTAAACAATAAAGTTGTGACTTGTGAGGTGTTATCGACTGGGAAATTCAACATTCCATGCAAAAGAAAAAATACTCTCGTTGTTGAGAGTGTTGCATGTCTTTTTTTGATGGTTTGTTCACCTATATCGATTTTGTTGTAATAGTGGCAACAATAGCCATAGTAATATTGTAGAAAAATTATGATAATTTTGCTTCCTTTATAAGTAAAGACAAATCTAACAAAAAAATTTTATTCGCTGAAATCATAGTTCCCTGAAAATATCGTGGCAATCGCCTAGTATATTGCTTATTTGAGGTTTAAGCCTCAGTTATAATTTCAATATACCACGCAGTAGGCATGGCTTTTAATGTTATGTTGACAAATTAATATTATCCAACAATTGTTGGAAAACGATTTTCGAAAGATGTCATCTTGGATATTCTTCGACAAACAAAATTCCACAAAGAAACCATTTTTTTTATGTTGAAACAACATAAAACTGCAGTTTTTCTTTTGACAATTTTACTAATTCTTCGTAAACACTTCATCAAACAACAAATAATTACTTTTACTACCCAATTCCTTCACCTCCTACCCTAGCACCACAATAAACCACCCCCTTAAATTGCACCACCCTCTCTCTACCTACCCCCTCGGAACACTACCCCTAAACTGTAAATTTTCCGTGCTTCCAGGCCATGATGTTAACGAGCTGTTGATCGAGTTGGAGGATTTCAATTTAAGGACATCGTACGCCCACTACGGCTCCTTCAGCATCGGGCCGGAAGTGGAGGGCTACCCTCTAAGGGTGCTAGGGGGCTACACGGGGGATGCTGGCGACTCGCTCATGTATCACGCCGGTAATAGATTTAGCGCCAGGGATATGGACCAGGATTCCTGGCCGGAAGGACACTGCGCACAAGCACACGGTAAGCTAGGTGTTTGAAAAATTTAAGTTATAATGATAAAATATGCCTTTTTTAGACATTTTTATGACTAAATAGATAGATAGATAGATAGATAGATATAGATAGATAGATAGATAGTACCTTTATTCATTGCAATTAAAATTACAAGAAACGTCAATTTAACAAATGGTATGGTAGTTTAATAGATAATGTCATAATTTGATAACAATTTTCATGTATATGACACTATCGACAACCTCACGTTTAACAAAACATTATCATTAAGCAAACATTAACATTAACAATTAGGACAAAAACTGTAGTGACAAAAATTCCTCGATGGTATAAATTATTCAGCAAAATTTGTTTGACCATCCTATCGAAATGTGTTACTGGCATATCGTGTATCTCATTTGGCAATTTGTTATATAGTTTGGCCCCCCAATATTGATGCCCTTTTGTAGCATTCAAACGATGGTAAGGTACTACTATATCATTCTTACCCCTTGTGTTGTAGTTGTTCATTTCTTTGTTTAGTTTAAATTTATGTTTATTCGCATGAACATATTTTATAGTTGTCAAAATGAACATGCTACACAAGGTAAGTATGTTGTGTTTTCTGAAGGTGTCTACTATCCCTGCTATCAATTCCCACCAATGCCCTCAGTGTCCTCTTCTGCAAAACGAAAACTCTCTCCTCTTCCATAATATAGAACGACATAGCTGCGTGGTAGGTAGGTACTTATTTCCTTAATTCTTCTTAGACAATATATTTGTGAAGGTATTCTCTTACACAGTGCGTCTATATGGTTTTTCCATTTTAATGTATGTTCTATATGCAATCCCAAGAATTTTATACATTTAGTTTCAGACTCTGCGCTAAAATGCATCCGCTGGGGTTTCTCGTTGTTTAGGGAGAGTTGGTTTACATCCATCCATGAAGCTGCTTCTTTGAACGTTGCGTTCATCTGTGCATCTACTTCAATCTTTGTATTTCCCTTTGCCACAAAGCATGTATCATCAGCAAAGAGGTATGCGCACATTATTGGTACATTTATGGGTAGAAAAAGGACGGGACCCAGTACCCCTGTACCCAGTACCCCTGTACCCAGTACCCCTGTACCCAGTACCCCTGTACCCTTACCCTTGTACCCAGTACCCCTGTGGTACGCCGTGCTTGATAGCTCTCTCTGTTGAGTATTTTCTTTTCCAGTTTACCACTTGCGTTCTACCAGTCAAATATGATTCAATTAGCCTGGAGGGGGTTTTCTCACACCATAATAATGTAGTTTGCCAATTAGAATTTTGTGACTTATGGTATCGAACGCCTTTGAAAGATCACAGCAAGCTAACATGACATCATCTCTCCTATCTATAATTTCCGTCACATCTTCCAACAGCTGTCATCACCGATCGTCCTCGCCTAAAGCCATGTTGACGTTGACTCCAATATTTATTTCTGTCAAGAAACTTAGCAATCCTGGACCGTATTGCGTCCTCCCAAATTTTGGATAATATTGGCAGAATTGAGACGGGTCTATAATGCTGCATACATTGGAGTCGCCAGTTTTATAATCACCAATAACCCGGGTATCACCGGGAATCACCAATAAATACGTTACATTTTGTAATTGGTGCAATTTAATGTTTTGCTTATGCTGTCATTAGATCAAATAACCGAAAATAATGTTAAACCAAAAAACGTTGTTTCTTGTGTATCTCACAGTTCTTTAATTTTGCTTGCGTTCCTTCATGAATAAAAAAAATCTGATGATGACTTTATCATGCTATTTAGCTGTTTCCCAACGCAAACGCTTATGTTGTGGCAATACTGTCAATAGTATTAAAATATCTGTCAAATCCTGGCTAACTAGTTTTAATGCAGTACCAGCGATCTCGATCAAATAGAATTTGCTCATGCAGCTAAACGATTTATTTTACAAACTAATGTGAGACGTTTATGTCTCACGTGAAAATAGTTAAATAATAAATTAAAGTAGAGGAAATTTTATATAATTTATTATATAAAATTTCCTCTACTTTAATTTATTATTTAACTATTTTGACGACATTGCAGAAATGGCGGTTCATTTGCAAAATCGTTAAAAATACTAGGAGTGAACATTCCAGTTTCTTTGGAACCATTTTCAAAAAAAAAAATCGTCCGCTCTTAAGTGTAGTCATGAAACTTCTCAATTTGAAGATTCGTTTCGATACAGACATATACACACGCACATACACACCTACACACAGACTCTTTTTACCTTGGTCAAAAATGGTCAGGGGACCCAAAAGGACATATTTTCACTAAAATCTCAAAACTTTGTTTCACACGATTACAATACTTTGTCATACTACGTATTATTAAATAAAAAAACAAAGAGCACCCCTATGTCTTACATCAACTACTGTCAACATAGCAAAACGTGTTCGAAGACTTAAATACGTACTTAGATTTTTGACGGATTTACTTGGAAAGTAAAAGGATTAATAGAATAGCTAAAACCATTGACTCAATTTTAGCGGACCTCCAAGTTTTAACAATATAAATGGTGTTAAATCAAAATGAAATGAAAAAAAAAATGACAATTTACCCATTTTCATAGAGACATAATAAGTAGTAGTATTCCAATATATAAGAGCCTACTTTTATTCCTTTTTTAACACATGAATATTTTTGTCTACCACTCTGTACATATACGTGTTTTTTTCACACGCAAAAAAAAGTTATCAGCACGCCCTCTAACGCAAATACGCGCACTAAACTCGGATAAACGGATAGCAATCTCGTCTGGTAGCCTGGGGCTTGCCAATATTAGGGCGAGAGAACCCCTGCCGCTGAATTTGCGGTTAGAAATCAATTTTGGACGATTGGTCTTGTTCGAAAGCCTGCCAGTAATTTACTTTTAACGGTAGCGAGATTATTGGGCTCTCGGAACAATGTCAAAATCGAGATTTGGTGCACAAAGAATAAATGAAATGTAGGTTATAGCTTGGTTTGATATTAACTTTTGCAACATTTGTTTTTTTTTAAATGTTAATAGAATAACTTTTAAAAAATAAACTGCTTCCGGGGTAGGCCGTGTGTCAAGATTTGTTAATGCTGACGTTTCGCTAACCATGTTGCTCGCTTCTTCAGAGCTAACTGAATACTAAGACCTACCAAAGAAATCTTTTTTTAAAATCATCTTGTCGGGTTTATATATTATTCAATAATTTAAACTATTTGTCAAGTTTAGTACTAACGAAAACAAGAGAGATAATTATCCAATCTACCATTATCTTCAGTATCCCTTTGTACTAATTTGGGGTTAAATTTGTGTTGTAGGTGGCGGTTGGTGGTACAGGAGTTGCGACACAAGTAACCTAAATGGGCGCTATTTGAGCGGTGAACTTCCGGTACAATACATCTATCAGGGGATGTATTGGGGCGAATTCGGTGGACCGCAATATAGCCTACACAAAGCCAGGATGATGGTGAGGCCCAGAGATCACAATAGCCCACCGATGTTCAACAATAAACCAAGAAATACAACCAAACCTCAGCACCAAGACCTACCTGCACAGTATTAAGCTTTTGCGAGGTTATTTACAAAGCTGGGCAAAGTTAATCAGAAAGTTAATTTCGTTAATCATTAATCCGTTAACGAAAAAGTTAAATTCGTTAACCGATAGTCCGTTAATTTGTTACAAATGTAACGGAAGTTAACGTTAACCGTTAATCGTTAACTTGTTATAAAAAAAAATGGGTTATGTTGAGTACCGATCTTGCGGTGAGTATGCAACCCAAATAACTGCGGACCTTCCTTGCGGTTGCATATGTAAAAATTAGCCTTAGAAACTTTTCAAACTAGATACAGTGTACCGTGGGTACAGCGGTAACTAGAAGAACTACATTGCGAGATACAAAGATGAAAAGATCAACTAAAGCTACTTTTATATCTATACAGTTCAAACCTGCACTTTCAACAATGCAGTTTTGAAAAAACGCATGCAATTTTATGACAATTTACACCATTTACTACATCTGTGCAACTTTAATAAATTGCATGGCTTGAACATCAGCGATTTTTATTTTTTGTCAACAATACATAATACATATACAACAACAATAAATAATAAATAAATCATAAATAAATCATATTAAATCATAATTCAATTATAAATAAATCCCTTCGATATCCTTTTGATATCGCTTCGATATCGCTGCGATATCGGTTCGATATCCCTTCGATATCCCTTCGATTTTGACTTTTTGGCATTCTTATAGTTTATGAAGAGCGGAATCAATTGGTGTTGGTTTTATTAAGATTGAACTTCTATCCAATACTCGTATTTTCTACTATTTAGTTGTCATATTTGATAATCCGAACAATTTGATAATCCGAATCACCTTCGGTCCCAATAGTTCGGATTATCGACGCTCTATTGTAACAGCAAACAATAACAAATAACGAAATTTATTTTTCTTTTTCTAAAAATCATTAAGACTGTGACTGGAGGTTACTCCATATTTTTACCCGGTAATTAGGATAAATTGTGTCAGCGATTTATTTACATCATTATTTACGTCATTTTTTATTTAAATTCTAAATTCTATAAAAAAAGACTGTGACTGGTGTCAGATAGGAGCCTGAATTGGCTTAAACAGCATATATTTCCTGGACAATAAGAAGAAGAAAATGACAAATAACGAAATTACGTTTCGCGTCTATACACAACACAGTGATGTCACCAAATTTTCGCTTTAGACAAAAAATCCTAGATTGTTGCTATAAACGACGCACTTACATATTTAGAACTGATCGAACTGATCCTAATTCCATGTAACTTGGTAATTTTAAAATGTTTCATGGAGTAACATAAAATGACATTGAACGTGACGAATTTAATTGCGCTTTATATACGGCCGCCACGTCTCACAAAGTAGTACATCACACATGTAAACAAAACCAAGTCCGAACTTGCACATAATGCCTATTCAACCATTTGAAATATTTATTGATGATATTTCCGATTTAACGGACTTGAACTAACGGATGATGAATGTAGCGGAAGTTAGTCAGTCCGTTAATGGTTTTGAAAGTTAGCTTAAAAGTTAATTCGTTAACGAAAAATTTAACTTCGTTAACTAACGATTAACGGATTAACGCTTTTGTGCCCAGCTTTGGTTAGTTATTCAAGTGGGGAGCGATTACTTGTATCAAAAAAATTGAATTATGTGTTGCAAAATAGTTTAGTTTGTTTTTATATTTGTTTATTCGTTTAGAGTTACTTGTAAGTTACCATTGTGTTCTCCTATATCTCCTACATAATGTTTGTATTGAGTAGTTGTATTTGTGTTGTAATATTCTAGATGTTTCCTTATAATATCAACGTATAAAACTGGTTTATAGAATATTATTTATTGCCTATTATTAATAAATATAAACCTTTAAAAATGAACTTGTAATCTGATAAATAGTGCTCTTCAAGTTTGTATGCAACTTTATAGTTTTCTCCTTAGTTTTATGGTGTCGTGTAAAGTTGATGTCCAATAAAAATTCTTTTATGTACCTCGAGTAATTCAACATAATGTGCCCCGTAGCGTATATGATGTCATATTCATATGTTTTCGTACTAGAATGCTTCAGAAAATCATCTCTTAAAGTTTGTTGCAACGTATATCATTGGTTACTAACTCCATCTCACAGTGCCAAGCTATTATTTTGCACTAAAGTGAGTATTTGTATGAAATGCAACCTCTATGTTATGCTACATCGGTTGTGCGATATAAGTTGTATCGTGAGTTGCGACCGATTTTGAAGATGTTATTTGGAAATAACTTATTTATTTTACGTAGTGCACAATTGGTATGACAATTAATGTAGTCTTAACAAGAGCTGTGAAAGTAGAAATTGAGAAAAATTCGGAGGCTAAAATAGTATATTGTGTACCAAGCCGAGAAAGTGGTTCTTTTCCGGGCCGAGAGATTGTAATAAAATCACCCGTTTCTAAAGACTAATCACTGACGTATTGGCTTTTGACAAATAAAAGACGTTGACGTTTTAATCGCAAACTCAAATCGAATCGAAATGTTGTGTTTTGATTGGACAGACCATTCGGCAAAATTCAAGTAACTTGACTGTTCTGGGGATGGAACTTGGAAAAAAAAGGGAGTTCAGTTCCTTGTTTGGAGTTACTACGCTCATTGGAAACTACAACAAAAAAGTAGTAGCCGACCAATATAATAAATGGTACGAGCAACATGAAGACGAGTGCACTGTAAACCATGTAGGAACATCTGGTAAAATGGAGGTCGATGCTGTAAAAGATGTTTACCAGGTCGGAAGAGAAGCACAATGTTCGATATACCACGTATATTGGAGACGGCGACAGCAAGACCTGCAAGGGCATTTTAGATTTTCCACCATATGGCGAGAAAATTATTGTAAAAAAGAAAAATGTGTTGGACATGTTGAGAAAAGATGGGTACTTGACTGCGGAATATAAAACAGAAAAATAAGGGCCATTGGTGGCAAAGGTGTTGGAAAACTGACTAACAAAGTGATCCGATATTTGATGACTTACTACCGTTTGGCAATTCGTAGGCACTCTGATTCAGTTCAGGCAATGCAGAAGGCCGTGTGGGCAGCATTCAAGCATTTTAGTTCAAATCCTCAGCATTAATTCGTGGCGTAAAGCAGAAGCTGATGAAAAACTGGATGAGCTCAATCATGACAGCAGAGGATTTATTGGAAAGATATTTAGAAGCGAATACGCAGAATAACAATGAATCACTAAATTCATTTATTTGGACTTATGCTCCTAAATATATTCATTCAGGGTTAGAAACAATTGAAATTGCCACAATTAAAATCAATCACATTTGTTCTTGTTTCATTTGTTTTAGATGAATAGTAGGTATAGTTTCCAGCGTGGCAACACTTCCCACAATTCTCCTGCAACGGTAGATCCACATTAACATATAGCTTCGTAACTTTTGTATTTTTTTTAATAATTTTTTTATACTTTTTTGTCAACTCAAAACATGAATAAAGATGAGTTAAAAATATAAAATAAATAAAAACTGTTAAACACCCTATGTAATTGGAAATATTTTCTTCTCTCAAAACAAATTTCAAATTTTCAGATCTCTATTATCAGAACATCTTTTACCTGCTATGTTAGTCATATTGTTTATTGCTATATTTTAGATAATTATTTATATATTTATTATATTAATTATGCAAGTTTGATCGCAATTTTTGCATTATTTAATTCGGCGAAACTTTGTCGATGACTTTTGCCACATCCAGTGGGCATATCTTTTTGCTTTATCATACGCAGTATGTAAAGTATTGTAATCGTGCCAAAAAAAAATTTTGAGATTTTAGCGGAAATATGTCTTTTTGGGTCCCCTGAACATTTTTGACCAAGGTACAAAAAAATGTCTGTGTGTGTGTGTATGTATGTGTGTATGTTTGTGTGTATGTGTGTGTGTATTTGTGTGTGTACCCGTTTTTGTGGCGACGATTCCGGAGAAACTACTAAAGGTATCGGGACGAAACTTCATATTTAGAAGTTTCATAACCAAACTTAGAGCTGAAAAGCTTTCTGTTGAAGACGGTCCAAAAGAACTGGAGGTTTACTCTTAGCATTTTTGAAAGATTTTGCAAATAAGCCGCCATTGCTGGAATTTCGTCGAAATAGTTAAATAATAAATTAAAGATGAGGAAATTCTGAATAATTTATCACTATGACATTTTTTGGTACAATCAATAGTTCAGCTGCATGAGCAAATTCTATTTCTACGAGATCGGTCGTACTGCATGAAAACTAGTAGCCAGGATTTGTCAGATTTTTTGATTTTAATGACAGTAGGTAATCTTTGTGTCAAACGCTAATATTTTGACAATAACTTCTGTCAATATAAGCTGCGTTCGCATATTGCATTACATTTTTTACACCCAATAACACGTAAGTGTCATTTGGACGGTGTACCCGGTGTCAACGGAGTACAATATCAGAACGCAGCTTTAATCGACATATCTGTCTAGTTCTAGTAGTTTATTTTAATGCAGACATGGCCGATCTCGATCAAATAGAGTCTCATCCAGCTAAACTATTAATTTTATATATAGTATGATAAAGTCATGTGCCTGGCCACATCAGATTTTTTTGTCTGCTAATGTTGCTACTATACCCATTGTTATTCTGTGTACCATGATATACAAGAACCAATTTACATCATAGTTTTTAACGGTGTACCTCTTTATGTACTTTGCGATAGTATCAAAAATTCAGTGTTTCCGCAATACGGCAAGTTTTGTTTGTTTTGCTGGTTGCTATGCGGTCACAAGATACCAGAGGTAGTACTACACCTAGCTCATACTTTATTCATGCTGACAACTTTTCGGAGTATACTCGGCGATGAACGGGATACCCCGTGGCATCAGTATCGCCAACTTTCACGTAATAAATTACTAGAGCGCAAACTAGAGCGCATCTGGTTACCCGGAGGCAGTCAGTGTTGAACACATAATATTAAGATTCTGGTCAACGCGTTTGCACAGCAGAATTACGGTGAATTTTACAATATTGATCAATAGGTTGCAGTGTTTTGGAATACACTGGGTGGGATTCTTTTAACTTGATTGGAATGTTGTGCTAAAAATCGGAGACTTTTACTAGACGGGAGGGACTTGGAACTTTTTCGGTTCCAAGTTTTACTTTATCATACGCAGTATGTAAAGTATTGTAATTGTGCCAAAAAAATTTTTTGAGATTTTAGCGGAAATATGTCTTTTTGGGTCCCCTGAACATTTTTGACCAAGGTACAAAAAAATGTCTGTGTGTGTGTGTGTGTGTGTGTGTGTGTGTGTGTGTGTGTACCCGTTTTTTGTGGCGACGATTCCGGATTCCGGAGAAACTACTAAAGGTATCGGGACGAAACTTCATATTTAGAAGTTTCATAACCAAACTTAGAGCTGAAAAGCTTTCTGTTGAAGAGGGTCCAAAGGAACTGGAGGTTTAGTCTTAGCATTTTTAAAAGATTTTGCAAATAAACCGCCATTTCTGGGATTTCGTCGAAATAGTTAAATAATAAATTAAAGATGAGGAAATTCTGAATAATTTATCACTATGACATTTTTTGGTACAATCAATAGTTTAGCTGCAGGAGCAAATTCTATTTCTACGAGATCGGTCGTACTGCATGAAAACTAGTAGCCAGGATGTGAGATTTTTTGATTCTAATGACAGTAGGTAGTCTTGGTGTCAAACGCTAATGTTTTGACAATAACTTCTGTCAATATAAGCTGCGTTCGCATATTGCATTACCCTTTTTACACCCAATATCACGTAAGTGTCATTTGGACGGTGTACCCGGTGTCCACGGAGTACAATATCCGAATGCAGCTTTAATCGACATATCTGTCTAGTTCTAGTAGTTTTATTTTAATGCAGACATGGCCGATCTCGATCAAATAGTCTCATGCAACTAAACTATTAATTTTATATATAGTATGATAAAGTCATGTGCCTGGCCACATCAGATTTTTTATTTTTCTAGAATGGTTTTCTTTTGTGCTTCCTTCTTTTGTATTAACAAATATTCTCTCCACGCATCAGAAGTAGTTACAGAAAAACGTATCTGTGAAGTTAAAGTGGACAGTTTTGAGTTCGTTGAGCTTGGTCTTCGATCTTTTAGTCCATCGATGTATTTGATATCTAGCTTGTTAAATATTCCTAGTAGCTAGTTGATTCTACTGCCATTAGAGACTAGTAAGTAAAAAGCGAATTGGTCCCAAGATACCACCCTGGGGTTTCCCTGCATTGACTTCGTTTAGGTTTTTTCTTTAATATTAGTTTTATTGTATATCAGGGATCATAATATGAAATTCTCGCATACGTACCCTTGAGTATTACGTAATATAGAAAATATTTTAATAATTCTATCTCTTCCCTTAACGATGAATATGTCTACTTCTCGTGACATCTCGTGCAGATGTCTTTGAGGGCGCGGTAAATTTGAGTAAATTCGTATTAACGTAGATATTATATGGAAGCTTCCTGCCATGTGGAAGTCGCAATATTGCAGTCGCAAAATTTATATTACTGGAAACGGGGCCAAATATTACTCGGTCTGAGAATGTCTGCTACGTGCAAATATTAGAGCGCGTATAGTACGAGAAGGAACTCAAATAAGATTCAGCCCAATATCTACATTCTACAAGATGTATGCAAGTATTAGATCTGTTATTTCGTCCGTGTTATCCAACGTTGTATGTATATAGCGGATATCTTGGAGTTTCTGAATAGATATTATTTTGAGAAGAGTATATTGGAATAGGTAAACTGTTATGTGTGAGAATTTTCACAAAACTTGCAGTGGTTTTCTTACTAAGGTTATTTTTATCTTTTCAACAAAACAAATTTAATATATATGTAGTTGTTTTAAGAGTAATTTTATGCTCGAATTATAATATAAAATATCTTTAAATTGTCTTTTGTTTCCTGTAAAGTACATTATTACTGTAAAGAATCAGCACATTTTGTCTTAAAACAAGTAAAATTTCCCAGGGTTTTGTCTTAGGTAATTGATTCACAGAATCATAAAAACAATATGTCAAATTAAAGCTAAAAAATCTGATGTGGCCAGGCACATGACTTTATCATACTATATATAAAATTAATAGTTTAGCTGCATGAGACTCTATTTGATCGAGATCGGCCATGCCTGCATTAAAATAAAACTACTAGAACTAGACAGATATATCGATTAAAGCTGCGTTCGGATATTGTACTCCGTTGACACCGAGTACACCGTCCAAATGACACTTACGTGTTATTGGGTGTAAAAAGTGTAATGCAATATGCGAACGCAGCTTATATTGACAGAAGTTATTGTCAAAACATTAGCGTTTGACACCAAGTCTACCTACTGTCACTAGAATCAAAAAATCTGACAAATCCTGGCTACTAGTTTTCATGCAGTACGACCGATCTCGTAGAAATAGAATTTGCTCATGCAGCTAAACTATTGATTGTACCAAAAAATGTCATTGTGATAAATTATTCAGAATTTCCTCATCTTTAATTTATTATTTAACTATTTCGACGAAATTCCAGAAATGGCGGCTTATTTGCAAAATCTTTCAAAAATGCTAAGACTAAACCTCCAGTTCCTTTGGACCCTCTTCAACAGAAATCTTTTCAGCTCTAAGTTTGGTTATGAAACTTCTAAACATGAAGTTTCGTCCCGATACCTTTAGTAGTTTCTCCGGAATCGTCGCCACAAAAAAACGGGTACACACACACATACACACACACAGACATTTTTTTGAACCTTGGTCAAAAATGTCCAGGGGACCCAAAAAGACATATTTCAGCTAAAATCTCAAAAAATTTTTTTGGCACGATTACAATACTTTACATACTGCGTATGATAAAGTAACAATGTAGATTGCTCGCAGGGCCGTGTTAAGGGGGGGGGGGGGGGGGGGCAAAGGGGGCACTCGCCCCGGGCGCGAAGTTTCAGAGGGGGGGCATAATCGTACCCACAAAAGAGAAAGGAAATTTATAAAACGTTTTTTAAAAAATACATAATGAAGGAATTATTAAAAGAGATTTATAAATTTAAAATAAAATAAAATATTAGTAGCTATTTTTATTTGTTGCACGTAACTGGTATTATTTAATACAGAACTTAATAGTAGAAAAATAGAAAAAATAGAACAATAGTACTACCATGTTCCTCTCAAACGTAAAAATTTAGTTGGAGTTTACGTCGCAAGCGTATCTACAAAAATGACGAAATTTTTTGGAACTGTCCCAATTTTGTAATTTGGGTTTGTTTTTTCCTCTTAGGCACATTGAAACACTGTGACACTCGGTAGTCATCAAAAAAAAATCTGATGTGGCCAGGCACATGACTTTATCATACTATATATAAAATTAATAGTTTAGCTGCATGAGACTCCATTTGATCGAGATCGGCCATGTCTGCATTAAAATAAAACTACTAGAACTAGACAGATATGTCGATTAAAGCTGCGTTCGGATATTGTACACCGTTGACACCGGGTACACCGTCCAAATGACACTTACGTGCTTTGGGTGTAAAAAGTGTAATGCAATATGCGAACGCAGCTTATATTGACAGAAGTTATTGTCACAACATTAGCGTTTGACACCAAGACTACCTACTGTCATTAGAATCAAAAAATCTGACAAATCCTGGCTACTAGTTTTCATGCAGTACGACCGATCTCGTAGAAATAGAATTTGCTCATGCAGCTAAACTATTGATTGTACCAAAAAATGTCATACTGATAAATGATTCAGAATTTCTTCATCTTTAATTTATTATTTAACTATTTCGACGAAATTCCAGAAATGGCGGCTTATTTGCAAAATCTTTCAAAAATGCTAAGACTAAACCTCCAGTTCCTTTGGACCCTCTTTAACAGAAAGCTTTTCAGCTCTAAGTTTGGTTATGAAACTTCTCAGTATGAAGTTTCGTCCCGATACCTTTAGTAGTTTCTCCGAAATCGTCGCCACAAAAAACGGGCACACACACACATACACACACATACACACACACACACACAGACATTTTTTGTACCTTGGTCAAAAATGTTCAGGGGACCCAAAAAGACATATTTCCGCTAAAATCTCAAAATTTTTTTTTTGCACGATTACAATACTTTACATACTGCGTATGATAAAGTAAAAATGAGAATTAAATTTTGTTAACAATTTGACTATGAATCCATGGATACTGATTTAAACGAATCAGAAAAATTTTGTTCAATATATATCGAGGGTATTGACACAATATTTGAGCAACTTACAAGGAGGTTTGAAAAACTTCGTCAAATTGCACAAGATTTTGATTTTCTTAGTGGTTCAAACATTGTTTCACATGATGAAGAAACTATTAAAAACATACTCTGAACCTTACAAACAAATATGGAAATGATTTAAACGGGCAAGATCTGTTGTGTGAAATTTTAAGTGCACAAAAATTATTTCAGTCTTTAAATGAAAACTTTGAAAATATGGAACATTTAGAAATCCTCCAATTAATCCATCAATTTGAATTAACTACGATTTATAACAATATGGAAACTGCATATAGGATATTTCTCAGTATACCAGTAACTGTTGCATCAGCGGAAAGGTCTTTCAGTAAACTTAAATGGGTAAAAAATTATTTAAGAGCTCAGGACAGTATATCTCCATGGATTGAGGTACACAGAGGAAACAAATTTCTATTGTCATTTTTCAAAAATGCCAAACTCCTAGTTGTCGGTTATTCCGCAGTAACGTGTCACACCCGTCACGCCCGTTTAACGACTATACATACGCAATGGGTGCTTTTATTATTATATAGATGCAACATTATAGCAAAAAGGCAACTCACTTTTTAGAATTGTCGTGGATAGATCTTCAAACTGATAAGTTTTGTGAAAAACCTTTTTAAATAGACGTGACGGTCGTTACCAGCACAGCGATCTCTTGGTTTTGGTAACCTAAAATTAAAAATTCGCGGAATGACCCTAGTGTAAAGTTTTTATTCTAATAAAGTTAATAAACAATTGTTTTTTATGTGAAATTTAGGCTAGCTACTATTACATTGATTGCATCATGTGTAGTAGCTAGAATAAGCATATAAATAAGACAATAATCTTATCAAAGACATTAATAACAATAACAGTAGTTAAAATCAAAGTACTACCTGACAATGTCACACAAACAGTTTCCCAATTGTAGATATTGTGACATCACAAGATGCCAACTTGGTATTTTTAATTTTAGAGAAATATGAAAATCTATGACGAAGAAGTTCTAAATAAATTTTGATGGTAGCTTTCTAGCGGAGCCTTGCTTTTCTAAACAGCAAAATCGGTGTATTGGCAACTGAATTTTTTCCGAAAGGCGCCAGAATTTTTTTGTACACACAATAAAGATATCACGCAACGGGCCTGACTACATTAATAGGCAAATAGTTACTACAATAGTTCATACATATCAGGTGATTTTCCACGTAGATATAGTTGAGCTAGCGAGGCAAACATTCGCAATTAATTACCGTAGCAAAAACAATCCAGCGTGCCGAAACTTCGGAATTACATTTGGAAAGTTTGCCTGTTGTCGGGCAAACTCGACAATAGTATCTTGTGGAATACGTCCTTCAAGTTCTCTGGTTCTCCACTAGTGGCGCTGTAGGGTGAGAATGCAAGTGTGCAACTCACAAAGTCTCGTTAAGGCCTCACTACAGTCACCCCCCCCCCCCTCCCGCCCCTTTTGCCCAGATTGCTGGTGTTTATTGTGCCCGTTAATTATGCCAAAGGGCGCCCTTACTGTGCTCACTTTTCTTTATGAACTGACGAGAGGAATATCGCCAGCTAGATGTCGTAGGTTATGAAAGACAAAAATGCTTGTTTTCGTCATTATGGAATATAAAAAAATTCAGTGCAGTTAAAATTTGACCATTTCCGAACTATGTCTTTCAGAAGATTTAGAATTGACTTATGAAATATATGAAAAATAAGAGAAATATTTATTTTAAACGTTTTAGTTTAGCAAAATTTATAATTTGACTGCGAACGTTAATTAGTAATTCCAGGTTTAATGTAAAAAATTGGATTTTGTTGACAAATGTCGAAGTTTAAATTATGATATATAACCATCGGACCATTTCAAGACTATTTCTAAATTTTTCATAGATCAGGCAATAGACCAGAAAATGAAAATTTCTAAATTGTTAAATTCCAAAAAGTAAACCAGTTTCTGGGATAGGTAAAGGACCGATGTATTAAAAGGCGGCAATATTTTTTCACCTGAGCCCTGCGCCACGTGTCAGCCAAAAGTTAAATTTTACTATGGCTAAACATAGATGTACATTACTCGACGCTCTTGAAAACGGTTGTAATTTTGTGTGTTAAGGAAAAATGTGACTTTTTGTTATACCTTCTTTAGAACCAAGTATAAACTTTCATTCGACATTGTTTTTATTAAAATTTACCCACAATTTCGTTTATTGCAGGTCCGAGAACTTCGCTATTCTTAGTTTAGTGTTTAGCTTAATTAAGCTCTTGAAAGTGGTTCAAATTATAGTACACATATTTGATATTACAAATACTGCAAAATCTGCTGCGGATAGCTGCGGATGCGGTTTTTGTGATTTTATTTCCATCACGTTGTAAAGGAATCTCCAAAACTTGATGTACGGGCTTATATGTAATTTATGCAATTCCTTGAAACCGTGATAGTAGAGGTAATTTAGAACATATTTAACCATATTTAGCTATATACAAATGATTACGGTTATCAAGATATTGACAATTTTATGTTCAATCCATCTTCTAGGTATGTTGTAAATGCCGTTGTGTACGTATATTTTTCCGTTTTGGATCATGTATAGCAATCAACCCCGATGACCTAGACTCTTAAAAATAATCCGAAAAAAACCTTAAAGTTTGTACTCGTATGTGAATTTCTTGGAAATTTGTTGCTTGAACCGAATCGGATTTATATTCAGGGCAAGAAAATACATCGAAAGCACCTACTTGCATACACAGTTTTCTGCATTAAAATGGATTATTGTTGAGGAGAGACAATAGTAAGCTTGTGAATAGAAACTGGTTAGGCGTTTTCGATAACTGTGTTTATACGGAATGCGAATCTGGGTCCAAAACGTGCGAATTAGGGTCATACCACTAAAAAAACGACCGTTTCAGCTTGAAGGATGATCACATTTCGAAAGTTTTCATGGAATCAATAAGTATAAGTATTAGACAATTTTGAAATAATACTAAAAATAATAGTTTTTATAAGTCTACAATCTAGAAATAGTTTTTATAGTGATAAATATGGTTAAATAGGTTCTTAACTGCCTCAACTATCACGTCTTAAAAGGAATGCATCGAACGGAAAATAGCCTGAATAGCGTATGTACCGTATCAATACACAATATCGACTGGTGTAAACTTTCATTTTCTTCCTCTACCACTGGTCATAAAAATAAAACTTTTTTCATTATTTTCTTACAACATAACAGACCCAAAACCATTATCTCACATAACTCAGAAACGACATGTAGTGTTCAAGTTTAATTCCGTATATTATGCGTATTTAATCAGGACATGCCATATATAATTTTGTTAATTTCACATAGTAATAGAAATAAAATACACAAAAAATATTGATGACAAATCTTGTATTAGTAATTAATTAATTTACAATAGGTGTACTGCAGTGAAGAACAATTTTTAATATAGTTTGCTTTGTTTCGTATTTTGTACTGCTTTATTGTGTTTATTAAGTTGTTGACCTTCAAATACTTATTATGAAGGTTAAAATGCTATACATAAATAAAACAACACATCTAGAGCCCTTATAGATGAAAACATAATTTTGGCCAGGTTTTCGGGTCAAATACCCCACTGTGCGACGGTTCCAGTTCACATGGAACAGTCCCTAGATGTTTTTCGTTTGTAAAAGCTGAACTGATGGAGCAATCTTGATGCAATGTTGACGAATTGTAGAGAATGAAAAACGACAAAAGACATGAACCCTATACGGACTCGATCGGATTAATATTAACGGAGAAAATTCGGAAAAACCGGAAAATCATCGTTTTTTTCAAAAATTCATAAGTCCGCCATTTTAAAAGTTGTAGCGCAGGCTATTCGCGAGGAAGTAGCGATTGATGGGTAGGTACTTTGAGTGTGCACAACCCAGGCGTTGTCCGATGATTAGTTTTTGCACAATAGGGTATTTGACTGTATTAAAAATATGGCATGTATTATAGTCATCCTAATAGATTACAGTTTAAGAAAACTATTTGTTATTACTTTTCAAAAAAAATGCTTTATTTCTATGAAAAACCAAAATTAAAATTGAATTTTATTCACTTCCTATCACGTGATTGAAAACGCTCTGTAATTGAGTCAGTCTCCAGTGATGTCATTCGTTAGTCCGCCTTAGAGCGCGTTCGGTTTGTCAGGGTATGGTATGGGGAGAGCAATGCTCAGATAACTTGGGTCGGCTGTCTCTCTCTTATATGCAGATAAACGTCGTATGACGTTAGTCCGCCTCTTATGCAGCGCGTCACTCTCACCGTAATATACCGGGTTATCCGAACGCGCTTTTATGCTTCTCCCGTTTGAATTTAATAGCACGAAAGCGTCATGTAAGCATAACTTTGTAGGTTAGGATAGCCCTAACCTTCAGCTGTCAGATCAGATAATACCTTTCGAAAATACGATAGATAACTTATTCTAGTCAGTTTTACTTATGTCGAAATAATCTTCACAACAGAAAACACTTGTATTGGCGGCTATTTATTTCATTTGGATTTCTACGAGCCAACCACTTTCTTCGCAGTTTCAAATCTTGTGGAACAGCTACAAATAGTTTATCCGGAGTTTTTCTTGACGTATCTCTGCATTGTGGATTTATACACCATTTATAACCCATTTTTATGTAGAAATTGTGAAAACAACACATCACACAACACAATTACCAAACGGCGACGATGCCGATGCTGACAGACCATATGGGCCGATTTGACATCTTGACATCACATCATCTTGACATCTTGACATCACTAACCGGTGACGTCACACAACAGAAAGTATCGTTTTGGCGGGACTTTTTGTGATTCAATTTTTAACGCTGATTTTTATGAAATATTGAGGAAATAATTACAAAAAATACTGCATTTACAATGTAGAGTGAAGGAATAAACACATTAAGATGGTTTTCCAAAAATAGTCAAATACCCTATTGCGATTTGAGTTTCTTTATGCAATATCTTTCGGCGAGCCTGGATGCGTCGGAGGTGGTCCGATTTGAATTTTTTTAACGGATTTGGAAAGTAGAAGTATTGTGCTACAAAGCTACAATTCTGATTTTGCTTTAAAATGTTGCGAAATAGGTGAAAATGCTTGCAAACATGACCGAAAACGGTCGCGCGCTCGAAAGCGGTCGAGTAGTGAATAGAATCTACAATAGAAACCAAATAACGACAATTTTTCCTCTTACATACAAGAAAATAATCCATTTTCCACTCGCTACTAATTTTCCCTTCACCATCCACCCTTAAACTCCATTTACCCTCCCCAAATTACGCGTAATCCCCCCAAAATTCCCTCCTGTAATTCCGGGACACGCACCTATTCCTTGATACTACCTCTTACGCCATTGTCTTCTCAACAAATGCAAAGGAACGCGCGTAAGTGTTTCCACCGCCATTGTGGTTAAAACGAGGACTAAGACGGCAAAGAAAAGGGTGGTTGGTAGGGTGGAGGAAGCAGGGTTTGGTGGGTTGCTAGGCGCAATTATATGGGACAAGGTGCGGAGCTCACTTCAACTTTTATTGCCGTGCATTTGTTTCAAAGGGAGAGTAAAAGGGCAGGGAAGCGAAGGGATGGGGACGGTGGGCTCAAGAGCACCACTCTGACCCATATATTCGAGGGAATCTACATTTGTTACGTCACCTCGTAAAGAGGAAACAGCAGAGAAAATTAACCCTTGAAGTTGCTATGGAGGTGTATGGGAGACACTTGTCTTTAATTAGCTTGAAGATGGAGTTTTCGCTTTGAAGACATGAAAGGTGAAATAGGTACGTTCTTGTGAATTGGCCATAAATCATGTTGGGTCTCTGAAAAGTTACTCATAAGTAAGGTAACAAGACGTCTTGGCGGGACAATGCCGACTTTTCACATTTTGTCGCGCGGAGAAATATCCTGCTTTTAAGGAAATATTATTTTATTTACAGAATTTGTTATTTGTACAGATAGATTTTAAAAGACATTTATTTACACCAGAGAAGTCTATGCAGTGCCGGCCTTAGCCTCCTCGGCGCCCTCGGGCGGAGTATTTCCGGGTGCCCGTTTCAAAATTACAAATTAAATTTTTTTCATTATCAGTACAAAGAAAAAATAAATCAGCGATTATTTCAACTGAAAAAACACACAACAACACTACAAACATAATTTGAAACTACTTTTATTAATGTCCGAAACTAACTTTTCGTGCCTCTTTATCGGCGAATTCTTTACTAAGATAAGCAACAGCACAAAATTCGAGATTTTTAGCGAGTTCCTAAATAGTACATTTAAATTAGCAAAATGAAGAGGAGAAACGGTTGGCTACACAAATTATATAATTATTATTATATAACTATATAAATAAATATGGCTTCCGCAAATTTTATTAGAGCCTGGAATCCACTCCTAACTCATCCGTCACGTGCACGTTCGCGGATCTTCGCATTTACCGCAAAACGGTCATGATTTCGTGATCGTAGCTCCCGAACAATGATATTGTTTATAAAATTCTGCACTCCCATTTTTTCTCACTGATTTTGGTACATCATTTAATTGTCTAAATGGTACCGGAAATATTTTTAATAAAAAGCTTTACATACAAAAATGTTCGAGATAAAGTCAATTAAAAATTTTAAAATATTGATGACTTTAGGGATAGTAGCTTTTGTGAATTGAATATTAAGTTGCGTTTTTGGTGGAATTAATTGCCTGAAAATGAAACTGGACTTCAAAATTTTCTATCGCGCATAGTTTTCGAAAAAGGTAGGGTCAAAGTGTCAAAACATACTATTTTGGCAATTTAGACAAGTTTATACCAGCCGAAACGATTATCCTAGAAACCTCAAAATGGTCTCATAGTAAACCTTAATCTTTGCACTTTTACCTGCAATCCCCAATGTTTGTTCCCAAATGTTCTTGAAGCATTTGCAGCAATCCTTTACGAACGTACTGCTCCATAAAGGAATTCAATCGAAAACGACTATTCACTTTCCATAAACAAACAAAAGTTATCAATATTACCCTAATTCACTCTTTCTTGAAAATTTTCTTATGTATGGCGATACATTTAGTGAATTACCTTTAAGACAAGTTAAGACAGATCTATAAATACCAGTGCAAAAGATACAATTAAAGATCGGAAATTAAATTTGATGTAAATATGTATATTATGAATTACGATAATTAAAAATCGACGTGATTTTGTCATGTTATATACTTAAAAAAGCTGAAAGCCTAACAACTTAAGACGTGCCATAGACGCAGGCCATAATAATAATAATTCGGGCTTGCCGATGCCCCCGTAGTGGCGAAAGCTATTGGGGGATGTTAAGGCGTGGATTATAATTATTATTTATTGGAATTCTCTGATACATCTCATTAAATACATTAAACCTAGATAATATAATTTAGATACAACATATAAATACAAAAATTACACTCATAAATTTTGAATAGTAATGAAGATCATCAGGACAAATTGGTAGTATCGAGCTTCGCTGAAGCCTAGGGTACTCCCTTTGCGGGTATCACTGCAGCTCAACCCAATTTTGAAAAGCAACGCCCTTTATGCTTCGCAACATTAGGTTGCAAAACAAAGGAAAACTGCAGAGACCCCGTACAGCGTTGCGTACAGGTCAGTAAAAACACATGCAGATATTTATTAATAGACATATACAAAGGAAGGTAAAGATGAAAAGTAGTACGATAGCAGTAAATTCAGGATGCTTTATGATAAAACTCTCCTCAAAATATTCGCGCTTCCCAAACCCGCAATTTCTTGAATTTCCCAGGGCGAAATTTTGCACGGCAGCTCCTTGACATGGTTACTATAATTTAGAGTAACTGCTCCCAATGAACCTACAATCACCGGAATAATGTTTACTTTCATTCCCCACATACGTCCAACTTCTATTGAGAGATCCTTATATTTAAGTTGTTTTTCAAGCTCCTTCCTTACAACATTCGCATCAGCAGGTACCGAGATTTCTATGAACGTGCATACCTTTCTCTGGAAATCCTTTACCACGATATCTGGCTTATTAGCATCAAGCATTCTATCAGTGACAATAGGCATGTTCCATAATATGGTAATATGATCATTACTCACAACTGGAGATGGAACGTGATCATACCACCGAGACACATCCATTGCTAAACCTAATAGTTGGGAACACAAGTTGTAATGTATATATGTTCCCACCCTATCATGCCTAGCAATGTAATGCGACTCAGCTAAGACTGGACAAGCCGCCAATAAATGATAGACATGTTCCGGAGCCTGGTGACACAGTCTACAACTCCCATCATGAGCAACTTTCATAATCTTCTGTTCATGATATCTGGTACGTATTGCCTGATCTTGCGCCGCTATGATAGAGGATTCCGTTTCAGCCTTAATGTTTCCATGACAAAGCCAAGATAACGATCCAGACTTTGAAATACCATCACCCTCCACAATTCTTAAAAATTGACCATGCATTGGCTTACTAACATAATCCTCTCTCATTTTCTGATTCATTTTTAACTTAATCTGTCGCTTTAAACTCTCTACTGAAATTTTATTTCCATAATTATCGAGTTCTTCCACCGGAAATTTTTCTAAAATTAGTTTATGTTTACTAATTATTGACTTACCAGAAGTATCCCTAATTAATTGTTTAATGACTTTATCCTCCTTGTTGGCCTTTATAAAATTTCCTAAATTTAACATTTCCAAATCATAAATATTTTCTAATTGCTGCAAGCCACGACCTCCATCTAAACGGTGCAGGTATAGCCTGCAGACATCAGACCTAGGATGAAACATAAAATTTAGTGTTAACTGTTTGCTAGTTTTAATGTCCAAATCGCGTATTTCCTTCTTAGTCCAGTTTAAAACTCCAACACTATATCGAAATATTGGAATAGCATACAATGACGTGAATATATTTTGTTTAAACAAATATGTTTGTATCACAAGCACAAACAAATATTGATAGTATAATATATGATCATGTTTCTTAAAAGAAAACATCTGTGTACAAAACTAACTAAAAAAACATTTTACTAATAATGTTTGTGTTCAATATGTATTAAAATCTTAATAAAATAAACAAATTTGGGTCACCTTATTCATAAGTGACATTTTGCACAAAAGTGAGATTTTCTATAAAACGCAACCTGTATGTTATACATATTTCGGTTGTGTCCAAAAATATTGTTATGAAATATTAATTTATTTTGTTATTAATTCATAATACAAGGTCATATAATTCAACTCCTTTCAGAGGGGTTCTAAGTAGAAGGTATTTCGTTGTAATTATTTTTCTCTAAGATATTTAAAACTAGTCTCATATTGATGTATTGAAATTGTTTAAAATGTACTTGACAATCTTATTATTATCTATCCCATATTCATTTAAATCGGGCTAAATGTTAGAATAAGGTCGCTAGTATTTTCCAACATCCCATACAATTTTTTTAGCAGCGACGGGAACAAAAACTTGTCCGCAAACGAAGCTATGACGGGCTTCAAGGTTTCAGGTAAACAACCAATCGCGCAGATACATTTGACTGTATAACTGCTTCAATTGTCGGTATATATTAGATAGGAATTGTACAGTTCTGGAACTGAATTTAGAAATACTCATCAAAATTCTTTTTATTCTAATAACAATGGATATATTTGTGAAGAGTCTGAACGATTGTGTACTGAAACAGTTCATAACTTTCGGATATATTTCGACCAGCACGCAGTAAGTGTTTATTTACAACTTCACAGTTAATATTTCTATAACGGGTTTACATCAGTTCGTTCCGAATCAATTTTACGCAAAATCAAGCATATTCTTTGTCTTAACAATACACATTTAGACATTTTATTATCCCCCAACAACAAACAACGCACTTCTATAATACCGTGCAAGAATTATCTGGAAAACTATCTCGGTTGGAAGCAGGTGGGGGACGCTAAACACTTACCTCAGTTGTCTGAGCCTTGCAATACGGTTTGTATCGCTCCGTACTTGTCAATGTTTCTAATAGATGTGTCGCGAAATAATATCGATTAGCACCATGAAGTTGCGTGTATATTGTGAATTAAACTACGAAGAACAATTCTGTCGCAATTTTGGAACCGGCTGAACAGCGGTGAGTCGTCAGTTTGCTTAATTTGTAATTGATGGTTTGACAGCTCACAGCATCCGCTGGGTGACCTAAGCGGGTCGGTAATAGAGAATTTCTGGTGAGCGATCTAGACGTTTGGACAGATGGCTTATCGCAGCGTCGGTAATATAGGATCTCTCGCGTTTGACAGATACTTGCTATAAATGCTTGGTATTCTTGTATTTTAAGACGGTACTTCTTGATTTTTAGATTTTTCTTGGAGTTTTGGAGTTTGGTACGTGTAGAGATGGTTTACGTTGTCAACAGAAGTTCTCAGACTGATGTGGAGACGATTTTAGGACCGGCTGCATACCGGTGACTCCGGTGAGTACAATTTTTGTTTTAACTTTACATTGACATTTTTTGATAGGTTCTTTTGCGGAACTGGCCAGTTTGTAGGCCGTACATTTACAATTAAGCGTAATTAATCAATGTATTTAATTGAAATTATGTGTGCCTACTATTGTTTTTATCTGAAATGTAAGATCAGTATACAGGGTGAGTCACTAGAGTCGCGGTGATCGATACTGCATTTGGCATCAGAGATAAAAATGTTTTATACAAATGTTGTTTGGCCCGTCAGGATTTTGCATTTAGGTGTGAAGGAAAAATACAATATTACGAACACCCTAAAGTTAGATGCGCTGTATATGGTGATAGTAGCATGCAGTAATTTTCATTTCACTTTTTCTTGTGATTTTTAGATGGAATAATCCTGTAAATTATTTGCTAACTGCAATGTCCCTTAAATGCTTCTTTATTTATAATCAGTATGTCCTATATCTATTTTACTAGTTATTGTGATACAGTCAAAGTCATTTATAACGTCGCTGATAGCGTCGAGTCGTTGATAACGTCGAAAACTGAAAACCGCTCTAGATTAATTAGGTGATCGATAATCGGGCTTTAAATATATCATGTCCAAACGATTTTTAAAATTTTGCATAGGTACCAATAATTCCAAAACGGCATAAGATATTCAGGCCAATTCTGAAACTCAATTGTTGCGTAGCAAGTTGCTACGTAGCAACTATGTTAGCAACTTTCGTTAAATACCTTGTTAACGACTTTAATAACATTTCGCATTCTATATTGGAAAAATTAACCACTTGTTAAGAATCATGCGGTTAACAACAGTGGTTAACAACACTGTTGATGGTCATGCGCATTCAGTACAAAATATTCAGTCAGCTGATCAGTACTCTTCGATGTGCTGTGTACACAGAAGTTAAAAATATGCAAATTAATAATGAATAGGAGTACCTGCGAGAGTAGAACTACACAAAATCCATATTTATGCCGTCATGGTTAATTTTATTCACAAAAATAAAGTTCTTTTGCGACGCACTCAACTCCATTTACGAAAGCCCGTAACGTCGAAGAATTGTAGAAACAATTTACGCAAAAATTAAATTTGTTCAAAGGTCCACAGAAGATAGCTGCTCAGTAAAATCGCGTAAAATGAATTATTCTTGTTGTTATTCTTATTTTTCCGAGACTAATGAATTTCTGAATTGTGAGGTTAGGTTATTCGTATATGTATAACCACTAGTTTAAATTGAAGGGTTCATTAATACGACAACTGGTCAAATTTACTAGTAGTTGAGGTTAAAAGTTTTAAAGGTTTTCTCGTTTATTGAATGCTAATTTAATTCTTTAACAATGATCATTTAATTTACCTGTGGTAATCTTTCCACTGTACATTTAGTAAATTTAACAAACTTGTTTTAATAGTCGACGAATACAAAATTGTATTTGACTATAACATTATTTTTTTACTTATAAAAAAAACAAAAAAAAAGAATTGATTCTATATAAGATTATCTCGGGAAGTACGTACGGAAATTAGAAAATTCCGCTTTAAAACAAAATGGTGCACGTTTGAACACAAAATATCACTTTTAGGTACAAAATTAGGTTAAAAATTGTATATAACAAAAAAAGTTTTGAACTTATCGTAAAATCCGTACGTACTTCTCTAGATAATATTGTTCTGAAGCTGCATATAAAATTTCAAGTGAATTGACGAAGATCAGTTGCGATTTTGAGAAAACACCGTTTAAAATATTGTGTAACTTTGATGTATAGAATTGTTATATTTTACTATAGTCGGCGAAGCCTGGACCATATAATTATCTTTTCAAATTAATATTTTCCTCCTCTTGTTTCTTTCTGTTTGATTTTGACGACAGACGGGCCCGTTTTGCAGCATCAGTCAGGGATGGCTCTGAAAACATGATGCGCCGTGCGTCAGCCTTCGCGCAGATATTATTGCAGTTTGGCTAGATGCTCATACATAATACCTTCATAATCTTCATAAGGCTGGATAATGCGTCATTGACAACACATATCTTTCTGTAATATCCACAATTACTTTGCCACTTGAAAGAGAAAATGAAATCACCAGGTGGGATTTCATCGGTCAGAATTTATGATACAGTGTCGCCCAGATTTATTTTCTTCGTGTTATCAATTGAATCATAATTATGACGAGTCCATCATAAATTGAAAGCTCGTTTATAGGCTTCTGGGTTAACTTCCCTTTCTCTTCGAGGCCCTAACTGGTTTTTGTCAAATGGCGGAGACGAGTGCCATTAGTTTCTTCACGTGATCTATGCATTCCTTTTCTAATTCCAAAATTTGCAAGCTTTGCAGTAAGTATTTAGATTTTGTGAGCATATCAACAACATTTCTCCAGCTGATAAGCGCCACCAATCATACAGAGAAGAAAAGCTATGTTTTCTCTATGTTCCATCGTCCGAGACAGTTAGGCCATTATTTTTTTGGTATTTTCAATTGACTTTTAGCCCTCCCTTCTTCTGCTGCTTTCTGCATACTTTGTTGACAATGCTTCTGTTTCCACAAAAATGGTGCGAACAACTTTATCGTAAAATGAGTAAAAAATCTGACGAGGAATGTCCTTGAATGTCCTTGAATGTCTACACCTATTCTTATGCGCATTTTTTTGATTTTTAAAAAAATCTAGCGTGGCATTACCCCTTAATAGTAAAAACAAAATCAATCACCTTTCATGTAAATCTTCTATTTCGTTTACCATTTGTTTATATACGATACATATACCATAAACCAAACAATTCGTTTTTATTTTAAGTTTAAAGACTTTCAGAGTTTTTAGCAGCACGTCCCTCTCCCTATCGGTTGCTACGTAGTTCGTAGTCACTCAGTTCGCCACTCAACTGGTGGCAAACTACTTAACCACTGGATATGTTACAGAATACCATTTTATATTTTAACATCGTTGCTAGGAAATTTAACCACTTGCTAGGTAACAACTGCGTTACTGAGGGATAAAACTGTGTTGATTTGACATGGAATTACCCCATTTTAATATATTTTACACATCCCTGTAACACCTCTCTATATTTCTTACAAGTGCACCACGTTTAAATTCACTTTAACCTAACTTTTATCCAGCTTACCGTCTCAAAATTTCTATCTTTAATCTTGTCAGTAGCGCCCAGTTTCCAACATTTTCGGGATTACTAATTAAAATCGGACAGAGCGCAGCACAATCGCGGGACAATTCAGGAGGTAACAGTTGTCCTCTGGGAGCTATTTCATTAAGCGTTAATTTAGGCCGGGATTAATAGGGGTCGCTCGAGTCGCAGCTGTCCCAGCGGTACCCAACACCAGCAGCTAAAAAAAAAACTGCTCGAGATGAGGGAAAAAAACAACAGATTGCGTCGCTGTGCGGATGCTTTTTTTCGTACCGTATTAGTACGTTGGTTGCCCTGTTGTTATAACGAGATTACGCGGACACGTGCGGACGAAATACTGAAAAAAAAACGGTTTCAGGCAAGAGTTTTCAGTTAACTTTATTTGTGGGTTGAAGCTATAGGAACAAATACGAATACAGAGTACACACAGAAAAGTGACCTCCCGAACAAAGAGAGAATTACTAGGCTGAAGTAGTTGGTAGGTTCGTATATACGCGAGAGATTATTGACTTCAACCAAGAAATTTTATTTCTTGGAATAATTACTAGATTTAAGTAAGTGGTTACTCCGGCGAAGTAAGTAAACAGTCTTGAATGAAGTGTATATTTTTATTACCGATAAATATTTTTAGCTACTTAATGTAAGAATTTTAAAGATTTGGCACAAATACGTTTTCTATTGCTAATTAACAAGATAGGTATGTTATATTTACTTACTCGTTCTAAACTGTTGCGTGCGTTACATCAAACTATTCCGTGTTGAAACGTTTATTGTACACTATAAATCGCAATACATATCCCCAATAAATCACAAGGCACATCCCCTACGGGTACGTCGTTGTTGTTTTCGTACTAGAGGCTCCTATACGGCGCCAGCACCACGCACGGGCCAGAGGCCTGACAAAATCACGGTGCGCATATTTATTCCAGAGAAAGGGATTACTTGAGAGAAGTGAGAATCACTTCAGTTAAATAATTAGTGGGTTTTTATTCAGTAAACAATACTTACTTATATTAAATGTCTTATATTTTCTTGGATCAAGTAACTACGCACTGGATGGATTTACTATTACTTCGTTGGAGAAATTAACATTTCTGGGACAAATAATTCAATTACTTCTTTCAATACAATATTGGTTCTTATAAAGAAAGAATTTATTTGTTGACAGCATTTATCTGAGAAATTATTTTACTTATATTGAGTACGTGGCATTTCTTGTATATACCTAACTTTCTACATCCAAGTAAATATGCATTTGAATCTAGTAAATAAATTCAAGAAATTATGTTTCCTCGTTCCAAATAATCACTTTTCTGTGCGTAGTGTAAATACATAAATCTAAATCTGTGACACTATGTATAATGTATTGCCTAAATAACATTTACTTTTTACTTTAAGTTTTTATCTTAATATTTAGAACGTTTCGTGGAGACCGACAAATAAAAAATAATATTAAATTTATTATCAGTGCCTAGAAAGAGACGTTAGGTCCCGAATTTATTGATCGTTACATAAACAAGTTGAATTGGTTATTTATGTTCATAGATGCAATAAAATTTTATTGCAAACGAACGAAATCAATAATTGATTTTGTCCCAGTCTACTACTACTAAAGTTTTAAGGCCAAAGCAACCTTTGCAAACTGTTATTCATCAGTTTTGAATCATTCTTTCAGAAGCAAGAAAACTTGGGATCTTATTTGCTTGTGGAACATTTGTATAGGCCTTTTCAGATACATGTAATGGAATAAGTACTATTGGTGTTCTGGGAGTGCAAAAATGTATTTTTATTTTTGTTTTGTTCAGATATGACGGCCATAATTGAGTAAGTGCCATAGAGAGTTGAAATAAATTTGAAATAAGTTTGAACCTTGAAATTTAAGTTTAAGAACTATTCTATTTAGCACATTCAAAGCTATCTGTATAGTAAACAAAACTTTATATTCTTATATTCTACTGAAGTACTTTAATTTGTTTTTCGTATTAATGAACAAGCAGTATTATTAAACATCACATGATTCGCGGAGAGTAACTCTTTTATATTTAATGCAGTCGATGAAACTGATACCAATCGATGGCTTATGGTTCAAGTAGTAACATATTAAAATGTTGAAAATCATAGTTAATAGGAAAATATGTAATTAATTAAAAATCATTGAAAAATTGTGCCAAACATTTATCTTTTATTCCTCGAATCTGACTCACTTAAGAGGAGGTTTTCGTGTACAGACGTAAAAAGTAGCTCAACTTTGCAAAAGTTTTTCAAACAAATTGTAAGACATACCAATATTTTTTCTTTTGTTATACAGGGTCCTGCAGCTCAGCTCCCGTCTTCTGTAGCTCAGTTACTAATTAAGCTAAGAGTTTGACATTTTGCAAGCTTACCCTGTACTTCAAGGTACATTTCAAGAAATTATTTTTGATTATACAAATTTAAAAATTATATAAAATTATATAAATTATATAAAATTGATTTTGCATCGTTGGCTTTAAAAATCAATAAAACAACAAATTGCACCTCGTTAATAAAATTTTGCGACATCCTTATTAAGTTAGATCTAGTAGTCTCGTTAACCAAGTGTCATTGATCCAAATTATACAGGATGACCAAAATCTAGTGTCAAACTTGTCAAACTTCAAAGCGTGTTATTGTTCTTGTTTTAAATTGGAACCCATACATTTTTACTTTATCATACGCAGTATGTAAAGTATTGTAATCGTGCCAAAAAAAAATTTTGAGATTTTAGCGGAAATATGTCTTTTTGGGTCCCCTGAACATTTTTGACCAAGGTACAAAAAAATGTCTGTGTGTGTGTGTGTGTGTGTGTATGTGTGTGTGTACCCGTTTTTTGTGGCGACGATTCCGGAGAAACTACTAAAGGTATCGGGACGAAACTTCATATTTAGAAGTTTCGTAACCAAACTTAGAGCTGAAAAGCTTTCTGTTGAAAAGGGTCCAAAGGAACTGGAGGTTTAGTCTTAGCATTTTTGAAAGATTTTGCAAATAAGCCGCCATTTCTGGAATTTTGTCGAAATAGTTAAATTATAAATTAAACTAGAGGAAATTCTGAATAATTTATGACTATGACATTTTTTGGTACAATCAATAGTTTAGCTGCATGGGCAAATTCTATTTCATCGAGACCGATCGTACTGCATTAAAACTAGTAGCCAGGATTTGTCAGATTTTTTGATTCTAATGACAGTAGGTAGTGTCAAACGCTAATGTTTTGACATAAACTTCTGTCATTATAAGCTGCGTTCGGTTATTGTATTACACTTTTTACACCCAATAACACGTGTCATTTGGACGGTGTACCCGGTGTCAACGGAGTCCAATATCCGAACGCAGCTTTAATCGACATATCTGTCTAGCTCTACTAATTTTATTTTAATGCAGACATGGCCGTTCTCGATCAAATAGAATCTCATGCAGCTAAACTATTACATTTATATATAGTATGATAAAGTCATGTGCTTGGCCACATCAGATTTTTTTAGGTGAAACGATGCAGAATTAAAAAATAAACATTGTTTCTAAATACAACCCCACCACAATTCCCAATATTTTAAAGTTATTCGCCAAAAACTAATTTTTCAACGTTTCCAACGGCAATTGTATGTAATAAATATCGTACGTGGCGTTGAAAATCAATTTATTTCATAAAATATAACACAGAGAAGTATTTTAGATTTGAGTGTACTTAATTAAGTAGTTGTTCGAAATGTCTTCCGTGCTCTTCGAGGCACAAACGAAGACGAGTATGAAATGACCTCGCCACTGCTCTTAATAGGTCGGGCGTAATAGTTAGAAATGCATCTTTCTTGTATGGTTTCTGGTGTTGTTGGAGGTTCAGCATAAACGATGTCCTAAACGTAGCCCCACAGGAAGAAATCCAGTTCCGTTAAGTCCGGTGATCGAGAAGGCCACGCAACTGGTCCTCCTCTTCCAATCCACCGATTTGGGAAGATTTCGTTGAGCTGGTGCCTGACATGTAACGAGTATGTGCTGGAGCTCCATCATGTTGCAGCCACATTTCCACCCTTACCGATATAAGTAAATTTGGCAATTGAACAACTACTTAATTAAGTACACTCAAATCTAAAATATTTCTCTGGGTTATATTTTATGAAATAAATTGTTTTTCAACGCCACGTACGATATTTATTACCTACAATTGCCGTTGGAAAGATTTTGCAGTAGTTGTAATGTCAAATATGTGTACTATGATTTGAACCTCTTTCAAGAGCTTAATTAAGCTAAACTCTAAACTAAAACACTCAAATTCTGCATAAAACGGTTTTCTTATAATAGCGAAGTTCTCGGCCCTACAATAAACAAAATTGTGGGTAAATTTTAATAAAATCAATGTCGAATGAAAGTTTATACTTGGTTCTAAAGAAGGTATAACAAAAAAGTCACATTTTTCCTTAACACACAAAATTACAACCGTTTTCAAGAGCGTCAACTTATGTGCATCTATTTTAGCCATAGTAAAATCTAACTTTTGGCTTACAAAGGCACGTGGCGCAGGGCTCAGGTGAAAAAATATTGCCGCCTTTTAATAGCTCGGTCCTTTACCTAGTTTCATCGACTGCATTTCAATTTCCGAATCAAAATCTAGAATGACTGTAGAATGACTGCATAAAGCTAATAGTAAACCTCTTCACTTAAAATTAAAAAAATATATATATATATTAAAGCTCACATTAATTAATTGGTAGAATACGATCATTTAATTTCCTTGAATTAGTTCTAGGGACTTTACACTGGAGAAATCAACTGACGTACTGTTTTAGTGCATTGTACTCGACGAAGCCCCTGAGATATTACAATCTAATGTAGTATATAATTGGAAATGTAATGTTACCGTGTAATAGGGTCTTCATCCTGTGGGACTGGCAAGCAAAGCAAGCGTTGAGAGTGGCGCAGGACTGAATCGTTATTGCTTTGTTTTGTTGTTTTCCGACTCTTGGTCCTTGGAAGAGCCAATTGTGTTTTGAACTGAGTATCTCACCCGTTCATTTTATTCTTGGGGAAAATAGAAACTGCCACGCTAAAGACGATAATTTGTTCGGACTGTTATGGAGCGAAGCGAATTGTTTTCTTTGTAGACGTGTAAAAATGTCACAATCAAACAAATGAACCATAGTATATTTACTTTATACGTTTTTCTCTACACGTCTTTGTATTGGTAGCGTTCAAAGTAAAAAATTCTTGGAGAAAAAATATTCGTTTGTCACAACGTACATTTCACAAATCGTGACGTTTCCATGATATAAAGAAATCATTTCTACAGTTGTAGACGTAAAGTGACAAAAAGCGGATTTTGTGAAAATTTGTTCAAAATTCTGAATTAACTTTTGGGTATTGTTCATGTAGGATATATAAATGAATCGGTGAGAGGAAGAACAGAATAAGTCCAAAATTTGACATTTTAAACGAAGATAGCCGTTTTGTATAAAATGTCTCGATCTTTTCGAAAATATGAAAAAAATAATTTTATATATTACCAGTACTGCTGTAGAAGCACCGTACTTCACGCATTGACAATTACTGTAAATAACGTATTTTTGACAATATTTTTATGGCCTTACATAAGAAAATTTTCGAGAAAAAGAAAATTGAAGGTGATGAAACAAAAGTGACAAAATCACCAGAACGGCTCGACGGAATTTAACGAAATTTTGAAATTAAGTATCTTGCAACCATATGAAGTCACTGGCGTTATTATCGTTGATGCAACGTTTACAGTTTCTGAGATATAACATCAAACTTTTGAATTTAAAATACAGCACCCTGTATATTTTGACATTTTCTGTTACATTCTTCCATTGCCTATTCAATGTTACTACGCGTGTTACAGTATTATATAAAAAATATCTAGAAATTAACAATAACCTTTATTACCTAGGTCTAAAAATAACAAATAACAAAATGATAACAAATAACAAAAAATAAACCGATCAAATTTAAAACAATGTGTTCTTGTGAATGGTTGAGAATCATCCTAAACCAACCAGAGTAGTTGCCGTAGAAAATATAATAATGTTTTCTTATCTATTTTTTCTTTTTTAATTTTTAGACTTAAGTAATAAAGGTTTTTGTTAATTTCTAGATGTTTTTGATATAATGATGAAGACTGTAACAGAAAATGTCAAAATATACTGGGTGTTGTATGAGAACAATTTCAAGATAGGTGGCTGTGACTTCATATTTGAATATAATTTTTATTTCTAAACAACCAAATAAAGTTTATCGATAATAATGAAAATAAAGGTACTTTACTCTTAACACTCATATATTCTAAATCGTTAGGTATATGGCAGCATATGTCAAATTTACATATTTGACTGTTGTCGGTTTGGTTTCATACAAGCCGCCAACTTACCGTAAACTTGGGTGACTTTAGCCGCCCTGGGTGACTTTGGCCACTATTCGAAAATTTATTTATATTGTTTAGATCTTTGTTAATATTTCAAACATTGCGAGTATTTTTGGTTATTTATATTTTAGATACTATATTGAATACAAAGGTGCTTAATGTAAGTTAGATGATAATTTATTTTTTTTTGTGGCAGTGTTCAGAAGATAGCTTTGAAAATTGACCAATTTTGTTACTATGAACAACTTTGTTTGTGTTGAGTAATCTATCAGCATCTATGATTTGCTGCCGATAACATTAGTCCTGTGGTTTGTTAGGAATAGCTTTCTGCAATACCCGCGTAGTTAAAGTGCTCGGTGTAGTCAACCGAGGAAAGTAAAGTCGGGCATTCTCAGTGGAATGGCTATCAAATGATGACATTTCTGTGGTATGACAAAGATGACATTTTACAAGCAATAAAAACACCTGTCCCGTCCAAAAGAGGTTTCTTCATTATACCCGAAGTACAAAATTATGTCTAGCTATACCGGGTGATTCAATTTCGAGGCTTATTAGATCTCGCTTATTAGTGGAGATAGAGGCTATGTTTAAATTTGGCAAAGTTTCGTATTTTTGTGCTGAACAATTATCTGAAAAGAAATTTTAGCTATCATTTTTCATTTTAACGATATCCGCAAAAAACTGAAATGTCAAGATATCGTTTTTAATTTTTTATTCAAAACCAAACGTAGCTAGACATTTGAAACAAAAACATTCTACAGCGACTTTTTAACAAGGAATGCAGTGTTATTTTTTAATTTGAAATAACATCAAAGATGGCGGCGTAATCATGGCCAACTTTTGTTTTTCTTATGGGCGCCATATTGAATTTTGGCATTTTCCGATAGTCGTGTTTTTGTCATTTCCGCAATGTATAACATGTTAGCATTATTTTTTAAAATAGTCATAAAATAGTTTTGTCATGATCTTATTGCTGATTTTAACATATTTTGTTCTTGAACACTTTTAAAACATATTTGGTGGCCAAACTCGAGCATACACTAGTTTATCGTTTCATTGGCATGATAAACAGTAGTATGGCCAAAGTGACCCAATAATGAATTCTGACTTTGGCCACCCATATATATATATATATATATATATATATATATATATATATATATACATAAAAGAAGTATATCCTGACGTTGGAAATATTAGTGTTTTGAGATTTTTGAAGTACTATCAAACACCCAAAAAATAGCATAAGTATGAGTAATTATATCTAATCTGTTAAAAGTTACCAGACTTCAAATTTCAAAAGTGGACTAAAGTCACCCAAGTTTACGGTATATAAAGAATAAAATTTTCTGAGAAATGGAAAATTAAAAAAATTCCATATGATGCGGACTTTCCTGGACACACTGTTTATATTTGACCCCAAATTTAACAAATTCTCGAATAACTATGTACAAATCATTATAGCATTAAAAGCACTACAATATACATATCATTAAAAGCATTGTTTCGACATAACGCACTGTTTAGGTCTAATAAAGAAACAATGCATATAATCAGTCAAATTAAATTAAATCAAATTTTACAAAATAAACCCACAACAAACGACAACTAAATTATTTAAACGCCGCATGCAGCAGTCAGCAAACATATGTCGTACGCACTATATCTGTTAATGACATTTAATTACAGGCAATTCATACTAAATCGATAAAATAAATAAAAATAAACAACAAATTCGATGTAAAAGCGTGACCATTTAAAGGTAACCGCATGACGTACAAATTAGTAAATATCAAATAACAAACGATTCACGAATTAATATTTTGCGCGTATTGTTAAATTAATTACGGTGAAACGTGATAATAAACAAATTATATAGCGCTGTTTATTTATGAATAATAATTTTGGATGTGATAACATGTTAATACTGGTAATGCGTGGGTTAGTTATGCATGGTAAATATCAATTACTGTAATTAGTTTCTCCTATTGATTTTGGTATATCTGGCTTGACTTGCGATGTAAGTTAAGCCGGGGCTACATATTCGTATACTTGCCAAATATCAAAAATTTGCCAATTACACACAGAAAAGTGATCTCTCGAACGAAGAGAGAATTACTTGGCTGTAGTAGTTGGTAGGTTCGTATATACGCGAGAGATTATTGACTTCAACCAAGAAATTTTATTACTTGGAATAATTACTAGATATAAGAAAGTGGTTACTCTGGTGAGGTAAGTAAACAGTCTTCAATGAAGTGTATGTTTTTATTCCCGGTAAATATTTTTAGCTACTTATTGTAAGAATTTTAAAGATTTGGTACAAATACGTTTTCTATTGCTAATTAACAAGATAGGTATGTTATATTTACTTACTCGTTCTAAACTGTTGCGTGCGTTACATCAGACTACTCCGTGTTGAAACATTTATTGTACACTATAAATGACAATACACATCCCCAAGAAATCACAAGGCACATCCCCTACGGGTACTTGTTTTCGTACTAGGTTAGGTTCCGCACGTGCCAACACCACGCGCGGGCGCGCGGACCTTTGACAAAATCACGGTGCGCATATTTATTCCAGAGAAAGGGATTATGTACTTGAAAGAACTGAGAATCACTTCAGTTAAATAATTGGTGGGTTTTTATTCAGTAAACAATACTTACTCTCTTATATTTACTTGGATCAAATAACTACGCACTTGGATGGATTTACTATTACTTCGTTTGAGAAACTAAAACTTTTGGGACGAAAAATTCAATTACTTCTTTCAATACAATATTGGTTCTTATAAAGAAAGAATTTATTTGTTGACAGCATTTATCTGAGAAATTATTTTACTTATATTGAGTATGTGGCATTTCTTGTATATACCTAACTTTCTACATCCAAGTAAATATGCATTTGAATCTAGTGAATAAATTCAAGAAATTGTGTTTTCTCGTTCCAAATAATCACTTTTCTGTATGTACGATTATTTGTGAAAAGACAGAACAGTTCTATTCGATTCGTATCGAGTCCACCTCAAAAATAGCTTTATATATTCGACGGTCGGCTGTGCGGACGGGTTTTTTTACGACGAATACTTGGTATTTGCAATATCCAGTTGAAGTGGATATAGCAAGTGCCTAGGCGACAAATATTGGTTTCATTTGGAGGTGGCCTAGTGGATAAGGCGAATGCCTTCCACTATGAACCCCAGGGTTCAAGCCCAGGTTAGGCAGGGATTTTAAAAATACTCCGTCTCCACGACCGCCGCACAGACAAGCCAACAGGCTTTGTGCACATGGCGACATCCCAAAAAAAAAAAAAAAAAAAAAATTTATTTGCACTCGATGAACATTTTAGTGCGCTGTTTAATTTTTCCATTTTTTTATTTCGTTTTGTGTGTAGTAGGTCATATGCGTAGATTGACAATAGATTTGTAATTATTAGTAAGATTTTTGATTTGTCTAAAGGGCGAAAACCGCATAAAATTGTAATTTTGTGAAACCGTCAGACAGACAGTTTTCCGGAAACTGTCCGACAGAAATAAAAAAATAATATTGTTGTTTTTACCTGTCCACATAAACGCAATGTTATTTTTTTCCAAGAAAAACGTACACCGTATACACAGTGTATCCTAAGTTGATGCCTTTCTATGAACAATATAGATGACACTCATTTATGAGCTTTCAAAATATAACCTTTTTGTTAAATAAAAAAGCTACACAAAATTCTCTACTATTAAAATATTTTTAATCGTTTTCGTTTCTCTTCAAGTAATAAACATACAAATTTTATAGACAGCATGTCTATAAAATAATTTATTTGGAAAATTATACTTGTATTTGCTTGTATTTATATATTTGTCGATTTTTATGATGTTTATTATTTGAAGAGAAACGAAAGCGGTTAAAAATATTTTAATAGTAGAGACAATTTTGTGTAGCTTTTTTATTCAACAAAAAGGTTATATTTTGACAGCTCATTTGTCTAAGTTTTTGTTTCAGAAGCTAATTGATATGTATTTCAGACAATATTAGGACATATTTATACAACGAACCTAGTAGTACAATTGGGTTTAGTAGAACTTTAAAGATGACGAAGAAACGATATCTAACATTTCTTTTATGGGCAATATCTTCCTAATTTAAATAAAATAATATATATTTTTCTCATTAAAATAATAATTTATTTAAAGTAGTTCACATCAAATGACCAATTGTATTGTTTTACGGTCTGTTAAAATTAGATGCTGCGAATTAATAATACAGAAACCTGATGAATTAAAGAAAAAATCATTAAAATGCAACAAACAGTTTCGTCAAGATTTGTTTTGTAAATTTCCACAAGAATGCCCTTGTTAGTACGCAGTGAATTCTGCGTAATCTTGCTTGTTCGTAATCAAATTATCAGTTTGATTTGAAAAAGCTAATGTGCAAATAAGGCGAACTAATAAAAAAAATAGCTAGTGCCCATTCGGTACGCACATGTAGCAAGTCCTCAAAGAAGATTTTCACGTATTAGAAAATGCTATGTCGGACGCATTTACTGTTGCATGTCGACAACAACTAATACAATTGAATCTTCTCTGCTAAATTGAATTGTTCGTATTAAGCAAAAAATAAACAGTTTCTACCTAAAAAATATTTCTTTCAAACTACTGTTAGGACACAAAATAAATAATAACTCAAATGCAATTGGTTTTAGAGTACTGCCATCATAGTACCTACTTATTTCCCTAAAATTTAATAAGTAATTCAAATCTTGTCATACAAAATTGCTCAAAATTCTCTATGCTGTAACAAACAATGTTTAAATTATGCGGTAGTTATTTTGGATGATGGTTTGCTATTGTAGGTGAAATATTGCTCTATGAAGCGCCCTTGGCTTAATTCCCTGACAAAACACTGACGAGATCGCGCCTGAATGCGCACATAACAGCGCTTCAGCATGTTTCAGAAATTCATGCTCGCATGAATATTTATTACGATGGGGAAATAAGAATATTCCGGCGCCCGTAGGTGCTTGCCGCTGGTGCCCCAGGGCTCCCATTGTGCACCTAGCTGTCCGTGGAATACTGAAAAGAACGGACGCGCGAGCCCATTAGAATAAATTCGATCAGACAGCCGACTATGTATGTCATAATGCGGAACCGAATTTCAGCTTGCGATGTATGGTTTTGCTTTAGAAATTGTTTGTTTGTACGTGTTTCTTTTGGTGCTACTTTTAATAAAAAGAAGCACAATTAGTCACCTATTTGTAATTTTATTGGGGGAAAACGTATTTGTTTAACCACAATAAATATTTTATGGTTACAATTATAATAAATATTTCTCTGTAAGTCTGTGAAATCTTAAAACGTGTCTAAATATGTTTTTATACTTTGCATTCACAATGCACACATTGTAACACTGTTTTCGGTGTTACAATTAACACATTGTAATACCGAAAACAGTAACATTTTTGTCTAAGTACATTGATATCAAATGCCATATGTCAAACGTACTATACAGGTAAAACTGGTTCCGCCTGAAAACGAGTTTTACCGGTAACATTTGAACCGGTAACTCCATAATTTACGAAATCATCACAATAATTACGAATTACTGAAACAACAGATACAAGAGAGGTTGCGACCTCGAAAAATATGCTTAACAGCGCTTTATGCAAATTAGGTTTTTGGGGTTTTGGGCTATCCGTGGACTAATTTTTCTTTTCATCATGAATATTAGTATTACGAACTAATATACTTTTTAAAGCATGTACTCGCCTGCAATTTTTTAATACCTTCATTATTTACGGTTTTCATAAAAAAAAACTTGGTCTATATTACGAGATGTAACTTATAATATGTAATAGGAACTAACCGTTTTTTTGTCGTAGACCTAATGTAAATAGTCTAATCCAATTACTAATGGATAGTAGAAATAAATAAAACCATATGGTAAAAAAAAATCACAACTGAATATAACCCTTTATTTTACTATAAAATGACCGGCGCGCAGTTTTCTAAGTTTGGTGCTGTCATATTCCAAAAATACCAACTTTTGCCAGATAATTTTCTTGTTTTATTATAGTTCAGATATTTAACTGTAAACCTGTATGATTTTTTTTTGCTTTTGCAGATTTCAGAAATATGAATTAATTCGCGTTAAATGTGCATTTGGGACCATAGTGCGATGTTTCGATTATTTTTTGGTATTATTTATCATTGAACAACCAATTTTAACTTTGATATTTTTCCTCTGAACCTTCAGGAACAAATAAACATCAAACACACTGACACATATTACAATCTCAAAATTACTATATGATTTCCATTTCTCCCTTTTTTTTTCTACAGCATCAACATTATTTTCGAACGGCCGCGACATATATCACCTGCCCCGGAAGCATTTCTGACTGCTTCCTTCGCTAATCTCGCCGAACTTTTTCCATTTCGACTATTAATAAAACCGGTTTTCCGAAGCGAAATCGCCATAAATTTCCATTCGGAATGAATTTCGCTTGCCTCGTTAAATCCCTTTCCCGAGATATATTATTTTTTCACGGGCTCCACGCAGCAGCAGGTAGCGTCACATGGACCAAATGTACTTTCTGTGATATGCTGCGATTCACGCTTTGCGGATTCGGAGATCGTTTTTCATCGGTCTGGAAAACCTGGTGTTATTAGAATGCGCTTTTTTCTTGCTGTTAATATATTTTTTTGAGATAAATAAAAAAAAAGGATTGATTATTTCACAAGGAATTTTATACACCAGAACATTCTTCTGATATAATAAGCTGTAGTATTTCCTTTTCAACATTAGAATGCCTTGCAAGATCAAGTTTAGTATAAAAGTATATTCTGGTGTAACATTTCCAAAAAATTAATGATTTTTATTGCGTATTTTGATTACACAACATCTAAAGAATACACTGTATAAATTTCAGCAAGAAAATCGAAAAATTATCGATTCTATTGCCAAATTATTTGGACGTATTCCCAGGAAGATGGATAGAAAGAAGAGGCGCAATGGAATGGCCGGCTAGATCCTCTGATCTGACGCCATTAGACTTTTTTCGTGGGGGTACTTAAAAATCAAGGTGTACACAAATCGTCCTAACAATTTAGATGAACAACATACTAAAAGTCCTAAAAAGTCCTAAGTATGCGTCATGCTTTTTTGGGGTATTTTACCCCAAGCTACCCTCACTTGTCTCAAATCGCTCATAACTCCTTCAAACTTGGCGTTTTGAATGACGCTGAATCTAATTTTGGCATAAACATTGCAAAATTCTAATTGTCGGATTTTTTAATTAAAATTTAGGAGATCGTCGGATATCAACTTGTGCAATTATAACTCAAAAACTATTGTATTTTCTTATTTAATTGCTAAAAATATTTTTGGTTTTATGAGCTAATTAGATAATTTTACTTTGACAATTGACCATTTCCTCAAATATAAATATTTTTCATTTCTGGTTCTACAAGCGATAACTACTTGTATACAGTGTGTTCCCCGATGGACCACCTGCAAAGGATCTTTCAAATCAAAGATTTCATCCTTGTAAACCAGTACTAATACACACTTTAGTAGAAGGAAATGATGCTCGTCGATTAGAATCTTGCTTATTAATGGGGACAACGAATTATGGTCAATAGGTTTTTCTACAGAAAAATTATTCTCTGTGACGAAGCGAAAATGTTAATGTTTGGTGTGGGATTTATTACAAGAAAATAATTGGACCAAACTTTTTTTACGGTACTGTAAACCAAAGCCCTTATTTTGATATGTTGGAAAATTTTTTGCTACCTACTTTGGACGAAATTAACTTACAGCTCAGGTGTTCACTACACTATCAACACGACGGTTGTCCTGCTCATAGCGCATATCAAGTCAGGTATTGGTTGAACAGACATTTTCCAAATAAGTGGATTGGACGATTCGGCCCTATAGGATGGCCACCACGTTCACCTGATTTAACGCCGGCGCCGCTTGATTTTTTTCTGTGGGGCTATATAAAACAGAAGGTGTATGCGAATAATTTTCATGATAATGTAGACATTCTAAAATTATAAATTAGGCAAGCAGTAGACAAAATAAATAAAGAAACAATATGTTTGGTATATCGGGAGTTTAGAAGAAGGTTGGAAAAATGTGTAGCTGTAGGGGGGGGGGGGAACATGTGGAGTAATGTTTTGTTAAATTACTTTGTTAAAAATAAATAAAATATAAAACTTAGAATACAACATTGAAATTTGATATCTGGGCATAAATTATAAAACTACTTTTGTTCTAATTCCGAAAAACCGATAGTTTACTCTTCGGCCAATTTAACATTTTCCTGTTTTCTAACCTTCCTGTATGTTAAAATCAAAATATGGCTTTCGACTTTTTAGGACATCCAAAACTCTTTGTAAAGAATGGCTTTTTCTCGAGAAATTAAAAATTACGTCCATTATAGGTATAGTTAGGTCCATCGGGGGACACACTGTAGACTACAACGGGATTTGATATTTTCATTTCAGACCACTTTAAGTGGAGAAATCATGTCAACCAGAGACCGCGGATTTCCACGCAGCGTCATGAACGAAGTAGGTTTGCGGGCATAGTTTTCAAGGAATTTTTAAAATAATAGTAAAATTTATTTAATCTGACAGAAAATATTTTTTTTTCGTAAAATCAGGGCTAAAAAGAATAAGATAATAGAAGTATTATTCACCTTCTTCTAAAAATCTGACAGCCATCAATTCTAATTTTAATTTTATTGGTTTTTAATACATTTAAAGTGATGGAGTAACCATAGATTTCTCAACTGTCTTGAAAGATATAATATAATGATTTTAAATCCAATTGCGCTATAAGTTTTCACTATAAGAAAACGTCAAATCAGATATCCCATATCATTTTTCTTAGTCTCATATTACAGGGTTGCCAGGTCTCCGGCATTGCGCCTGAGTCTGCGGCATTTGAGGTTAATCTCAGGTCTCCAGCAGGCATTCAAACATCTCCGGCAAAATCAATTATGAAGAGAGTAGGTTTACATTCTTGTAAATAATATATCGCCAGCTTAAAGATAAAAGTCACTAACTAACATTTAGTTACATTTGATTGAAACACGAATTAATTGTAGCCAAATACTTATAGATATTGACGCGATCAATCAAAAGTGATCTAAGTTCTCTAAAACGTATCCTCTGGAAAATATCATTACATTTATTGTCATTAAAGTCAGGTTTCGTAATTATTTGAGATGTTAGTTAGTGACTTTAACTTTTAACTCGACGAAATACAGACGCAGACATAAATTTTTGTTCTAAATTTTTCTTCGTACATATCGATTTTTAATTATCAAAATACACATATTTATCGTAAATTGAAGTTCCTATTGGCTGAATTACAGCATAGAAATTGTATAGACATGTAGAAATTATAAATTGTAATACAGATGAAAATTAGCTTTGCGCTGAACATGAATCCCGGCTTGAAAGTTTAGTCCTATGGAACCAAAATGTGTATTCTGATAGTTAAAAACTGCCGTATTCAAGGACTTTTTTAGATATCAAACCGTCTCACAGATTTTCTCGTGTTTCCACACTTTGCTGTTTATAAAGAAAATTGCCCAAACAATCAAAACGCGTAAAATATTTTTAATTCTGGAGTGCGTGAATTTTGTGATTGGAAAGAGCATAGGCCAAAATCACAAAGTTGTATACTTAGAATGACCTGTTTGGGTTTGGCACATGCGAGATAAAAAGACCTGAATTTTTTAATCACAGAATCACATTGGACTTACATCAATTTTTAACATTTTGATTTAAAAAACAAATTTTTGAAATTTTATAACTATTTATTTTAAAAATATCTCTTTTTGTAATCTTGTCGACTATACCTCCCCCCATCATCTCCGGCATTCTTGTGAGATTAATCTGGCAACCCTGCTCATATATTCTTGCTAGTGATCTCATACATTTACTAAAATCTAAAATCAGGCAACCCTGATCGTGTATCCATCAAGGTTGTTATGTTTAAAACATTTTGTTTTAAAACATTGTTTTAAAACATATGTTTTAAACATGTTTAAAACAAGTTTGATTCCTTATTTAAAACATGTTTTTTTGGTGATTTAAAGCATTTTTTGCAAAATGTTTAAAAACATTGTTTCATTAAAAAACATCATTTTATCATTGTTGTGTTTTAAATCAAATTTATAACAACCCTGGTATCCATAGAGACGCGAACATAATCCACAAAATTTTCCTGTTTCTCGTCCGACTGTTATTTAATTCTCTTAATCATCACAGTCGCTTTACAGCCTCCTACATGTTCCAAATCACCCAGCAAACGTGTATAACATTTCAATAGACGCACACCCCTACAATATAATCTAATCGTCAATAAAACAATTATAATCCAGTGCCAACTCTAGTTAGTCAGGCCGACCACATCCCCCCGTTTCAGCGTACTGAATTTGGCTGGTATAGTTTCTGTCGATGAAGCAAAATGAAACATTATGTATTCTGCATACGTTTAATCATGCTCATAAATATTCACTATAACGTACTGTTCGGTTCATTCGTGTGCAAATAGTCGAGAGTTGTATGCCTGATGCTGATGCCGCATGCCGCGGCTCTGTTATTACGTGAAGATTATACGCAGTGTAAACAAACTGGTGATCTAGTATTTTCATTAGCCACGGTTCACTAAACCGTGCGCAGCCTGTTCACTCCATTTGCGGCGGGCTGTATTTGATTTTGACGGTACCGCTTTTCGAATGTTATTGTAAACGAATGCGAGGGTTATAGCATTATAGTTCAAATGTTTGTCTAACAAATTAAACGTACACTCTTGGAATTAAGTAAGTTCTATAAATATTTTAGCAGTGTGTCGATGATACATCCAAGTACAAGTTTTTTGTTATTCTGGTCGACCGCTCGGCCGCTAAGTGCAAAATATTTTCGGTTTACGCTTCAACTGATATATCGGAAATTTATTATTTGCGAAACCTTGTTCGAATGCTTTGAATTGGTTTATAATGATTTATATGTTTCTATTTATTAGCTTAATGTGTAATTAATTAATGTAATTCCTACATTGCAATGTAATTGTGTTTTTATTAAATATGACGTTAATTTTATATTAATAAACATAAAAGTTTTCGATTACATGAAATGAAAATCTAATTTCAAGATATTGCATACAACACAACAAATTATACTTACAACCTTATTGCATCTAATAGCTTTTTTTGTGTTAATAAATACAAAAATCAATTTGTTGTTGTTAATATTTTTACTTTTCAGGTTATTTCAGAACTGACATATGTATTAACATTTATTCACAAAATAGAAATAAATTAAAATTAAATTGCTTTAAATTTGTCTTTATGGTAATTTGTTAATTGTGATTTACTGGTGCTTTCGAGATATTTAGCTTCAACGATATTTTGCAGTGTTTAACTTAATAAACAGAAAGGAGTATGTATTTTGTATAGCATGAATGTATCATTACTATCTTTTTATATTATTATTTGGTATTTACTTTACAGCAATATGTTTCAAATATCTGACAACTGAAAATAATGACAATTATGTATATCACTAATTTACAAAAATGTTTGGAAGCAAGCTCTAAATTTTCGACGAATTTTGATGGAATGTAAATATGTTATAATTATTATTAAAAAAAAATAAACTAAAATATACGACCATCTAAAAGAACATTACACCATTAAAATTATTTCATCAAATTTGACCTGGGATGAGTATAAATTGTGTTGGTAACGGGTATATAATTTCCCAAAAGCAGACGCTTCAGAAAGAAAAGTTGTTGGTTTCTCTTACGTATAGCTTTTATTGCATATTAATTACTCACAATCATATGCAATAAAAGGTATACGTAAGAGAAACCAACAACTTGACGATTTGAACCAGGGACCTTTGCGTCGCTGGCACAATGCTCTCCCATCTGAGCTATTGACATTGTGCTAGCGACGCAAAGGGCCTTGGTTCAAATCCAGGTTGTGGCTGTAATTTTTGATATATTTAAAATTTACATCGCGCCTGTAGTTACCATATTATTAACTTATAATATTACTTTGACAAAGTATGTCGTTAAACATTTTCAGTTATAGTTTATATTCTTTGGAAATTGAAAAGACCTTCATTTTTAATGTATATGCATTTTAGCTAACCTTACAGTACACAATTCATAAGTCAAAATGTTATTTTGAACTTATTATCGTTGTTAATGCACGCCTCTTAATTTATTTAGAAAACAAATTTAGAAATAAAATTTCCAATAATGTTCCAGCTAATATATAGTAAATGAAAAATGTGTGCTTATTGAACTGGAACTCTATTACAATAAAACTTCTGTAGAGCTCTTTGAAATATTAACAAAATAAAAATCTGATGTGGCCAGGCACATGACTTTATCATACTATATATAAAATTAATAGTTTAGCTGCATGAGATTCTATTTGATCGAGATCGGCTATGTCTGCATTAAAATAAAACTAGTAGAACTAGACAGATATCTCGATTAAAGCTGCGTTTGGATATTGTTCTCCGTTGACACCGGGTACACCGTCCAAATGACAATTACGTGTTAGTGGGTGTAAAAACTGTAACGGTGTTCAATATCCGAACGCAGCCTATATTGACAGTAGTATTTTCAAAACATTAGCGTATGACACTAGCTACTGTCATTAGAATCAAAAAATCTGACATATCCTGGCTACTAGTTTTAAAGCAGTACGACCGATCTCGATGAAATAGAATTTGCTCATGCAGCTAAACTATAAATTCTACCAAAAAGTGTCATATACATAAATTATAGAAAATTTCCTCTCCTTTAATTTATTATTTAACTATTTTGACGACATTACTCAAATAGCGGCTCATTTACAAAATCTTCGAAAAATGCTAAGAGTAAACCACCAGTTCCTTTGAACCCTTTTCAACAGAAAGCTTTTCAGCTCTAAGTTTGGTTATGAAACTTCTAAATATGATGTTTTGTCCCGATACCTTTAGTAGTTTCTCCGGAATCGTCTCCACAAAAACGGGTACACACACACACACATACACACACACACACACACACACACACACACACACACACACACACACACACACACACACACACACACACAGACATTTTTTTGTACCTTGGTCAAAAATGTTCAGGGGACCCAAAAAGACATATTTCCGCTAAAATCTCAAAAATTTTTTTTGGCATGATTACAATACTTTACACACTGCGTATGATAAAGTAAAAAGAAAAATTAAAAATTAATTAGTTATCAAACAATGCAAAACCAAAAATGAAACACAATAAATACATATTACAACAATAAAAAATTATTAATTATAAGTAAAATTTTAATAATTTGTCTTAACAAATGAACAAAAGAAAATACCAAATTGTTTTGTTTTTTTTTTTCTAGAAAGTAGAAAGTAGTATGTTTCATATGGTCTTATTGGTTTTCTCTGTTCCTTCTGAAGTTGGAGCCGTTTAAAATGAGATTTTGTTAATAATTCAAACGGCTGTAACTTTTTTATGAACTGAAAAAGTAATTTACTTTCCGAAAAAAATTGTTTTGCGGAAGAAACGTGGGACAGCCTGTATATATTGCTATAATTTAAATTATTTTGGTTGTCAAGCATGTATTATCATGAATTAGATATCATGAAAGATAATTGAACATTAACTGCTGTAAAGTAAATACAGATATAACATTTCCATTGTCTTTCTTACAAAATACATGCTCGTCCTAAATGTAAATTTAAATTAAATTTAGAGAATTTATTTACATTTAGTGCATATATTTTAATATTACAATTCTAAAATAGTCTATATTTAGTGATAATCCTTGGCATCAAGTTGATTTGCGCATTTACTTACTTACTTACTTAAGCCCGTCATCCTACTGCTGGGCAAAGGCGTTTACTTGCATAATTAATATGTGTATTAGTTAATATAAATTTATATATGTGTCATGATATTACGCAATATCTTAAAATGAGCTTTTCGTATCATATTATCAAATTTCATGTTCATTAATATTATTATAAAAGTAATTCTATATTTAATTAAATGCATTACCTACTCGTAAACTTAACTGTAGTGATCATATTTCATTTATTACATTGCATTGAAGATATCACATTAAGGAAAAGGTCGGACACGCTAAAAATAAATTAAATCCCGTTACATTACATCCATCCAAAAACCACCTCGTGACGGACAACTTTTTGCAAACCGGCCGGGTCGAGGTAGAACAGTACACGAATATATAACCGACATACTATTTTCAAATCCTGCGATAGCGATACGAACTTACTTATTTCCATGACTGTACAAAACGCTGGATGAAACGTTATGGATTATTATCAGTGTCTAGCGGTTAAATACGTCCGACAAGCGGCCGTTGCAATTTTCGTGTTGTCTCAACATTGAAATAATGAAAACTAACAAAAAACATCTGGTGTGGCCAGGCACGTGACTTTGTCATACTATTTAGCAGTGTTTCCCAACGCAAACGCTGATGTTGTGAAAATACTGTCAAAAGTATCAGAATATTCAGGCCCGGCGCGTGATATTTGTCTTGTGGGTGCGAAAAAAAAAATTCAGGCGCCTTTCGGAAAAAATTCAGTTGCCTATCCACCGGTTTTGTGGCACGATTAAATTACTCACCTGTTTGAACATCTATCTGCAACAATTCTAAAAGATGAGTTGTCTTTTTGTTATAATGGTGCATCAAACTTTTATAAATTGCCACAATTTATAAATAATTGAAAGCGACCTTCCAGCTGTCATTTTTTATCGAAAATAATCAATAAGCTTCAAAATATACAGGTGACCGAAAATTGAACAAAGATTTAAAAAATGCTATAAAATACAGGGTGTTCCATTTATATTTCCGATATTTCCGGTGAAGCCGCAAGTAACAAAGAACTGAAAATATTGTACTTAAAAAGATCGTATCCAGCAACAAAAGTCCATACATTTTCAATTCTACATTTCATCTGGTTCTTCATATACGTACTTCTAATGCCTCGTCGTGAAAAATCTTATAAAATACCAATACACCATTTCTCCGTTATAAATAACTCCACTAATACGTAAAATAAACACTATTAACGACACAGAAGTGCATTTCTTAACACCCCTAGCTATAACACCCCACTAAATATACTCTACACCCCACATTCCACCCAAAACTAAAAGCTTTCCAAACTAACTTTAAACCGAACCCCCATAATTTCTGGAATCAGTGCTCGGCAAATAGACCGCTAGGTGGCAGCAGCAATACGTTACTTAGTTCGCCGCGAAACCGCGGCCTCCTCGATCAACTGCGGTCTGCAGGGCTTACTTTGTTTGTCTTGTCGTTTTTTTTTGCTGGCGGAAACCGAACACTTCCAGTTTTTCATTTCAAGCCGCCCGATTGCCTCGTATGATTGATCGTCACACGAGCGGATCTAATATTTTCCTGCGTGGTTCGTGTTCTAAGCGTGGCAGCACTGTTTCTCCCCAACCCCCTCACCCCGCTCGCAGTTTTCCCCCCAAAATGAAATATGAGACAGGGAATCCGCGAGCAGCAGGAATCGAAAAATGACATATGTACAGAGGTTTACAGAGGATGCTAACGCATTTTGGTGATGAGCAAGTTGTCTGAAAGATCTTAGTAAAATGCAGATACTGGAGTTTAATTACCTACCAAAATATTCAAAATGTGGAAAAATTCAGTGATAATAATGGTATTTTACTTAAGTATGACAAAATGTCCCGCCAAAACGATACTTTCTGTTGTGTGACGTCACACGATAGTAGATGTCAAATCGGCCCATATGGTCTGTCAGCATCGGCATCGTCGCCGTTTGGTAATTGTGTTGTAGGATGTGTTGTTTTCATAATTTCTACATGACAATGGGTTATAAATCCACAATGCAGACATACGTCAATAAAAACTCCGGATAAACTATTTGTAGTTGTACTGCAAGATTTGAAACTGCGAAGAAAGTGGTTGGCTCGTAGAAACCCAAATGAAATAAATAGCGGCCAATACAAGTTTTTTTTTGTTGTGAAGATTACTTCGACATAAGTAAAACTGACTAGAATAAGTTATCTATCGTATTTTCGAACCGGGTATTATCTAATCTGACTATCTAATCTGGTTAGGGCTAACCTAACCTACAAAGTTACGCTTACATGGCACTTTAGTGCTATTAAATTCAAACGGGAGAAGCATAAGAGCGCGTTCGGTTAATCGGGTAGGGTACGGGTAGGGCATAGGTAGGGTACATAATAGGCGAACTAACGTCATACGGCGTTTATCTGCGTATAAGAGAGAGCCAGCCGACCCAGGTTATCTGAGCATTGCTCTCCCCATACCCTACCCTGACAAACCGAACGCGCTCTAAGCGTACTAACGAATGACGTCACTGGAGACTGAGCCAATTACAAAGCGTTTTCAATCACGTGATAGGACATGAATAAAATTCAATTTTAATTTTGGTTTTTAATAGAAATAAAGCATATTTTTGTATGAAAATTAATAACAAATAGTTTTCTTAAACTGTAATCTATTAGGATGACTATAATACAAGCCATATTTTTATACAGTCAAATACCCTATTGAGACGCGTTCATTAACGTTATGATAACTAGAATTATACAAACTCAATAAAGTTGTACACATTTGCAGGTTATAGTTAGGTAGATACAAGTCATCTTCTAAATGTAAATATAACTTACTTACTAATATAACATACATATTTTACGTATATATATTCATTCATTTTATTTTTGAATGACAAGGTGATTTGAATAATTTGTTATAAGAAAAATTCTAAACGGTATTGATTATTAAATTCGGTTATTTCATTTATTATGTTAAATTTTCATTTAATATGTTTTTTAATCTCTAAAATTTCGTAATAATCCAATCTAATAGATTTTCTTAAATGACGAAAACGGGTAGTGTTTTCTTTCAATTTTAATTTTATCTTTATTTCTGAGTAAATGTTAAGTATTTGTCGACCACATAGAAAATAAAATATTTACTTTACCTAATTTAATTGATTCTTTTTAATGAACTAATTAATAATATCTCTAAATTAAAATTTATATGTGAAATAAAATAATTATCAAATAAAATTTTTAGACTTATCAATTAAGAGATATTCAGATCACTTTTAATACAATATTTATGGAAAACCTTCATATTCAGATACATCGATTCCTCACAACACTCACACAATAATAAATCTTCGGCGTTCCATTATTTAAATAACAAGTTTATTTCATTACCATTATCAAAAAAATACATCTATCATGCAAATTATATCTATTATATCTATGATGCAAATTGTTAAATATAATGGATAACAAAAAGAAACTAACAATTAAATATATAATTCCATGAAACATAAACAATTATTAAAATAAATTTATTCACATATAATAGCCATATCAACATATATTTCAATTCCTGTTGACCCGACGATTCACAAACACAGTAAAAACATTCTACATAAATTCAACATTATGACTTTTACGACAACACAAAATACTATTGCCGGTTCATTAATAAAAAGTAAGGACAAAATATTTTTTACTTTATCATACCTAATATGATAAAGTATTGTAGTCGTGTCGAAAGAAAACTTTGAGATTTAAGCGGAAATATGTCCTTTTGGGTCTCCTGAACATTTTTGACCAAGGTACAGAAAAATGTCTGTGTGTGTACTAGTGTGTACCCATTTTTTTTTCGTGGCGACGATTCCTGAGAAATAACTAAAGGTATCGGGACGAAACTTGATATTTAGAAGTTTCATGACCAAACTTAGAGCTGAAAAGCTTTTCTTCAAAAGAGTGCAAACGAAATGGATGTTTACAAGGATTTTGCAAATAAGCCGCCATTTGTGTAATTTCCTCAAAATAGTTAAATAAGAAATTAAAGTAGAGGAAATTTTGTACATTTTATGTCTATGACATTTCTTAGTAAAATCAATAGTTTGCTGCATGAGCAAATTGTATTTTGATTGAGATCGGTCGTGTCTGCGGTAATACAAAACTAGTTAGCTAGGATTTGACAGATTTTTCGTTCTAATGACAGTAGGTAGTGTCAAACTCTGATGTTTGGACCTCATGCAGCTAAACTATTAATTTTATATATAGTATGATAAAGTCATGTGCCTGGCTAAATCAGATTTTTTAATATAGGAAAATTAACAGAACTTTTGTTAAAACCTATCTAGAACTGCAAAACTATACTGGGTGCAAGTAAATACGAAATCAACATTTGAGATGCTTCATAAACGTCGTTTTACATTAATTAAAAAATCTATTTTCGATTTTTTATAACAAATTATTCAAACCACCATGTCAATTAAAAATAAAATAAATAAATATATTTGTATGTGAAATAATTATTTATATTGATTTGTGGTATGTGGGTATATCTTTTGGCACAATAAACAATATTCCAATCATTTCCTGGGATATTCCATAATAATTTTTAAGTAATAGACTATTAATTCTCTCTTTCCATGATAGCTTGCCGACTAGCTAAAGCTTTTTGCCATTTGTTTTCCCAAAATATTAGAAATATCCAGGCGGCAAATAACGTCATACCCACTCCCTAGTTTAAATAATCCCTACCAAAGTGAATTCCCGATATTTTTAACTTTTTAATGATCATAAATTGTCTCCACTCTCAGCTCCACCGTATCCAAATACCTCCAAACATCAACGCTTTTCAACGATAACAAGGACAGAATAGAATAATCGTTGTTTACTAACAATCTGGACACCCACAAGCCTTACCCACAAACTAACACGACCCCATATAGGGCACTACATCCTAAATTATTAAGCATGCCATAAGTCGCGTCAGACACTTATTAATGGAGTCATTAGTGTGGAGTTTACGCAGCTTGCCGGTAGGGTGCGCATCGCTCGTCAACGCAACATTCAACGTGTGTTGTACCGACTCGGGTCGCCAGTAACTTATCGTCTATGGCGGTAAAGCTTCTGCTGAGCTAAACCGTGTTTTGCCCCATCTATTAGAGCCCCTAATTCGCGCGCCACTTGATATATTAACCGGCGCATTAGACCCGAGCACTGAATCTCAATTACGAAGGCTCGCTACGGAGGCAAAAACGGGAATACGGTCTCAAAAGGAGGTACGACGAAAAATATACTTGTATATAATGTATAAGGTAGATACTAAATGCTTGAAAATCGAAAATGTTGATCGAATCTCATGTAAAGCACTTATAAAGTAGAACATAGGGTTGCCAACATTGCGCCTATGGTGACCCGGAGAAAAATAATTATATTATCTGTCTCTTATTGTCTATTTTTTTTTCGATACAACCAACATGAGACAAAATGTCAATATTACGGGTGCCGAAACGGGTGCGTTGCGCACCATAGAAAGTTCAGCAAATTGGGTAAACACAGCCGTGTGAAGTTAGCCCCCCCACGGTCACCAAAAATTTTGAAAAAAATACCGTCGTTTGCCCCTCGTTTGCCCTCTATTGCCATTTAATAGTTTCGTTTGCCTCCTCATAGTTTTCGAGAAAATTTAATTTTTCTTCTGGGGGGGCTAACTTCACGCTGAGCCAGCCCCCCACCCATAAATTTTTCAATTTTATGAAATTCAAGTACATGAAATTAATAGCATTTCGTTTGCCCTTTTTTGCCTCACAAACCGATTTTTCCTATCATAAACAAATTATGATATTTTTCCGAAATCGGGTGTGAAGTTAGCCCCCCCCCCCATATTGTCAATTCGATCAAAATAGAAATTAAAGACGTGGAATCGATTTCTCGTCGTTTGCCCCCGATTGCCATTTCATATTTTCGTTTTTATCCTAATAGTTTTCCCGCAAATTGACTTTTCCTCACAACAGTAATACCCTGATACGCTAACAAATTTACATTTCTATATACTAATTTATTGGCAACATAAAACGGCAAAACTTTCCTAACATTGCTACTATTATTTGTTTAACCATCCTGAGCAAATGCGGCCTTTGCCTCCTTCTGACACAAAAAGTATATACAATTGAACTTATAAAATACGGAAAAATCGAAATATTTTCAGTTATTTTAATTTTTATCTCAATTTCTAGAGGGTCTAGAGGATAACTTATAACCTTAACAACATTTTTACAGTTCAGGTGCCACAGTAAGCTTTTGTAACCCTATTTAAATGTAGTTTACAAACATTTTTTCAAGTTTCTTAAAGAGAAATTTGATTATTTTTTATTTTGATAAAACAATTTGGAAGAAAGCGTTTCAGGCAATTGAAACTTTAGCTACCATTAAATTTTTTGGATTGGTAAATAGTTTCTTTTAAATAATATAGAACATTATGTGTTTCATATTAACAAAAAATATTGAAATTGTTGCAATATTGAAAAATTCAGTAAAATAATAGTTATGTAAAACTTATAACAATCGTTTATACTATACAATATACTACAATAGTACAGTCGACAAGCAAATAAAAGAAATACGAAGCGTGCTTGCTTAAAAAAAATGAACATTTACAGATGTTAAATTTATATGAAGTTATACATACACCGTACCAATCTATAAATCAAAATAGGGTATTTGAGTGTTTTAAGAATATGGCTTGTATTATAGTCATCCTAATAGATTACAGTTTAAGAAAACTATTTGTTATTACTTTTCAAAAAAAGTATGCTTTATTTCTATTAAAAACCAAAATTAAAATTAAATTTTATTCACGTCCTATCGCGTGATTGAAATCGCTCTGTAATTGTCTCAGTCTCCAGTAACGTCATTCGTTAGTACGCTTAGATCGCGTTCGGTTTGTCAGGGTAGGGTATGGGGAGAGCAATGCTCAGATAACCTGGGTCGGCTGTCTCTCTCTTATATGCAGATAAACGCCGTATGACGTTAGTCCGCCTATTATGCTGCGCGTCACTCTCACCGTACCCTACCCGATTATCCCAATGCGCTCTCATGCTTCTCCCGTTTGGATTTAATAGCACTAAAGTGCCATGTAAGCACAACTTTGTAGGTTAGGTTAGCCCTAACCTTAAGCTGTCAAATCAATTAATACCTGGTTCGAAAATATGATAGATAACTTATTCTAGTCAGTTTTACTCATGTCGAAGTAATCTTCACAACAAAAAACCCTTGTATTGGCCGCTATTTATTTCCTTTGGATTTGTACGAGCCAACCACTTTCTTCACAGTTTCAAATCTTGCGGAACAGCTACAAATATTTTATCCGGAGTTTTCATTGACGTATCTCTGCATTGTGGATTTATACAACATTTATAATCCATTTTTATGTAGAAATTGTGAAAACAACACATCATACAACACAATTACCAAACGGCGACGATGCCGATGCTGACAGACCATATGGGCCGATTTGACATCTACCATCATGTGACGTCACACAACAGAAAGCATCGTTCTGGCGGGACTTTTTGTGATTCAATTTTTAACGCTGATTTTTATGAAATATTGATGAAATAATAACGACAAATAATGCATTTACAATGTAGAGTGAAGGAATAAACACACTAAGATGGTTTTCCAATAATAGTCAAATATCCTATTATGATAATTAAGTGCAGAAAACATTTAGCTAGTCTTAAATATTGCCTTTGTGTGTTGAGATGAATTTAATCATCACAGGGTTACTAATATAAAATAAAACTCGTCTATTCACTTAGAAAATGTGAAGACATCATCGAAAATAAATCTCTGGTAGATTTTTGCCCCTCTAAATGTTTCTTATATATTATAAGACTATTACTTCACCAAGCTTCATTAAAATCAATGTCATTTCTGACATACTTACCCAAACAAAATATTTATTATAAGCTGTAAATTTGATTTTCTGCCACTTCCATCTTTGCCCTGATTTGATAAGTTGCGTAAATATGGACGCCTCTCTAATGTCTTGCATGGATCGCTATCATCGGACATCACGGGAAAGGTAAACAAAAGCTGTTAATTTATTTCTTCTTGAACAACTTCTCTAATACAATAACTATAAAGTCAAAAGTTTGAAGCAATTTATGATTATTTTATTCCTATTAACAATAAATTAGGCTACTACGATTATATTTACACACATCTAACTCCAAAGAAGCACCCCACACCCCCGAAATTACGCCAATAAACAATATTTTACAAAATGGCGGCGGCGCCGGTGATATTTTTCAAGCTCACCACCCACGGTTATTTTATTTACACTTTAACGTTACTAATACCCTATAATGCTTTATCCCCTTCACACTTCACACCTTCAGGACCGTTTCTCCCAAAAAAAGCGTTCAAGATTGATAGCTTTCGACCATAGCCCAAACCCCAATAAATAAAGCAAGGCCGTCGAGACGCTGTTGTTTTTTTTTTGGACCCCTGGCGACTGCAGCGTCCGGTGGCGAAGCCTGGAACTGTAAGATGGATGGACTATTAACAGCAAGAACCTATTTCTGACACGTAAACTTGCCCAGAGCTCCGTGAAAACACCGAAACCGTTATATGTTGTTATATATACCTGGGGGCGACGTCTGATCGGTTCTTCGTGTCGGCTTTTCACACTTGATATATTTTTGATGATGTACTTCCATCATCGGTGTTAAAATGATGGAATTTTGGAGGTTTTGTGGGGGGTGGGTGAGAATTGAGATTAGACATATATTGTTATTTTTTATTTATTTTGTCATATGCTGAGTGCCAAACGCAAAAAGGTGGTTGGTACTGTTATTCTAAGTATACAAATTCATATAATCATACAAACATTTGTTATTGATATCAATGTTTCAAAGAATAATGCTCTGTATTTGGACTTAAATTTTAATATATCGAGAAAAAATATTCTTTATAATTATTCCTTCTAATGTACTTATTTTTTGTTCACATTTGCGTTGATGTCACAAGCTTTCATCTGCATTTCTTAAAACTGAATTCGAAGATTAGTGGATTTTGGAGATTTAAGTTGGTTTTTGAAAAATTAGCAAAGGTATCTGAAGTTTATTGTTCAAATTGTGACTCCGTTAACACTAGCAATAGTACGTATAAAATGCAGCTATCATAATTTGTATATGTTACCGACAAAACCCGTTTTCGGGCAGAACCTATGCCTAGGCCAAACTAATTTTGCCGAAGCGCGTTAGGCACAACTAGTTTATCGTAGGCCAAACTAGTTTAACCTGATATGTATACTTCAAATTAAATGCATATTTCAAGTAAAACTGGTATGGCCTATGCCAAATTGATTTCGATTAACGGTTTTGAAATGTACTATAATACCGGGTGATCCAGGCTGTTAGGTACTTGTGGAACCAGACGAATAAAATTAGGCGACGAAAACGACGTTATCGTTGGAAGTGCAAGTTGCACCCTATACTTTGCATGCGATCATTTCAATCGAGATAATATTCTTAACATACTGAATAACGATATAGTCAATTTCTTCGGTTTCCGGTTTTTCCGGAAATGACGTGATCTTTTACATTTTAAACTGCACTATATACTTTGCTTACCATTTTTACTGTATCATACATAGCATTATATATAAAATATTATAATCGTGCCGAAAAAACAATTTGAGATTTTAGCGGAAATAGGTCTTTTTGGGTCCCCTGAAAATTTTGGATCAAGGTCGAAAACATGTCACTGTCTGTATGTGTGTACCCGTTTTTATAATGGTATCGGGACGAAACTTCATATTTAGAAGTTTTATGACCAAACTTAGAGGTGAACAACCTTTTGTTCAAAAGGGTCCAAAGGAATTGGACTCTTTTGCAAATAGGCCGCCATTTCTGTAATTTCGTCAAAATATGTAGTTAAATAATATATGTATTAAAGTAGAGGAAATTCTAAATAATTTATGTCTGTGATATTTTTTGTAAAATTAATAGTTTAGCTGCACCAGAAAATTCTATTTGATCGAAATCGGTCGTGTCTGCATTAATATACAACTAGTTAGCCAGGATTTGACAGATATTTTCATTCTAATGACAGTAGGTAGTGTCAACGCTGATGTTTTGAGAATACCTACTATCAATAGTATCAAAATATCTGTCAAATCCTGGCTAACTGGTTTTATTTTAATGCAGACACGACCTATCTCGATCAAATAAGCAGCTAAACTATTAATTAAAATTTTAATGATGACGTCATTTCCGGAAAAAAACGGAAGTCATACTAACCTCAAGAGTATCCCAAAGAATGGCATTTTTGTCTATTCACACTTTCCCAAATTTCATGCGTCCAGCTTCATAAACAAAAAAATCTGATGTGGCCTGGCACATGACTTTATCATACTATATATAAAATTAATAGTTTAGCTGCATGATATTCTATTTGATCGAGATCGGCTATGTCTGCATTAAAATAATACTAGTAGAACTAGACAGATATCTCGATTAAAGCCGCGTTGGGATATTGTACTCCGTTGACACCGGGTACACCGTCCAAATGACACTTACGTGTTAGTGGGTGTAAAAAGTGTAACGGTGTTCAATATCCGAACGCAGCCTATATTGACAGTAGTATTTTCAAAACATTAGCGTTTGACAGTAGCTACTGTCATTAGAATCAAAAATCTGACATATCCTGGCTACTAGTTTTAAAGCAGTACGACCGATCTCGATGAAATAGAATTTGCTCATGCAGCTAAACTATAAATTCTACCAAAAAATGTCATATACATAAATTATAGAAAATTTGCTCTCCTTTAATTTATTATTTAACAATTTTGACGACATTACACAAATTGCGGCTCATTTACAAAATCTTCGAAAAATGCTAAGAGTAAACCACCAGTTCCTTTGGACCCTTTTAAACAGAAAGCTTTTCAGCTCTAAGTTTGGTTATGAAACTTCTAAATATGAAGTTTTGTCCCGATACCTTTAGTAGTTCCTCCGGAATCGTCTCCACAAAAACGGGTACACACACACACACATACACACACACACACACACAGACATTTTTTTGTACCTTGGTCAAAAATGTTCAGGGGACCCAAAAAGACATATTTCCGCTAAAATCTCAAAAAATTTTTTTGGCATGATTACAATACTTTACATACTGCGTATGATAAAGTAAAAAGTAGACGGAAGTACCTATGGCTTGGGTCACCCGGTAGATTTATATATATTTATGGAGGTTGTCATTAGACTAGGTGATATACGCAAGTATCTATCTCAGTTGCTGTTAATTAATAAAAAAAAATTAAAGAAAAAAAGGTCACTTTGCGACTAAGTAAAATAAAGTAAAAATCTGATGTGGCCAGGCACATGACTTTATCATACTATATATAAAATTAATAGTTTAGCTGCATGAGATTCTATTTGATCGAGATCGGCTATGTCTGCATTAAAATAAAAATAGTAGAACTAGACAGATATCTCGATTAAAGCTGCGTTCGGATATTGTACTCCGTTGACACCGGGTACACCGTCCAAATGACACCTACGTGTTATTGGGTGTAAAAAGTGTAACGGGGTTCAATATCCGAACGCAGCCTATATTGACAGTAGTATTTTCAAAACATTAGCGTTTGACACTAGCTACTGTCATTAGAATCAACAAATCTGACATATCCTGGCTACTAGTTTTAAAGCAGTACGACCGATCTCGATGAAATAGAATTTGCTCATGCAGCTAAACTATAAATTCTACCAAAAAATGTCATATACATAAATTATAGAAAATTTCCTCTCCTTTAATTTATTATTTAACTATTTTGACGACATTACACAAATAGCGGCTCATTTGCAAAATCTTCGAAAAATGCTATGAGTAAACCACCAGTTCCTTTGGACCCTTTTCAACAGAAAGCTTTTCAGCTCTAAGTTTGGTTATGAAACTTCTAAATATGAAGTTTCGTCCCGACACCTTTAGTAGTTTCTCCGGAATCGTCGCCACAAAAACGGGTACACACACACACACACACACATACACACACACATACACACACACATACACACACACATACACACACACACACACACACACACACACACACAGACATTTTTTGTACCTTGGTCAAAAATGTTCAGGGGACCCAAAAAGACATATTTCCGCTAAAATCTCAAAAATTTTTTTTGGCATGATTACAATACTTTACATACTGCGTATGATAAAGTAAAAATATTAGCGGTTAAAATCACAAAAAAAATACGAAAAACTTAAAACTTTCAACACACGAAAACAACTCAAAGCTAATAGAAAACTTAAACACCTCTTTTTCTTTTGTCCGATCAACACCATCGACCATTATTCAGTTATCCGTGCACCTACACCGACAGATACAAATTACCCCGTATACATTTTCACCATTGAACGAGGAGAGAACGGCGTGGCGAAGCATCCACACCGGGCGCCCTTGTATCCAATTTGCATCCGTAATGGAGATACGAGTTCCTTATTGACGGCTTCCAAGCTCGTCTCCATCGCACCCAAGGCGATAACTTCGTTCGAGAACGGATGGAAATCGGGAGAAGAAGTGGCAGACGTTCTGGTGCCGCACAAAAACCAATACGATTCCATCGGGCTCGGTTCTGTGTATTTCTCTATCGCAGGTTGCCGGCAGTGGGCCCTTATTGCCGATTTGTGTCAAACTTTTCTTTGTATTCATTTGTTACGGCCCGAAGGCTGTGGACGATTCGAAGGAGGTATTTGTGAGTGAAATGAGGCTTGGATTGATCATTTATGAAAGCTTGATGCTACTTTGCTTATCATATTCCATTTGCTGCATTTTTAGGTAATAAAGATGAGCAAATTATTGAAAAAAAGATACTCTATCCAATACGGTTTTGATATAAACAAGTTAGGTACCTACTTATTCCGTATTTTTATTAAGAAACGAACAGCAATCCGCTTACCTCCACTACTCGACCGCTTTCGAACGCGCGACCGTTTTCGGTCATTTATTTTTTTTATTAATTAACAGCACCTCATAGGTACTTGTGTATAACAGCTAGTCTAATGACTATCTAACTATATTAATCTAACTTAAATTGCTACGTATAAAAAGTGTTCGATATTAAGTGTTCCCCATTGGTGTAACTTAAATTTAGTTTGGATGCTGATGCTTTAAACTTCACACACTGCACGTTGGTCTGCTTTGTTCACCTATCACTCACATACCACTGTGCTCTGCTTTTTTAACATCACTTCACCAACTCAAAAGGTTTAGTTCTTTGAGTCTTCGCACACTGTCACAATTGTCAAGAAGCTGGATTGCCTCAACATTCGTGTGCTGGAGAAGTCTGTTCTGATGATTCTCTGCAAACTTTCCAATTTCGTTGGTTACTAATTCCATTTCAAGATCCCTGTGGAGATTTCTGTTTCTTATATACCAAGGTGCACCAAGCGAACAATTGACATTAAAACTTTCTGTAGACACTGCAGAAAATAACAATTAATAAACATGAAAACCCATCGAAAAGTTATTGTACCTGTCAAACTGTAATGCTTCATGAAAGCACAAATTTTGTGCTGGAAATGATCTTTAAATATTGTTACTCACGTAACAAATTTTGTTTTTCTACATACATTATAGTAACTTTTTCTATTAATAATTTTCCTGATTTTTGAATATAAGAGCATCACAACCAAAAGCACACTTTTATATTCATCCAGGTTACCAATAAATATTGGATTCAATCTTTCAACTATTGAAAAAAATATATCTGATGTCGCCAGGCACATGACTTTATCATACTATATATATATATATATATATATATATATACAGGGTCCTGCAACTCAGCTCCCGTCTTCTGTAGCTCAGTTGCTAATTAAGCTAAGAGTTTGACATTTTGCAGGCTTACCCTGTACTTCAGGGTACATTTCAAGAAATTATTTTTGATTATACAGGCTGTCCCAAAAATATGCAACGCCATGGTAATATATTTTTTTAATTGCATGCTATATATTTTCTTACACATTTGGAAGCCTTTTATGGTTGCCTACATACCGCCAAAATTTTATTGATATCGGTTGAGAAAATTTCATTTGTCCTGCGTCATAAAGAAAAAAATAAACGGGCGTATAGCCTGGATCGCCCGGTATATTATATGCCTATAGTTTTACCATTAGTTGAGAAATACCCATTTTTAAACTGTTTGAAACTAACGATCATTATTCTTTCTGTGGCAGCATTCAGCGTCCATTATTGACTTGGCAATAGCAGTGTAAATAAATCATTGTCTCCGGAGTGTTTGGCTACACAGGTCGTATTGGTAACGTATTGACATCATTAGCGTCGAACCTGGGACGATTTCGTTGTTTGCCGATTCAACCGGTACCAATTTCCAGTCGCGTACGTTTTCAACTCAACTTGCTTCATTTGCTGTTATCGATTTTTAAATTTCTCGCTTCGAAAAGTTCTCATTAGTTGAGTTGTTCTTTTTGTTTGCTTTCCGACGTGTGTTATGTGTAGAAACTGTTAATTAGCTTCTGTTGGTTATATCACAATTTTTATAATACAAATATAGGAAAAGAATTGTCGGACGAGACCATGAATGCTACAGATTTTATTGCTAATTAAGAAAGTCCTTTTCTCAGGTATTTTTATTCGATTTGTCGTCAGATGACGCTATCTCTACCAACAACTGCGACATCTACAGTTGGAAACGTCAAATCGTTGGGAATCTCGTTCCACGTTTATAGTTTAAACAATCGTAATTTTAAAAATTTCAAAATATCTTTTGGGTATAAAATTTTTCTTAGATAACACTAACTTCTTACACAGGATGTCTCACGGAACTGGTACATTACAAGTTTCTCATGTTCTACTATTTCTGGAAACTTAAAATTTTGTAATTAGAATTTACTCGATCTGAGCTTACAGGATGTTCATCTGAAAAAAATGAGTTTTTCACGTTTGAAAATTCAATTATTGTGTTGTAAATTTTGAACCACCTGTATAAGATATCATGATGAACTAAACATCGTCTTATTTGGTTATGTTTCTAGTTTTGGACCACCAATCATGAAACTTTTAGTTTTGTATAATTGCCGAGATATTCAAGTTTAAACATAGACGCGAAAATCACCAAAAAATTAGTAAAATCAAAAAAACTAAAAAATTGTTATAATTCCATATAGGGAAACATTATCAAAAATCATGTATGACGTTGAAACCAAAAATAAAATAAAAATTATATCATTCCATTTAAAATAACAAAGTTGATACCGACTTCCGGTGACCGGACGTAACAGTTAACTTGAGAATATTTTAGCTGAAGAGCTCAGATCGAGTAAATTCTAGTTCCAAAATTTCAAGTTTCCACAAATAGTAGAACATGAGAAACTTCTAATGTACCAGTTCCGTGAGACCCTGCATATTATTTTTCTATTCTTTTGTTACATCATGTTTTACTATACTGCTAGACTAACACAATTATTGCTAGATTTAATCAGCTTCTATACAAATTCCTTAACCGATATGCTAATCTGGACTTACGGCGCCACCTATAGAAAAGAGCGGAACCTATTTGCCGGCTTATCCACGAAAAACCTAGAAATAGAGATGCGAAGAAAAGACGTGATAACGACGTAATCAATTTTGCGTGGTTTCTTGCGAAAATCCGAACACCCAAGGAAAATTTTTCCTTCCCATACCCCTTCCCGTCCCTGATCTACCGCTCTAAAATAGAATAGACGACCTCTAGCGGTGGAAATTTGCATTACGCTTCGCGAAACTCATAGTCCGAACGGAAAAGTTTGCTGTGCTGCTTTTCGAATTTTCTAGTGCGATTTAGCGCTGTATGAAAAGTTGGTAGCAGTGGCGCTGCTGCGGCGGCGGCAATCTCGGCAGATAATTAAAGGCGGCCCGGTTGGAATTAATTTTAAAAACAAAACGAGTACGGTTTAGTTTAGCGATTATACGGAGCGCCGCGCCGCGCCGCGGTAAAATTGGAACTACGCACCGCGGTTCGGATTAGCGAATTTAAAACTATGAGGGACTGTTGGAGGCTACTGGGATTAAGTAACTTGAAAATTTCGTGTATAATGATAAATAAGTGCTGAGAATACGAGATTTCTATGACTCACAGTGATTCATTTGCAACTTTTAGGTGGACAAAATTATTTTTTTTGTTTTCGATGAACTTAAAATAATAATTTGGTAACTAGAAAAATAGTGAAAAAAATCTAAACCTTAAGGGGTTGTTTTTAGGAGGTTGAAATGCTAAATGTTTGTTTAATAATTTGAATTCACCTAAATGTGATAGTATGATACCCACAAAGATATATACATAGCAGATAAAACTTTAAGTGTCAATAGGGTAGTGTTTGAGGGGGTTGAAAAATAAAGTAGGTCCTATAATTAAAAATTCTGAAACTTTGCAAATGTATTATTACATCTGGGAACACGTTAAAAATATGTTTTTAAAATTATTTGATAATCGGGTGGTTTTGGAGGGGGTTGATTAATAAAGTATGTTTCTTGTATATTGCGGTGGATCAGAGATAGTGTAGTAAAGAAACTCGTAAACAAGTAATTTCATATAATGAGCGTTTTATATACATATATGAAGTGACACCGATGTTATTGTTATTATGTTTCTATATCAACATGTATTTTATATATAGATAACTAGATATTAACACTGAGCATTATAACATTTGATCTCCAACAGTCATTATGAAATTTTATAATACTATATTATTCCAGATAACCCGGTACTAAAATTGATATTAAAACACAATTAGCAGTGGGTTGTTTTTTTGTTTTGGAAGTATGGTAATATTATACCTATCTGCAAAAACAAGAGAAATATTTTTGTAAATCAATTAGCAACAGCAAATCGCCTAGAACAAGGTAGCTGGACAAAAATATTTTATTTTGCGCTTTGATTATTTATTGATTATAGTAAATACTTGCTCAATTATGACAAAAACAACAAAATGTACTTGACATTAAATATAAAATATAAAAATTAAAAACCAGAGGAATATACATAATTTATAATCAATAATAATAAAACAATAATAATAATAAAATAAAACATTATTCGAAAAGAAAACTGTATTAGCTTTAGTATTACAGAATTTATATATGAAAAGTATCTTATTCAAAAATAACTCAACAGTACTATATAAAAATGCAATTATAAATTAACTTTGGAACAAACACAATGAAAATACTTATAACTGTGTGACTGATATAATCCATTACACGAGCATTTCGTTCTTCTTTCCTATGTTTTCGCTATTCTTAAAAAAACTCCAATTTTAAAATCGAGTAGACACGTTCTAAAAAAAAAATCAATGCAGCAAAAGTGTGGCAAAATGTGGTATTTAAATTTATGTCATTTAAAAGATAAATGTTCAAACTATAATATATATAAAATATATATTGAATAAACGTGGATAAAAAAAGTATGTATTGTATTCGACGAAAGTTTTTAAATATAAAATTAGCATGTATTTTCGATCATCTTTTCAACATAATTATTACACCACATAATCTGTTAATAGAATCTAATTTGGAGTGAAATAAGAAAGTACTTACCCTCTAAAGTAAAATTCATCACAGTACAAATTAAATTATTATCAACCACAAGTGTTAGGATGTACTATCGAAAACACTGCAAAAATGCAACTAAACCGGTTATGAATGCGCTACCTTATCACGTGGTCTCCCTGCGTCTATAACTCCTCAATGTGGAATGCTTTTCACACTTATTACATAAAATTGTCACATCGGGGGGTTGTTTATAACATGTGACCATAAATTAACCGATTCTTAGAAATGACTTTTGTCCACCTAGATTATTATAGGCGATTCACTGTGTGACTGGGTGAAACTTATTTTGACAATTCTGGTTGATCAGATTAATTATCGCCGGTGGACAACTGGAAACCTTAATGACACTATATTTTTTTGAAATATATGTAAGAGTATATTGTGACATTCTAAAAATGTGGCTACCCCTTTGTGGGTAATCACATCAACGTCTTTGCATCTTCTTATGGGGCTGTAGCGGAGATGGTAGCTTCCTCGAGGGAATAAATACGCTCACAACGTTTTAACAATTGATTTATTTGTTGTACTACAAATGTGTGCTTCTTAATAACTACTTCTTAATAACTGCTTCTTAATAACTGGTTCTTAATGACTGATTACAATACAAAATGGTTTCATCTTTTATAGTGGTTCTCCAAGGTACCGGGCGCTAGCCGACCTTCCTGGTGCCGGCTTAGGTTTGTTGTTTTATCGTTGCACATTCCTAGAACAAGGTTCCCAAAACACAAACTAACCTCGCGACTGATTATGTTTTATGCTCTGAATGACCCTATGTGACAATATTATAAAAACGGGAATAGAAGTTTTCCCGGTGATCTCATTTATAAGAAATTACGGAAAATCAAAAAATACCCATTTTCAGGTAGTTACAGATTCTATTTTCAGGATATATTTTGAGCAGTTCATTTTTACTTTATCATACGTAGTAATATGTATGTCTTTTTGGGTAATAAGTATTGTAATCGTGCCGAAAAAAAATTTTGAGATTTTGGCGGAAATATGTCTTTTTGGGTCCCCTGAACATTTTTGACCAAGGTACAAAATAATGTGTGTGTTTGTGTGTCGACCCATTTTTGTAGCGACGATTCCGGAGAAACTACTAAATGTATCGGGACGATACTTCATATTACCTCTTTTTTCAGAAAAAAAGTTAGCTGAACTTATTCAATAACCTTTGTAGAATTTTACCGATTTTCATTATTTTTTCGAGATATGAAAAGAAATTTACCAAATTTATCGTATTAATATACATTTGATAATTAAAGAAAATAAGATGTTGCAGCTGATTATTAATACTGGGAGATCAAAAATAGTGTTTTTGGTCAAGGTTTGAGACATCCTGTGGAATAATTAAGGAACTTCTCTCGCAGGTTGGCAAGTAGGTACTCTCTTACAAAACCTTATCAATTCTCAACATCTTGTTTTCTACAATAGTAATGAATTTTTCCACCCTCTCCATATTCAGAGTTGGAGTAGAGTGAAAGACGTATGGAATATGGAAAAAATATTGTTTTCTAATTCATCACAATATCTGATTTTTTTTAGAATTATACACAGTTTAAAGCAAGATTTTGTATTTCACTCATAATCAAGTAACATTTGCTGCAAGGTGTAACAACAAATTTAGATTGCTAAGTTTTATTTGAAATTGTTTATCTTCTACAAATTATGGTCTGTTTTTAAAAAATTACAATAGTATGTGTTTATCTCTAAGAAATGAATTTCTTTAAAATGCTTTAAAAAATAATGAAAACCGGTCAATATTACAAAAGTTTAGCGAAATAAGCGTTCCTTTAGTTGCGCCGGTCAGTGTATTTTTTTCGCAATACTCTACCTTTAAACATGGCATATCTTGTTGCGCTGTACATGGTCGTTAGATTAGAAATATGTATGTTTGTTATTTTTTTACGTTAAGATTAATTTATTATATAATTCATCTTTCTTAGTCTTCTTACTGTATTTATTAGTTGATAAAAATGTTTTTAAAATATATAAAAATTTATTTAGAATATTTATTTCGTGCGAATGGCATATATTTGAAGAATGTATGTTAAAGGGAAGAGTTAAGGCTCCGTTTTAAAAACATCGCAACTTCCAAACGAAATATTTCGTTGCGATGTTTTTTTTTGCTGGGAGTGGTCTGCCTGGCCCCCACCAACGTCAAGCAGGCCACAGTTTTATGATAAGGGGAAGTTGGGGGGTTTGGAGGAAGCAGGCAAAGGCGGAGCATAGTCGACGCGAATACATTCGAAGGGGAAGTACTCAGCCAGTTTGTCGCCGCGCGTCGGCGCTTTCGCTTTCGCTCATGTACAATGTATTAGTGTTCTCACTCATCACGGACGCATATGCATCCCGGACTGCATACAGCTGGCTGGCGGCCACCAGGCGGTAAAAGAAAATATATTGATTTAATTTAGAGAGAGCGCGCTTGCTATTATAATATTTAATCTTTTTAACAGGGTGACATACATACAGTATAGTAAATTGACAAAAATGTCTTAACTCATGATAACTCATCGGTGAATTATGGACTTCAATTTAGAAAGGAATTAATTAAAATCGAGCAATGAGGACCCAATACATCTACTTATAAACATGCTGGATATCGAACGAACGCACGGCAGTGACACACGAAGACAAAAATAAAAAAAAAATAATCTGATGCGTTCAGGCACATTACTTTATCATACCATATATAAAATTAATAGTTTAGCTGCATGAGATTCTATTTGATCGAGATCGGCCATGTCTGCATCTTATAATAAAGCTACTGGAACTAGACGGATATTTTGATTATATTGACAGTAGGTATTGTCAAAACATCAGCGTTTGACACTACCTACTGTCATTAGAATCACAATATCTGACAAATCCTGGCTAACTAGTTTTAATGCAGCGATCTCGATAAAATAGAATTTGCTCATGCAGCTAAACTATTTATTTTACCAAAAAATGCCTTAGTCATAAATTGTTCAGAATTTCCTGTACTTTAATTTATTATTTAACTATTTCGACAAATTTCCAGAAATGGCGGCTTATTTGCAAAATCTTTCAAAAATGCTATAAGACTAAACCTCCAGTTCCTTTGGATCCTTTTCAACAGAAAGCTTTTCAGCTCTAAGTTTGGTTATGAAACTTCTAAATATGAAGTTTCGTCCCGATACCTTAGTAGTTTCTCCGGAATCGTCGCCACAAAAAAACACACACACACATACACAGAATTTTTTTTTTACCTGGGTCAAAAATGTTCAAGGGATCCAAAAAGACATTTCCGCTAAAACCTCAAAAATTTTGTTTGGCACGATTACAATACTTTACATACTACGTATGATAAAGTAAAATCATAATATGCATAGTACAAAGTTCCCCAAACCATTTATATAAATCCCAAATATTTTGTCACCTACAAGTTCGCTATATTTTATAACGTTTTGGGCGTCATGAATGCAAGATTCATGAATGAAAACAAATTCAGACATTAGCTATATCCAATTCTCGCTGTAACACTGCCCAATACAGTCGCTGAACTAATATACATTAGAGCCGACCCAAGTTCGTCACTGCTAATTGTCTCTTCCTGTCCACAAAACCGACATTTTAAATAAAATGTTCATTTGAGTCGTGTTCTGGTCTCTTTGTCTCATTTGTAATTAAATAATTACAATATTGTTCTTTTAGATTATCCATACATATATTTTAACTTAGGTTGTACGTAGTCGTCTTTTACTAATTCGTCTAGAGGGCAGATGCGGATGTTTAGGTATTTTGCCACGACTTCTACCCATTATTAAACAAATGTACCTAACACCTAGCGGGTATAACTACACTAAGGATAATATCATACAGTATATGACTTTTATCGTGTGTTAAATTTGTAAACCGTGCGTATAAATGTGAAATGCGAGAACTCGGTTCTCCTGATTCAATATACGGTCGTAACTTGTGAACAGTCTAATCTAAAAATAGCAGTAGGCGTGGCGTAGTTATAGGCGGTGTTTAAAACTGCTAACGTCTGCTGTCTACACCGGGCCCGTAATATAGGCAAAATACATACATTTCTGGCAATTACGCTTTGTTATCGCAATTATAATGTTTAGATTAAAATTGTACTTAAATAAAAAATCTATTTTTGTATCATGAGTTGGGCTAAATGTTTTATATTTGAAAAAAACCAAAGACGTAGAAGTAAAACTGATTTTTATCTTTAAAAAAATTTTTTTTTCATCCAGCCCAACTCGTTATTTATCTAGGAAGTTACATAAAAAATTTCATAAACTTTGAACAATAAATAACGCTTTTATTTGCAAACGCGTTTTAGGAGAGGTAGAACTGGGTCTTAATATATACAATTTTAATCCCTATAATAAACGATAATGAAATAAACTTTGTCTTGTATCAAACAATAATTATTTATTTAAAATAAATAATAAAATAATTAATCACTAATAATGCAAATAACGCCGAATATTCAATGAAGTATGTGTTGTTCAAACAAAGGGTTTTGATAACAAGCACAACAATTTAAAGGAGTATGTGATGATGTTGCTTAAAATACAAAAATCAGTGTAACCAGTTTATAAAAATCCGAAGAATTTGTCTATTTTCGAGTACGATCTTTTGAAAAGACGGTTGGTTTTAATTACTACTGCCCACACCGCCCCGCTACTGTCCCGCTTTTCTACAATAAAAATCTGGTCTTAGTTATGGGGCTAACGGCCGTTGTGATTTGACATAAACTGGTTCCAATTTTAATCTCATATGACTCCTCCTCTTTTATACTATCTCGATGGAAACGTCGAAATGAAGTTACTCAGGAAAGTCCATCTCGTTACTAATTTTGAGTTTGACGTGTACAATATCAACTAATCGTTTTAAAAGCACATGAAATCTTTTTGATATAAATTTTTATGGACTATAATTTTCATGGTAACTTATTTTTACGAAAAGCCTACATTTTCAGCGATAATACACACTAATTTTGTCCTTTTCCACCCTATTTTTAACTACATTCCAACGCATATATCTCAGACATGCACACACAAAAGTGATCTCTCGAACGAAGAGAGAATTACTTGGCTGAAGTAGTTGGTAGGTTCGTATATACGCGAGAGATTATTGACTTCAACCAAGAAATTTTATTTCTTGGAATAATTACTAGATTTAAGAAAGTGGTTACTCTGGTGAAGTAAGTAAACAGTCTTCAATGAAGTGTATATTTTTATTCCCGGTAAATACTTTTAGCTACTTAATGTAAGAATTTTAAAGATTTGGCACAAATACGTTTTCTATTGCTAATTAACAAGATAGGTATGTTATATTTACTTACTCGTTCTAACCTGTTGCGTGCCTTACATCAAATTATTCCTTGTTGAACCGTTTATTGTACACTAATCACAAGGCACATCCCCTACGGGTACTTCGTTGTTGTTGTCGTAGAAGGTTTCGCTCCTTTACGGCGCCAGCCCTACGCGAGGGCGCGCGAGCCTTGACAAAATCACGATGCGCATATTTATTCCAGAAAAAGGGATCACTTGAATGAAGTGAGAATCACTTCAGTTAAATAATTGGTGGGTTTTTATTCAGTAAACAATACTTACTTATGTTAAATGTCCTTTATTTTGTTGGATCAAGTAACTACGCACTTGGATGGATTTACTATTACTTCGTTTGAGAAATTAACATTTTTGGGACGAAAAATTCAATTACTTCTTTCAATACAATATTGGTTCTTATAAAGAAAGAATTTATTTGTTGACAGCATTTATCTGAGAAATTGTTTTACTTATATTGAGTATGTCGCATTTCTTGTATATACCTAACTTTCTACATCCACGTAAATATGCCTTTGAATCTAGTAAATAAATTCAAGAAAGTATGTTTTCGTTCCAAAAAATCACTTTTCTGTGTGTGGTTTGTAGTATAAAGAAAGTACTATCGTATAATCTTTTCGACTGTACTACTCAGTTCTACAGAACAATTAATTCAGTACACAATCTAATGCCGTCTAAGCCCAAACCACCACATATCATAGTATGTAGTTGTAAACCGTCCAACAGTGGTGCGAAACAGGTGGTGTTCTACACCATATATCCTATATTTACACAGATATACAGAGATAGATAGATTTGTAGTATAAACATCGCACAGCATGTAATCTCTGAGAGTGCACCGACCAGAAACAGCGCCGCTCCGAACGGGGCATGCGTCTCGGTGCCGTTAGGCGTCCCGACGGCAGTCAGTCCGTCGTCACGTACCGCAGGTACAGGTCGATTCGTATTTGTTGTCAGCGAATTCAGTTTACGCGGTGTACTCGTGTATAGAGACGAAGTGTGTTGTAAAGACAAGGAAAAACTTTTTTGCTATCATATTGTAGGCGTAAAGTTATATTATATATATATATATACAGACTATAAATAGAGGTTGTCTGTACTGAAGAGTAATTTTGTCGTGGGTTTGATAGGATTGATAAGAAGGTAAGATTTTTGCTAGATTGTTGGTTTTGTATTTTTAAGGCACTGTTTAGAATAAATTTGATCCTTTTCTTTTTATTAAAACTAAATTAATAACTGTTTTGTAATCTTTTATGGTATTCATATATTCTACGGTTTATGTGCTTTGTCATTATTCATCAGGAATTATTAATAAGTACAATCAATATTGATAGGTAACATGGTATGCTGTGTAGAAAGCATTATCTGCTATTTCAAAAGTATGATTGTATTGTTGACGAACGCTTTTATGCATATTAATAATGGGTTCAAGTTTTTTTCAATAATGACAAAAGATAATGGTAAACTGAATTTATTCATTTATTATTTTGTTATTTCTTTTACATTAACTGTTTTGTAGGAAATTTCTTCCAAAAATGCGAAAAATATTCTAACTGCTGTTTCAGCTGGCTAAAATATGAATTAAATAAATATTAGATATCGTCGGTTCATTTTGCAGAAGAACGGAAGTCCACAGACAAAATTATAAAATAAATAATAATAAAAAGAATAAATAAATAAAGTTTAAACAGAAAAAAATCTGTTATGGACTTGAATGATTTTAAACCGAATAACTGAATCTATGTTAATTATTAGCTAGAAACTATAATACATTATTATTATTTTTTTTAAATAATGAAAGTAATATTGCAGATCTGGCTCTTTAGATTTATTTTCTGAGAGAATATACTTAATAAACTCAATACTGAATGAAGATTTGTACAAATTTATGTTCCCATGATTTATCATGTTGTCTTCATGATTTATTGCAGTCCATTGCGTATTCGCTTCAGGTTCAGGGACATTATTTTTATCGATTATTTGTCTGGGCAATCTCAGCAGTAATTAACTCCGTTTAGTTAACTGTGCTAATCGCTTATTCTCCTATTATTCTCTATTATTCTCCTATTATGCTTATTCAGAAGTAAGATTTTTTATTCAAAATTATGATATTAACAAGTAAAACACAATTCTAAATACTGCGCCATTGTGTTGACTTATAACGTACTTATAACGTATCCAGAAAAGTGTCACAACGCCAAAACAATACGTCTTTGTCTCGTGTTTTTTTTCTGAATTGATGTTAAAAATTCAAGAATAGTGTCACTACTTCTTGAACAGGATAATTATGCATTATTAAATTGGCTTACCTTATTATCCAAAACGGCACAACACAAAATATGACGTTTTTCTTGAATGACAGGTTTGCAATGTGACGACACAACTAAAGATATATTATTTTTTCTGGTCGAACCCCTTAAGAGGAATCCATACCCCTAACTTTCTACTGGTAAAACACGGAAAAGTTTTGAGAGATTTTCTTAGCTATTAGTTGACAGAATCGTAAATACAATACACCAAATTAAAGATAAGAAGTATATAACTGTGCCTCTAGTGGAAGATTTTTGATATTTTCGTTTGTTTTTGATAAATCTGCTACTGAATCTGACATAAAATTGACTGACTTCGCGATTTTTTTACAGAGAACACAAGTTAAAATTGAAATAAATACCACATGATGGCTTTAAGTCACACCTTTTTCTATATGTGTACAAAGTTTCAATTAAAAATTGCAAGACCTGATATGCTTTTTTTCAGTCAAACCTTTACCCTTACATGTGGTGCTCTGCCGTAAAAGTTGTTATTGTCGTCTTACGCACTCTAGCAGGATTCTTGGCCGCACAGATCGATAAACCAATGACGTTCAAGCGCGGCAATCGGGTACAGTCACTGAAAACTCCACGTCTTTTACCATAGCTATTACGACGCCTGCATTCGACTGCCGTGCCTAAATCACAGGATCGCATAATATGAGGGCGTTTGACGAATGCATACGGTTCTACCGCTATTCATCGATGTACAAGACTCGCTAAATTTGGAGCCGATATTTTTATTTTAATCACTTTTGCAATTAGTCTGATTCAAATGAAATACATTTACTATACATGCTAGTAAAAGATTAGCTTACAGATGAGTAAATACTATGTTTGGGTGTTCTGCAAACAGTTCGGTCAGGCTTGAAGCAACTTGCTCGTTAGTTAGGCGTGTCAAAATCAAATCGGCATTGTTGAAGATGTGGCGACTCAGAAAAAACGGAAGGGTCCGAAAAACAATTGCAAAAAGAAAGTGTACAAATCTAAAGGAATATAATAGGTAAGTGATTACAATAAATAAAGGGTGCATTGTTGACAGCACAATTTGCAATGACATTGAAAATTTTTTTCTAAATCGATTTCGATAAATGAGAGTTATAAAAACCATATAAAAACTTGCCACTTTTGATACTATTACGTAGGTGTTCAACACGGACTGAACACAATACAGGTAAACGTCGTTTGGCGACGGTTCCTATTACGTCGATTCACAATTACGCCGGTTGGTGCCGGCGTGGAATTCCCCGGTTCGGCCGACACCAGACGACAGGACGACAGTAGACGACGCGATTCATTTACAGTGACCAGCGTTTCCCAATCTTCTCCCGCTAACGGAAATCTCATAGGTCCGCTTCGCTCCTAGGGTTCCGCGGAACCCCGTTTGGAAAACTGTTGTGCTGTTTTACACGTTGTTTTATTCTATTACCGTGTACGCAACCAGCCTATTGTATGTCCAACATAATTAGTTAATTTTTTTAAGCTTGTCTTAGATACCCGGTGCAAAAGGTTTCATAATAATACGGGTTTATTACCTAGGGCCCGGGCATTTACCATTTCAAGTCTATTGCACCCACTAAAGTAGTTTATTTATTAAACAAAAGGTAAGTACATATTTATATTATACTGTAAATATTTTATATTGTCATAAATTCCTTTCTATAATATCCCTTCCTGATATAACAACATGTAGACAATGTTGTAAATATACAGTGTATGGGTGTATGTGTATATAGTATATTTATTATTTTTGTCTACCTTTTTGTTTATTTATTGTCATACAAATACCAGTAGTTTTCATGTATTACTAATGCAATTTACGACAGCAACAACAGTCCCTTATTTAAATTTGTATTATGCATGTAGGAAATATTACAAGATTTAATTATCAAAATGATCAATATGTCACCCTGTTCATTAAAAGGCTAAAATATTGTAATAGCGAGCGCGCGCTGACCAAAGTCATAATTTGCCAACCGCCCGGCAGCCGATAGCCCGCTTCGTCTGTAATACCTTGTCTCTCTCGGAAGTCCGCGATGTGTGAGAACACTGACATCGCAACTTACGGTGGAAGCGGGGCACGCCGCACGGGCGACTTGCCGGCTAAGCTCTACTTCTCGCTTCGAATGTACACCGCTGTCTAGGCTCCACCTCTGCCTGCTTCCTCTAAACACCCCCCCCCAATACCGAGAAACTGAGGGCCGATGAGTATAGATTGCTCTTAAGTTAGCGAAGGTTAGCGCCCAAAGACAAAATGACACTTGTTCTCTCTACCGGATCTCTTAGAACTATCTTAATGACGTGTTTTTCTGCTAATAAAAGAAGCTTTTGCAAATATATTTTACCATTTAAGTAAAAAATGACCAATTTTGAGATGTGTCAGGTTTAAAAGCAATATACGGAGTGAGTTTGTAAAACGACACTCGTCACGTACTTTAGAAATAAAGAATTTTTACTTTATCATACGTAGTATGTAAAGTATTGTAATCATGCCAAAAGAAAATTTTGAGATTTTAGCGGAAATATGTTTTTTTGGGTCCCCTGAACATTTTTGACCAATACACAAAAAAATGTCTGTATGTGTGTGTGTACCCGTTTTTTGTGGCGACGATTCCGGAGAAACTACTAAAGGTATCGGGACGAAACTTCATATTTAGAAGTTTCATAACCAAACTTAGATCTGAAAATCTTTCTGTTATAAAGGGTCCAAAGGAACTGGAGGTTAAGTCTTAGTATTTTTGAAAGATTTTGTAATTAAGCCGCCATTTCTGGAATTTCGTCGAAATAGGTAAATAATAAATTAAAGATGAGGAAATTCTGAATAATTTATGACTATGACATTTTTTGGTACAATCAATAGTTTATCTGCATGAGCAAATTCTATTTCATCGAGATCGGTCGTACTGCATTAAAACTAGTAGCCAGGATATGTCAGATTATATGTCAGATATGATTCTAATGACAGTAGATAGTGGCCAACGCTAATGTTTTGACAATACTACTGTCAATACAAGCGTTCGGATATTGTACACCGTTAAGGTGCGTTTTCATTAGTGCTAATGGCAGTGGTAGTAGCCGCCATTATAGTATTTCTAATAGAAATTGCTAGTGCCTCAAGTTTAGATACCTGCAAACTAATGTGTCACCATCACGACATGTGAGAAATACTATAATTTCTTCTGCTAGCACCGCCATTACCTACCGTTACCACCAATCGGAACGCACCTTCACACTTTTTACATCCAATAACACGTGTCATTTGGACGGTGTACCCGGTGTCAACGTAGTACAGTATCCGAACGCAGCTTTAATCGACGTATCTGTCTAGTTCTACTAGTTTTATTTTAATGCAGACATAGCCGATCTCGATCAAATAGAACCTCATGCAGCTAAACTATTAATTTTATATATAGTATGATAAAGTCATGTGCCTGGCCACATCAGATTTTTTCTCATTAAAATAATAATTTCTTTAAACTAGTTCACATCAAATGACCAATTGTATTGTTTTACAGTCTGTTAAAATTAGATGCTGCGAATTAATAATACAGAAAGCTGATGAAATAAACAAAATTCATTAAAATGAAATAAAAAGTTTCGTTAAGATTTGTTTTGTAAATTTCCACAAGAATGCCCTTGTTAGTACGTAGTGAATTCTACAGTTATGTAATTAAAAATATGTCGGCATTATAAAATAAAACCTTGCTTCTTCGTAATCAAATTATCAGGTTTATTTGAAAAAGCTAATGTGCAAATAAGGGGAACTAATCAAAAAAGTAGCTAGTGCCCATTTGGTACGCACCTGTAGCAAGTCCTCAAAGAAAATTTTCATGTATTAGAAAATGCGGCGATGCATGAATGTCCGATGCATTTACTGTTGCAGTGCAACTCTGATGGTCCGAAATCACAAACGCGTATTGTACAAATTTGTTGGTATGCCATAGGTTTTTTTTGAGTTTTATAAAAATCAGCCGGTAATCAAGGATCGATGAAAAATATTCGGTGAACGAACTTAAAAAGAAAAGTAAATCACTCATGGCATCGTTTAGACCAATCATAAACAAAAATTTTCGATTTGCGTGGCAAATATATTTGCCAAATATTTAACATGTGGGCAAATATGTGATATTTGGCAAGTATACGAATGTGTACTTATTATTATTGTCAATTTCTTTATTTTTGATCCGATTTTGATCCCGTTTTGACGTCTATTATTATAGCTGCGTTCGGATATTGTACACCGTTACACTTTTTACACCCAACGGAGTACAATATCCGAACGCAGCTTATTAATATCACCACGGGACATATTTTGACATCTTACTGACATTTTAGTCAGTTTAAATTTATTTTTGCCAATGAATTTGCAGGAAAGAAATACCAGTATTAATTATCAAATTTGTGCTAGACTAAAAGTATCTACTCTTTAAATATTTATGATGTTGTTTATTTTATTTTCACACAATACAACCAACACGCAAAAATACAAATTATCAATACATAAACACAAAGTGGAAACAAAATGGAAACAATATTCGTTGGTACACAATTGTTATTAGTGCTCTGACATACTTGTACAACAATTTTAAAACTGCTATCACAATAAAACTAAGATATTCCAGTGAATTGAATCAAAGAGTTCAATTCTACATAAAAAAATATCTGTTTGACATAAAATTCTACCAGCACTGGTTTTGAGGTCTTCTATCGAAAACTAAATGCCGTTTTTTTTCTCAAAATCACGACATCAACCATCATATCAAAAGTTATGGACAAAAGCTCAAATTTATATAAATAAGGGAACATCAAAAACTTCTAATGGGACCATTTGCGCGAGGACACCCTGTATCTCATTTCTGCTCTCGTCATTGCATGAACTATTCATCTACATCCACTTTGAAATATTGTAAATGGTCGAAGCGACGCTATGCGAACGCGCTGATGAAACTTTCAGCGGCGCTTTCAGCGACAGCGACGATGCTGTCGGTTCGGCGCTCTAGCGGTTGCGGCATGGGCCGTATAGAGGCCGCCACTGTCGGTTACGGTTTCCACTTAATTGATAATCCGTGTTCAACAAAGCTTTAACATGTCACCGGCAGAATTTCGGAGATACTGCCAACTCGTCTGGTATAGTGTGTATTGGGATAAAAACGAGCACTAAAAACGGATATTTGGACACAGTTTTTGTGCTGATTTGTTGTAATATTGAACTTTTTTAGAGGCTAAAATTTGGTATTAGCAAATTGCAAAGTAAAATTAGAAGAAGGGAAAACGATAGTTGCAGTTTTTGTAGACTTGAAAACAGCATCGAGAATAATTGTCGCTAAAAGTTATTACAAAACTGGTAACTTTTGGAATCAGAAGAAAAGAATTGAAATGGTTTGAAAATTATTTTATGTCCTACATGATCATAAAGTGACATTTAACATCTTAGTTACCGGGACGAAAACAGCTACTTTTTGCGCCCTAGGGCGATAAAGATTCTTTATGCGCCCTAGGGCATAAAGGATTACCATGGTTATATGTATGTCAAATATATCAAATAATTGTCATTCAAATTGTAAATTTTAAATCGTTAATGTAAATTATTGGCGATTAAGGTTATAAGTTTGACAATTAATTGTCTGTATTGTCACTCAACTTCGAATTGTTTGTATGGTTATTCAACTCCGTCGGTACGCCGTCACTTGATAACGTCAAAATATTTATTAATATTATTCAAACTGAGGAACAAAACCATTGTAGGACATAACATTTTGTATGTACCTCGGGCATTACTTGATGTTTATACCCTAAGGGCGTAAACATCCGTTTAATGCCCTTGGTACATAAATAACTATAACAAACGGGAGACAAAAGGCTAGGATTGGAGAAAATGAGTCAAGCGAAATAATGCACAGCTTGGGGTACCGCAAGGTTCTTTTTTGGGACATGTTTTATTTAATTTGTACATAAACGATGTTGCATCACTAGTTAAAACTTGTGATATGCACCTATTTGCAGACGATCCAGTAATATCAATTGCAAGAGATAACTTTCCTGATGTAATCGCGACATTGAACTCTACTGGTATCGATATCAAATTGGTATAGAGAAAATAACTAATTTTGTATTGAAAAGCTAAAAAATGCTTATATAGTATATTATTATACAAGTTTTATAAGAAGTCAAATTGGCGCACGAGTTGTGCAAATGGAACGAGTGCGCCAATACGTCTTATAAAACGAGTGTAATATACTATTTTTCTACTTTGCGTCATTAATTTTATATAAATTTAGAAATTGTGGTTACTATATCGCGCTAAATTAGAATCTAGGGTATTTTGCGGGTACCACGCAGCAGCACTGTAGTAACTGTCAACTTCGTTAAGGATGAGATCGATGAGATAAAATCATGACAAAATCTAATTGTGAATAATTTTACTCTACTTTAGCCTACAAGTTTGAATAAATGTTCAGCGAGGTCGCAACGATGATCATAATGGAGCTTGGGGCAACACTTTTAACCCTACTGTGATAAATAAATGAAACTTAACCTGAAAAGTTAACAACTTTAAAATAGTGGTTTCATAAGTATAATAATCAGAATAGAAGTGTTTGGCGGCGACTGATTAGTTACTTCGAAGAACAAGAACTTACTAAAGAATTGTTATAACGCTTAACGTTTAATAGCGGTGTCTACCTAATTCCACTACATAGCCGTTGCGGCTTATATATTTACAACCACTTATAATTGAAACCCAATTCTAATTTCGGCAAAGTAGTTTATTAGAATAAATTATACTTAGTAAAATTATATGTGATGGAGGTAATACAAATACGTTGCACATAACCAGAACTAAGATGAAGTCGACGGACAAAAACGAATACGAATTGAACCGAGCATCCAAGCGTCCAAAATATTACCGAAAACTTATATGTTACATAAACTAAGAAATCCTCTACACTTTCAATGTACTATAGCTTCGTACGTGTATGCTGATAAACCATTTATTGCGCATATACAATCTCGCAGCAGTAATTAAAATCGTTCATATCTACGATGTAGGTTTGATCTTCGCTAATACCTTATTAAAGTAAACGTGGTCCTTGAATTATATCTGAAAAGGGGATTTGATTTTTAGTTGAAAAGAATGATAACGATCACTTACCAGAGTCGTAAAACATCACCGAAAGCGTCATGCTGGCGTATTTTGATGCACACAGCAAAACTAAGAAAGCCCCAATCCTTTGGCCATACTATAGCAGGCTACACCCATGTTTAAATATGTATAGAATATTGATATTTCGCAGTTTATGCGATTGCAAGCCATTAAGAAAATGTAGTGTGTGGTTATGTTGGGTTATGTATTGTACGTTTGACATATGGCATTTGATATCAATGTGTACCAATCTTAGACAAAATGTTACTGTTTCCGGTATTACAATGTGTCAATTGTAACACCGAAAACAGTGTTACCATGTGTGCATTGTGAATGCAAAGTAGAAAAAAGGAGTTTTTGAGGGTTCTAATTGCAATATGGCGACATAAAAATTAAAAAGCTCTAAACAAACTTATTTCCTGTAATATAGTAACTTCTATTATTGAATAGTCGTTCTTTTTTGGCGTATCGTATATGGCGACCAAAAATGTAAAAAAGCAAACTGTGGGATTAGCATGGTGTTTATTTTCCATAGGATTTGAAGCTTCCTGAGGCTTGAATGCAAAATGTGATGCTCTATTTCTAAAATTGGAAGCAGCGGACGACAAATACTGCAGTTCAAATTTGAAATTGTTAGTTTCGCAACAAATATGTAACGGTAGAATAACATTTGTAACGGTAGAATTTATCTTTGTGTGGTGCTAATGACTATGTCAACTTTTTTTAAACAAATATTTCCTTCTAAATATATCTGGCTATTCATTTTAAATGAAAATTGATAATAGTTATGTAATTTATATTATATTTTATAAGTTTACCAATTGCCCCTAATTCCGACATTCAAGTGTTTTGAACATTGTTAAAAGAGATTTGTTATTAATAAATGTTAAACATTTATATTTTACCATTTTTAATGAAACACAGTATAAAATATGTCCTTAGTCTTCTTCAGTCTGCCCTTTTTACCTCGTCTGTATTTTAATGTTTCTTGCAGCTGTAATTTTTATTGTTCTCTTTTTCTTGGCGCAGCTTTTAATTCTGTTCCTTTTTCGCTTCCTTTCTTATTTATCTAGAATGATTTTATTTTGTGCTTCATTCTTTTTTTATTAACAAATATTCTTTCCAAGCATTAGAGATAGTTTTAAAGTTTTAGAGATAGTGTTACAGTGATAGTGTTTACTTTAGTTGGGTGTTTCAGGCCAGAATAATGATTTTTTAATGGAGATGGCATGAGTTTAACTGTTATCTCCAAAGGTGGTGTATTAATGCAAAAATCGCTAGTCTCTGCTGCTAGTGTTGCAACATTCTGTCTTATTTCATCTCCTGTCGAAATTTATGACGGAATTAGGGACTATGGATGATCGTAATTCCGGCACTCGTGTCGGAATTTGGACAAAATGCGTACAATTAATTGTAATATAGCAAACGATGTAAAATATGTTATTTCCTTGTGTACCGACAGCAATAGAGCTATATGTATTACATCTAACCATGTACACAATTCCGACATACATCTGATTTACAGACGTGCTATATTTACATGTACCGAATTCCGACATCTCCAAATTTGTAAATAATAGTGGTTAAAAGAGTAGTACACCGTATTATTATGAAAATATAAAGCAGCCTAAATAGATATTACATATTAGAATGTTCTTAATTTCTGTTATGCTGTAGCTATTTAAAAAGAAGTCGAATTGCAGTTACCTTATAAGGAAAACATCAGTTTTAGTATAACACTCAATTATCAAGATCAGTCAAACTTCTAGGTTATATTCTGAGCTTTAGAACATTCGTCGAATAAGAAACGATTGTGGGTTGGTATGTGTAATGTCAGATCAACGTCACAGATGTCCTAAAATATAGTTCGATATTGTAGATTTTTTATTTTAACCAACTAAACAGAAATATGTCGGAATTTAGGACAGTGTCTGAATTTACTATAGCTCTGAATTTGGGACGTTTACCTTAAGCAGTTTTTTATCGCTAGTCTTGCCCTCTATGTTGATACTAACCGTTTTCCTGAAAAGCTGACGGTTTCAAGCAGGTACAAATGAATAAAAACCTATACAAAATTAAAATATTTCCGAGAAGCTAGTTCATCAGTAAATTCATGCATAGGGATTTAAACTTAAAATTTAAACAAAAATTGTTAGAATTTTAATGCGATTAACCATATCAATTTTCACCCATCATTGTTGTATAACTTAAACGTATATTTATCGCTTTCCTATGCATGGTACGATGCAATTTCTTTTACAGAACCTCAGAACTTGTTTGGCGATAGGTTTAATAATCTTATCTGGAATTCAAAATATGTACAAGATAAACCCACAACCCACAGATCTGCCAATCTCTTAAAGTCTAGTTCTCAGGACGCTGTTGTTTTATAAAGATTATAATTTGTTTTTATGTAACAGATACTTTCAAGTAATCTTATCGCCACTGCTATTTGTTACTATTTTCTTTGCAAATGTTATTGTTTAAACAAATGAACAAAGAAAACCACACGAAACTTTTTACCAATTTTTTTCTAGAGAGTACATGTTATTCTGAATAAATAGTTCATAATATAAGCTTATTGATTGGTTTTCTCAATTCCTTGCGAAATCACCTAACTTCCATTATTTGACATTCCTAATACACTTTCTAGGTGTTTTTTTTTTTTTTTTAGTTTTTATACGACCATGAACGCACTGTTTATTATCAAAAATCTTTATCATCACATTTACCTGATTATTTTTTGACGTTTCTTAAAACCAATGAAATGCTTCTTTATTTGTCACAAGGGTAAGTTTCAACCAATTATGTCATTATTATAGTGGGAATAAATCTCTTGTGATTATTCTCGGGAATAATCACTGTAGCTTTTATTTGCCTAGCAACTGTCAGATACTTGTCAAAATAATTACTTAATTGTGTCAACGCGAAATGGGTGAAAGTCATCGGTTTAGTACCTTTTCTAATGCAGAAATTACAAAAAAGATTTTAGAAACTACTTTGAAAAATACTCTAATAAGTAATCAGTCTATATGGAGACAATTTAAGACCTTCACCAAAGAAAGAAATTATATTCTGGATCAATCTACTACAACAGCTACTCTGGCATTGATTTTAAAAGATTGGGCTTATAACATGAAAAGAAAAGACGGAAATGATTATAAAGAAGCAGTAATAAAGACAATGTGGAATAAAACAGCAAAATTAGTTCAAGAACTTTACTTTAATAAGTATAACAGGTCCTTTGATCCTTTCCATGATATAGAATTCAGAAATGCTCGGAATGCAAGAGATGCAAAAAGAAAAATTTTACAAAAACATCCTGAAAAGCACAAACAAAGTTCTGTGGCACTTTCTAATACAGAATTGTTGCAAATTTTTAACTATTGGGACGAAGATACACCTTGTGGATTGCAAAGAAAGTTTTTTCACGTTGCATCGTATGAACTAGCTTGGAGGGGAGGAGAAGCTACGAAATGTTTAGTTCATTATTTTAAAAAAGAAACCGACATAAAAAGATTAAATACTGGCCGCATTGAATACAATCCCATGTTTACAAAAACTGCACAGGGTGGAGCACAAAGGTGCGCTAATAGTAAATGGTTGACTCCAAACATAAATAACCCAGATATTTGGGCGTCTTTTTGAAAAACTAATGAGTAAACGTGAAGAAAATATTAAAACCGAACGCTTGTTTCTTACTCCAAATCCGGCTTGGCAAACTCATGGTTTTTGGTATAAAAACGTTCCTGTGGGAATAAATTCCATTTCAAAACGGATGAAAGAATCCGCAGAAAAAGTAGGTCTAGACACAGTTACTAAAAAAATAACTAACCATTCTGCCAGATCAAGTGCAGTAAGTAACCTTTCAAAAGCTGGTGTAGGAGAACAAGAACTAATCAAGGTCACTGGTCATAATTCTGCAAGTTCGATTAAACCATACTTACAATTGAACCAAGAACATCATTCAAATATAATAAATAATCTTAGAGAAAATACGCAGGAGGAAACACTTAATATAACAAGCAATTCCAAATCCTCAATTAATAATGAGTCTCGAAATATTTTTAATAATTGCGTTTTTCATTGTACTAATTTAAATTGTTAATTCTTTTAATATATTCACAATATGTCAACGATATTTTCATATATTGTAAGTAATAATTTATTTATTGATCTTTTTTATTGTACAAATTTGTGAATCAAAAAATAATCTAGTCAAATATAACTCGAGAGTTCCATAAATTAGAAAATAATTTGACAGATTTTGTTCAAACTTGTTGCCATTTGGCTCTCGTGACTATTGCCTGGCAACAAGTTTTCAAACAATCTGTCAAATTATTTTCAATTTATTCTCACTCTCTTGTTATATTATTACTGAAAATCGCACAATTTTGACATGTATTCTTTCCCCCCGGTATCACTTCAATCGCAAACAGCAGTCTCTATCTCTCTCACTTGAGTAATACGTCCATCCAAGGCGGTTCGTTCAAGCAAAATCAAACAAATATAGATACAAAGTTTGAGATTGTGTGCGAGGCAGTCTGAGCATCGCTCGCTTGGCTTGCCATCGAGATGGTAGACAGACAGTCCGTCGGTATTCCGCAAACATTTACAACGTTAGAGGAGGTATTTACTCAACTGAAAATATCCGAGTTCATCTCTCGGTACAAGAACCGAGTCCGGAATACCTTAGTTGCTGGATGCGGAGCATCTAGAATGCCTTGGCAGTACAGGACTGTCTGGCTAGAGGAATATACCTATGGTGGTTTGGATTTAGAACACGTACTTACAATCTCCGGCCAGTTTGAACGGGCCGAACAACAAATAGGAAATAGGTTGCTGGATTGTGCATTTAATACTGACTCGTGTGCTGGTTTGGGAATTTAAATTGTATGAGTTGAACTGAAGACATGGGGGATGTTAAAGCAAAAATAATGCGCTTCCTTATTATCAGTTGTAAGAATTGTGGGTTTAGTGTGTTTTATTTGGTTTAGATAGTTTTAGATTTTATGAAATCCAGTTCATCCGTTATACATTTTATACATTCTCAAAAAATGGCGGTTTTAAAATCTTGTCCAAAACCTGTGACGTATTTTAGGAGCTACATTATACTAATTAATGCTTTAAACCCGTTTTTAACTAATTTCAAAACGGTATTCACTTGTAATTACTATTCACACTAGAGCATATCTTTTTAAACATTTGAACCACGTTCATTGATGTTTATAGATTCTCCAGTTGCTCAAGAATTATACAAACCCGCTTTTGCAATGTTTATTTTGAAATGGCCAAAACTAAAATCAACAAATTGTGAACATTTATACACTTTGCACTGTTTAATACCATCAATATTATATTATGCAACTTGCACTAAGGAAACAGAAATAATGCAATTGGCAAAATCGCCACAGAGAGGCAAGTCAGTCGTAATATTAAGAAATACTTTTTTAAAAACATAATTGCCGTCAAAAGGAAAAATGCATCTATTTTTCCTTTCTTTTTCATGTTTCGGATTTAGAAAAACAGTTGCGGGAGATTATCAGAAATTTTTCAGAACTTCCCAAGAATCAAATCCACAACCATTATTTTTCCCCCCGGCTACACGCTCTCCTGTAGTACCCTAAAAATGAAGGAAAATTTTCCCCAAATTTTACAAAGTTACGTGATTTATTATTTTTTCGACAGAAATTGCTATTATGGGATTATTGACATGTTTACGACATTTTTGATGTCATTTATTAATTAATTTAAAATTGTTTGAACAATTACCATTTGTTTAAACAAAAACATATGTTGTTCCACACATACTTTTCTAATTTTACAGAATTATTAGATTATTGGTATTTTTTGTAATTTATTAACTAATTTGTAATTCTTTGAACAAATACCATTTTTTATCCAAAAATTTACATTTTTTTTTCTTTTTATAAAAATTATTATTGTTACATTGTTGGCATTTTTTTGTAATTTGTTACTTAATGTGCAATTGTTTGAACACATAAATTTTTTTAAACAATAATACAATGTTAGTATGTATTTCTTGTCAAAAATTATTATAGGATTTTGGAGGTTTTACGATATCGGTCAATCCAGTAATTTGGTTGCAACACTAGTTATTATTATAGGTTATAATTTAAAGTTAGTTAACAAATTTGGCAAGAAGAAAAAGCCAAGAAACAGTAATAATTTTTGCCAAAAAGATACGTTAGTACCATTGGATATTTTTGTTTAAACAAATGGTAATTGTTTAAACAATTGCAAACTAGTTAATTAATGACAAACATTGCTAACAATCTAATATTGATTTCTCTACAGAAAGAAAAGTATTTCCGTAACATTGTATATTTTTGTAAACAAATGTTGTTCCGCTCATATTTTTTAAAATTTTGCTCTAATTTTGGTATTTTTTTGTCATTTATTAACTAATTTGCAATTCCATAAACAAGTACCATTTTTTTAAACAAAAATTTACGTTTTTGTTTTTCCTTTTATAAAAATTATTATTGTTACATTGTTGGCATGTTTTAGTAATTTGTTACTTAATGTGCAATTGTTTGATCAAATAAATTTTTTTAAACAATAATATACAATGTTAGTACGTATTTCTTTGCAAAAATTATTATAGGATTTCTGTTTTTTTTTTTGAATTTTGGAGTTTTTCCGATATCGGTGAAACCAGTAATGTGGTTGCAACACTAGTTATTATTATAGGTTATAATTGAAAATTAATTAACAAATTTGGCAAGAAAAAGAAAGAGGAAATAGAATAATAATTTTTGCCAAAAAGATACGTCAGTACCATTGTATATTTTTGTTTAAGCAAATGGTATTTGTTTAAACTATTGCAAACTAGTTAATTAATGACAATCATTGCTAACAATCTCATAATGATTTCTTAAAAAAAGAAAAATATGTCCGTAACATAGTTTTTTTTTGTAAACAATTTGTTTAAACAATTGCAAATTAGTTGTTTAAACAAATGCTAATTGTAAAAAAATAATAAACACAGCATTGTAAATTTGGGGAAACTGTTGTCTCATATTTAATGTCAATAAACAATGTAATGCATTAAAGTTGATAATTCCATACGTTTATTTTTGTACGGACGCGAAATTTGACTTTTGCAGTAAGATTTTTGAAGAGAAAAAGTACATCTGAAATGCAATAAAGTATGATTTAGCAAAATTTATGTAGATGAACATAGTGTTCCAGAAGGTTCAAAGGAAACCGTATATTTCTTAAATTTTGCGACAAAAATCAATAAAAAAATAGTGAATTGCTATTAAAAAATTAAAAATGAAACTAAAAGCAAAATAAATCTGGTATAAGAATGGTATTTTAATAAACTGAAATGAAGATGTGAATACATTTCTTTTGCAACTGGATATTAGGTATATATTGTAGAATGTATTGTATTTATTGGAAACTTTTTTACTTTATCATACGCAGTATGTAAAGTATTGTAATCGTGCCAAAAAATTTTTTTGAGATTCTAGCGGAAATATGTCTTTTTGGGCCCCCTGAACATTTTTGACCAAGGTACAAAAAAATGTCTGTATGTGTACCCGTTTTTGTGGCGACGATTCCGGAGAAACTACTAAAGGTATCGGGACGAAACTTCATATTTAGAAGTTTCATAACCAAACTTAGAGCTGAAAAGCTTTCTGTTGAAAATGGTCCAAAGGAACTGCAGGTTTAGTCTTAGCATTTTTGAAACATTTTGTAAATAAGCCGCCATTTCTGGAATTTCGTCGAAATAGTTAAATAATAAATTGAAGAAGATGAAATTCTGAATAATTTATCACTATGACATTTTTTGGTATAATAAATAGTTTAGCTGCATGAGCAAATTGTATTTCATCGAGATCGGTCGTAGTCCTTTCAAACTAGTAGCCAGGATATGTCAGATTATATGTCAGATATGATTCTAATGACAGTACGTAGTGTCACACGCAAATGTTTTGACAACCTACTGTCAATATAAGCTGCGTTCGGATATAGTATACCGTACACTTTTTACACCCAATAACACGTAAGTGTTATTTGGACAGTGTACCCTGTGTCAGCGGAGTACAATATCCGACCGCAGCTTTATTCGACATATCTGTCTAGTTCTACTAGTTTTATTTTAATGCAGACATAGCCAATCTCGATCAAATAGAATCGCATGCAGCTAAACTATTAATTTTATATATAGTATGATAAAGTCATGTGCCTGGCCACATCAGATTTTTTTTATTTAAAATTGTTATTATTAATTGTTATTAATAAAACTAAGCAACATAGTGATATCAATAAAAATGACGACATACTTTATGCTCAATTTATTCGCATGGGCATCATTGAATCTGAGCACCTGTTCCAGATTTTTAAGCTTATTAATTGAAGCATTTACGTCTATATATTGAGCATGAAGAATATACTAATGAGCATAAAGTATATGCCCATTTTTTGTCATATTACCTATTTTCTATATTTTCAAGTCAATTTCTAGACTTTCAACAGAAGTTCCACTATATTATACTGGCAGTACACATTCATACATTCCATTTATTCACTAAATTTATCATCAAATATTATTTGAAAATTTTTATAGAGGTACACTTCATATAGAGACAATTAGCGAGTATAACACACTTTATTTCATTTGCTTTTAATAAGTGGTTTCAGAGGTACAATACCGAGTCAAAATCTAGATAGTTCTCCAGACATACAGATAATACAACCACTTATTAGAAAGTAATTTATATATAATTCACAAAGCAATCGACCTAAATTAATCCAGTACCAACCCCCATAGCTCTTACTGTTGTCTCGCGAAAGCACATTAACACCGCCATTGTCTTCACAGAATCGAGTTAGTCCTTCATTACGGCTAGAACAGGTGCTGCCAACACCACGGAAATAGATACCTTAAGAGCACACCCTCCACCAAATAATTCACTTAGTAACGAACAACATTAACCTGGCTACACGAAAATTTAATTCTCAAAATTTAACGCGGGAATAAATATGATTTAACATGGTGCCCATAACGTAAGCTACACGCCTTGCATGATATATCCACTATGCGGTGGTTTTTGCGCTAGTGTGCGTTTGTTTGTGCTGTATAATACCGTTACGTCAGTTGATAAATGACAGGCACACTTCTGGATTGTGTAACCAACCCCTTTGGAATGCTTGAAGTAGGTTTGTCAGGGCTATTTTTATCCATGCTGTGGGGTTGGTCGGGTATATACATACGTATGTGCGTATGTAAATGTTTATTCAAATTGACGGTGTTGATTGATTTATTGAGATAAACGTTGGGCGGATGTGTGTTTTATTCGTGGAGTAGGTCAAGTTGTTTGCGTTTTTGCATAAAGGTATTTTTGCGTGTTATGTTATCGCATAACAGCTGGATATTGTATACCTTAAGCTTATGGAGTTATAAAAGCAGTATTTCTTACTTTATATGTTCATTAAGTATTAGGGGGGTTTTGTGATCAACACTATAAAATATTGAATAGATTACATAAATGTATTACTGAATATCAGCACACTGATGAAACTGAAAAGGTAATTTTACCGTGTGGATCGGCGGTCATTTTTAACCTCCGTCGAAGGGAAAATAAATTTAATAAATTTACTTCTCATATGAAATGAGGTTTCCGATGAGTACGGTTTTATATATACTTTTATAAGTAAAATTACTGACGTTCAGTAAATTTACCGTAAACACGGAATTGCAATTTAATTGTTGTATAGTAAACTTTCTGCAACTTTAATATTAGATTTGTCCAAGCAACTGCAATACCAGTTAACAATCAGTACTTTTGTGATGGACCACATATGTTGCTATGATAACTCCATTATAAATACCAATGAAACATTATCTGGTTTCTCACAAAAGAACTGTTTGTAAACTGATTTTGGTACTGCTCGGACAAGCCTGTATTGGCAACTGTAAAATCACTAGCAAAATCCTATTAATGTGGAGATCATAAATAAGAACAAAAAATAATAGTATGAAGTTTTATTATAATTTTAACAATAAATAACATGTGAAACATATTTATAATATATATATCTACATAGTTTTTATAAATATTTCTTATTTTTAACATTAAATAAATAGAAGTTCTTGACAAAAATGTACTCATAAGTAAATGAAATAAAATAGGAACCCATGGACTATACTTATCTACATATCGTATAATAAAATAAATCGATCTGCTTCACAGAGAGAAATATAACTTTTAAATATAAATTAAAAAATATTTCAACAATATGAAGTTGAAATACCTATGGTAAACTTACGCCACACACTTACTTAGACTGCACACAAACGTTTACTTATTCATTTTCATAATAAGTTTGATCACCTTTCAGTGGATTTGGTTTGAAATGATATGTGTTACACATGTTAGTAATAAATTTGATTGTAAGACCGCATGTACGAGAAAGAACAATAAACGAAATCTTACCTATGGACACCACACAAGTCGTTGAATTTGTAGAACGTCAGTATCATCAACACCTGTATCCTAAAAAGAACATCCAATTAGTGAAAGTGGAATTATACATACCAAGATTGCAAATTTTTACCTGCCCTTTGTAGTATATATTTGCAAAGTCCTCCATAATATACATAGAGATGAATGTACCAATATTATATCTTTTAATACTTTAGAACCATATGGAGCAAATATTCCACACCACACCGATAAAGGATAAGTCACAGAGGCACTAACAGTGTTAAATTAGTTGTATATAACAATCGCTCTGAATAAAACTCTAACTGATCAGCTGTAAACATAACCAAACGGATGGCGAACGAAACTCGAACTGTATATTCCATTATTGCGCAAGCGCGATAAAAGTTACCTCGGTAGCACTTTACCATCTAGAGAGGAAAATTGCACGAGCAGAAGGCAAATTTACATATAACAATAATAATAATAATAAAAATAATAATAATAATAATAATAAATGCTTTTATTGGTATATAATAAACGGAACATAAAATTTACAATTCTTTCAATTTACGTAAATCAGGATTTTTGTAACTTAAAGATTCGATTCTTCATTCCATCTGTCAAACACATATTTAGATTTTCTTAGATTTTTATTGCTAATAGTAACTAATTAATAATAATAATAATTAAATAATATGGAAAGTTTGGATGTAAGATTCCTATGACAATGTTTACGACACATACCCCTAATATGTCAATTGTTTCATCTGCCGAAACCCAGATATTAATCTTGTCTTTATGTTACTCATTATACTTAAATAAGTTATAAGAAAATAACATCTACGTAATGTAGATTCATCAGAAATATACCAATTTGTATATTTTGCCATGAGAGGATTATCATCCTATCTAAAACTCACGTCAATCCTGAAAAGAGACAATACCAGCGAATGGGCTAGACTTTGGCTGAGAATAAAAATCAACATCAATTCTGATCGGGATTTTTGCTCATTTCCGGTGCTGGTATTGTGTTCGAACAAAGACCGTGGTTCGCCTACCCTATCTTCTGCCCTTTTTCACCCTTTGATGTTCGATGAAAGAGAGGGGTATTACGAAAGGGCTTACCTGCGAAAGCGGCGGCAGAGTAAATATGATGAAGTGCTCCGTGCTCCCAGTGAAGCAGCCTACGGCGACCCGCTGTCTCTCTATTTGAAAAATTTCCCGTCGAGCATACTTTGTGAGATAAGGCGAGTTACATGAGGAGAGACAAAAGTGGTGTATTTATGCAAAAAGTTTGGTGGTACGTTATGAACGGGGTTAGGTTTTTTTTATGGTAAAGACTTCTTAAATGTTTTGACGAAAATTTGGTTAAAGAACGTTGAACAATGCTATGTACACTCATGGAATTAAGTAAGTTCTATAAATATTTGAGCAGTGTGTCGATGATACATCCAAGTACAAGTTTTTTGTTATTCTGCTCGACCGCTCGACCGCTAAGTGCAAAAAATTGTCCGTTTACGCTTCAACCCGTATATCGGAAATTTATTATTTGCGAAACCTTTTTCGAATGCTTTGAATTGGTTTATAATGATTTATATGTTTCTATTTATTAGCTTAATGTGTAATAAATTAATGTAATTCATACATTGCAATGTAATTGTGTTTTTATTAAATATGACGTTAATTTTATATTAATAAACATAAAAGTTTTCGATTACATGAAATCAAAATCTCATTGCAAGATATTGCATACAACACAACAAATTATACTTACAACCTTATTGCATCTAATAGCTTTTTTGTGTTAATAAATACAAAAATCAATTTGTTGTTGTCAATATTTTTACTTTTCAGTTATTTCAAAACTGACATATGTATTAACATTTATTCACAAAATAGAAATAAATTAAAATTAAATTGCTTTAAATTTGTCTTTATGGTAATTTGTTAATTGTGATTTACTGAATATTTAGCTTCAACGATATTTTGCAGTGTTTAACTTAATAAACAGAAAGGAGTATGTATTTTGTATAGCATGAATGTATCATTACTATTTTTTTATATTATTATTTTGTATTTACTATACAGCAATATGTTTCAAATATCTGACAACTGAAAATAATGACAATTATGTATATCACTAATTTTCAAAAATGTTTGGAAATTTACGACGAAAAATTTTCGACGAATTTTGATGGAATGTAAATATGTTATAATCATTATTAAAAAAAAATAAACCAAAATATACGACCATCTAAAAGAACATTTATACAACATAAAAATCTGATGTGGCCAGGCACATGACTTTATCATACTATATATAAAATTAATAGTTTAGCTGCATGAGATTCCATTTGATCGAGATCGGCTATGTATGCATTAAAATAAAAATAGTAGAACTAGACAGATATCTCGATTAAAGCTGCGTTCGGATATTGTACTCCGTTGACACCGGGTACACCGTCCAAATGACACCTACGTGTTATTGGGTGTAAAAAGTGTAACGGGGTTCAATATCCGAACGCAGCCTATATTGACAGTAGTATTTTCAAAACAGCGTTTGACACTAGCTACTGTCATTAGAATCAAAAAATCTGACATATCCTGGCTACTAGTTTTAAAGCAGTACGACCGATCTCGATGAAATAGAATTTGCTCATGCAGCTAAACTATAAATTCTACCAAAAAATGTCATATACATAAATTATAGAAAATTTCCTCTCCTTTAATTTATTATTTAACTATTTTGACGACATTAGACAAATAGCGGCTCATTTGCAAAATCTTCGAAAAATGCTATGAGTAAACCACCAGTTCCTTTGGACCCTTTTCAACAGAAAGCTTTTCAGCTCTAAGTTTGGTCATGAAACTTCTAAATATGAAGTTTCGTCCCGACACCTTTAGTAGTTTCTCCGGAATCGTCGCCACAAAAACGGGTACACACACACACACACACACATACACACACACATACACACACACACACACACACACACACACACACACACACACACACACACAGACATTTTTTGTACCTTGGTCAAAAATGTTCAGGGGACCCAAAAAGACATATTTCCGCTAAAATCTCAAAAAATTTTTTTGGCATGATTACAATACTTTACATACTGCGTATGATAAAGTAAAAATTATTTCATCAAATTTGACCTGGGATGAGTATAAATTGTGTTGGTAACGGGTATATAATTTCCCAAAAGGAGACGCTTCAGAAAGAAAAGTTGTTGGTTTCTCTTACGTATAGCTTTTATTGCATATTAATTACTCACAATCATTTGCAATAAAAGCTACACGTAAGAGAAACCAACAACTTGACGATTTGAACCAGAGACCTTTGCGTCGCTAGCACAATGCACTCCCATCTGAGCTATTGACATTGTGCTAGCGACGCAAAGGGCCTTGGTTCAAATCCAGGTTGTGGCTGTAATTTTTGATATATTTAAAATTTACATCCCGCCTGTATGTTACCATATTATTAACTTATAATATTACTTTGACAAAGTATGTCGTTAAACATTTTCAGTTATAGTTTATATTGTTTGGAAATTAAAAAGACCTTCATTTTTAATGTATATGCATTTTAGCTAACCTTACAGTACACAATTCATAAGTTAAAATGTTATTGTTAACTTATTATCGTAGTTAATGCACGCCTCTTAATTTATTTAAAAAACAAATTTAAAAATAAAATTTTCAATAATGTGACAGCTAATATATAGTAAATTAAAAATGTGTGCTTATTGAACTGGAACTATATTACAATAAAACTTCTGTAGACCTCTTTGAAATATTAACAAAAGAAGAAAAATAAAAAATTAATTAGTTATCAAACAATGCAAAACCAAAACAGAAACACAATAAATACATATTACAACAATAAAAAGTTATTAATTATAAGTAAAATTTTAATAATTTGTCTTAACAAATGAACAAAAGAAAATACCAAAATGTTTTGTTTTTTTTTTCCTATTAGAAAGTAATATGTTTCATATGGTCTTATTGGTTTTCTCTGTTCCTTCTGAAGTTGGAGCCGTTTAAAATAAGATATTGTTAATAATTCAAACGGTTGTAACTTTTTAATGAATTGAAAAAGTAATTTACTTTCTGAAAAAAAATGTTTTGCGGAAGAAACGTGGGACAGCCTGTATATATTGGCTATAATTTAAATTATTTTGGTTGTCACGCATGTATTAGATGTCATGAAGGATAATTGAACATTAACTGCTGTAAAGTAAATACAGATATAAAATTTCCTTTGTCCTTCATACAAAATACATGCTCGTCCTAAATGTAAATTTAAATTAAATTTAGAGAATTTATTTACATTTAGGGAATATATTTTAATATTACAATTCTGAAATAGTCTATATTTAGTGATAATCCTTGGCATCAAGTTGATTTGCGCATTTACTTACTTAAGCCCATCATCCTACTGCTGGGCAAAGGCATTTACTTGCGTAATTAATATGTGTATTAGTTAGCATAAATTTATATATGTTTTTTTGTGTTTATTATGTATCATGATATGACGCAATATCTTAAAATGAGCTTTTCGTATCATTATCAAATTTCATGTTTATTAATATTATTATAAAAGTAATTCTATATTTAATTAAATACGTTACCTACTCGTAAACTTAACTGTAGTGATCATATTTCATTTATTACATTGCAATGAAGATATCACATTACGGAAAAGGTCGGACACGCTAAAAATAAACTAAATCCCGTTACATTACATCCATCGAAAAACCACCTCGTGACGGACAACTTTTTGCGAACCGGCCGGGTCGTGGTAGAACAGTACACGAATATATAACCGACATACTATTTTCAAATCCTGCGATAGCGATACGAACTCCATGACTGTACATTATTATACAAGTTTTATAAGACGTCAAATTGGCGCATGAGTTATGTAAAACGAATGCGAGAAATCATGAAAACATATATGTTACATAAACTAGGAAATCCTCAACACTCTAGATGTACTATAGCTTGCTACGTGCATGCTGATATTCAATGAACTATTTATTACGCATATACAATCCCGCGGCAGTATTTGAAATCATATCTACGATGTAGGTTTGATCCTCGTATAACTCTGAAAGGGGGATTTGATATTTAGTTGACGAGAATGATGCACGATTTTTACTAACTTTATTTACAACCTTTATTACATAAAAACATGAGAAAACATAAACGCCAATCAATGGACAAGATTCCAAATTTTACTCGATCAAGATCTGACATTTTTGCTGTAAGAGATTTAGAAGAAGAAAAATCGGAAAGACGCCTTTCTTCTGAGCAGATCATATATCGTAAATTTGTCCGGTTGAAAACAATCTGAGATCCAGCCAATCACGGGCGAGGTTATCATAGTAATAAGTTTTCCTCTTGGTTGTTAAATGGACTATAATACACTAACAAAGAAGGGAAACAATTATACCTACTTTACTTTTATATTCAGACATATGAAGGGACGAAACTAGATATGAATGATAGGATAATTAGTTATATATTTAGATTTATTCAAAATTACTCTGAATATTCATTATTACTATTAGAAGCATTGCGGTAAAAATAACACAGATAATCCTACCAAGAATAATAATAATTATAACCGACCTAGTTCATAATCTACCATCAAAACAACCCTCCATTACTCTAATGAAATAATAAATAACCGCCTTATCATTCATCATTGTTATCAAGCTCGTCGTCATCGCCATTTATTATAAGCAAACAAACGCGACATCTACAATTTCGCGGAAACCACACCCAAACTGAAAATAACTCACCTAACCCTCCTAAATTATTAAGCTGGCCGTTGCCGCTAAGTCCATATTCGCGAATTACTTTTAAAATTTAAGAGAGAAGCCATCAAGTTTTCCGAACGGATATACTGCTAAAATATTCATTTGATCCGCGGTTTTCATTATCTCCCCTTATAATCCATGAGCGTGCGATATTTTCAGCACGGGCTATTGTTCAAGTCGACTGAAGAGTCTAGCTGGAACGCGTCCAGGTCTATAAATCGTCTGGAAGTCTGAAACCCTTTACGGAAAGTTTCGTCGCTACCTAATGTTTACGATGTTATTAGGCGCGGAAACCAGGTGGAGCCACTGTCGTCACGAACGCGAAATGCATACCGAATGCATCGTGGAGTCTGGCCATATATATACTACGAGCAAATGGTTGCAAGGATATTGATTCTGGAGGAAATTATATTTGTATGTAGGTACTAGGATATGGACATAAAAAAGTTTCCAGTGGTCTCATGATTCCGTAATTTTAAATTTATAAGAAAATAAAACTATATTTTAGTACTAATGTTGGTGTTGGTAATAAAAAAATCAATCAAATGAGACACAGGATTACTATATTATGCATGTTGTCCAAAATATGAAATTTTCACAAATAGAGCAAAACTATTACAAGTTTGTGGTTAAGATATTTCAAGAATGTGGAAGAGTGTTTGATATAAGTGTAGAAAATACTGGTAATACTGGAATATCAAACTATTTTAATACACAAGATTGTAGCCCAGCATTCATAGATTGTTGCGCCACCTTTGGTTGAAAATCTAAAATTGTGGACAACATGCATATATAAGGTGACCAGACGACCCGCTTTTGGCGGGACTGTTCCGACTTTTCACGTCTTGTCCCGCGTCCCGCGGAGTTTTAAAAATGTCCCGCTTTTTAGGAAATATGTTTTTCACAGAATTTTTAGAGATTTTAAGAGAGAGAGAGAGATTACTAAGAAAAATGAACTATGTATATGCTATTTCTTTCAAACACTCTTTTTCAAATCGTTCGTTAAAAAGCAGTAACAATTTTATAATATAAAACAACATTTTGGGGTCACCATCGGTTTTTACAATTGTATTTTTTTTACAAAGAAAAACATGAATTACATTTTAGGTAACATTACATACCTACCATTCTAAATATAAACTTAATATTCATTTTCGTCAACAACAAGACTCTGAGCTAAATGACTACAAAGCAGTTCCTTCTGTCATTTATTATCAAAATTGCACTATTTTAACAATTTTAAACATTTTTATTATTTTCAAAATTTTATTGGAATCAGTATTCCCTGTCATTTAGTCGTACAACATAGGTAGAGAATATACAATATTCTATTCTGTGTAATGGTGGATATTTGATATTTTTTTAGGTTTTTGAAAAATCGCACCTGTAATCTGTAAGAGAAATTTATAGATCTTTGCATTGTTTTACGAAAATCACAGGACCATAATCTAGAAAACCAACCTACCTGAATCCTTTTGGTATACGTATATAAAATTTCACTAACACGTATCAACATTTGATATGTCGACTGACCGGCTTAAACTAAATTTCATAAATAAAATTAAATGGTAAATAAATTTATCAAATTTATGGTACATAATATACTTTGATAATTAAAGAAAATAAGATGTTCCAGCTGCTTATTAATACTGGGTGATCAAAAATAGTGTTTTTGGTGATGTTTGAGACATCCTGTGGGATAACTAAGAGACTTGTTCTGTCGCAGGTTGGCAACTAGGTACTCTCTTACAAAACCATATCAATTCTCAACATCTTGTTTTCTAATTCATCACAATATCTGAATTTTTGTAGAATATACAAAGTTTTATGCAAGATTTTGTATTTGACACATAATCAAGTCAGATTTGCTGCAAAGTTTAAAGGCAAATTTAAATTGCTAAGTATTATTTGAAATTGTTTATCTTCTACAAAATTCAGATATTGGAATGAACCAAAAACAAAATGTTCAGAATATGGATGTCTTTGTAACAGGGTACTTTAATACTTGCTCATGCTCCGCAATACAGCAGACCAAAAACGTCATTATGGTCTGATTTAAAAAAATTACAATAGTATGTGCTAATCTCTAAGAAATTCAATGAATTTCTTTATTGAATTTCTTTAAAATGCATTGAAAAATAATGAAAACATACCCTTAATAAGTTTTGTGTTTAGCAAAATTCTAGAATTTGTCTATTTTCCAGTACGATCTTTGGAAAAGACGGTTGGTTTAATCACTACACACCGATTTTCTACAATAAAAATCTGGTTACCTTATGCATATAGATTATATAGAAAGTCTGCTCCTCAAATGTCTTTACAAAAATACAATTTATTTATAATTAATATTCCTTTAAAGCATCCCAACCAGTAAATAAGGCGTTGGTGATGGTTTCAAGTACTTATTACAAACATTCATATATTATGATCATTTTGTTTTATGATTCAGCCCAATAACCTAATTTTTTATGGAAGAAACACAGTTTTAAGTAAACCTTTGGATTATCTGTACCACCAGAAATTTGGTGAAACTTGGGTCTCGTTTTGTCTGTTTGGTCTTTGCTACGCGAAGCTCTGCGATGACCGACTTTGGTTCACAGTGCCATAGCATTGCATTGCTTGATTATGTACATGAAAAAGGGCATTTTTGAATTTGTTAGTAATGAGTATTGGAAGATTTCTATATCAGTTATAGGAAACGCGTCTACACTTCAAAACAGACAGAGCGAGAGAGAGAGAGTGAGAGGGGAGAGAGTGAAGTACTCGCATCTATAGACGATTGGTGGGGGCCCGCATTCCTGACCGATCGTGAAAACTGTTGTAAAAACCAGTTTCAAAACGAAAATACGATGTACATACATGAAATATTGTGGCTGTGATTTTGTTAGTGTTAAATCGCAACCTACAGATAGATAAACCGTTTACGAATAATCAAAATCAAGCGCGAAATTATGGTCAAAGTAGGAACAATGTGAATTAGTGCGATTTTCTGGAAATTATCATACTGTGACTGTAAAGAAAGTACGGAGATAAGTTTGGTTTTGGTTTATGGTTTGTTATCATCATATTATGTCTTGGACAGAATCACGGCACAATGGAGATCTAGCTAGGTAGCGCAGATGAATAAAAAATGGTAAGATTGACTTTTTATTTAAGTTTGTAGATGATTGTGAATATAAAGGAACTCAAGTCAATTTAGCAAAACTTTGATGTTCAATAAGCTTGGTAATCTCTGACCGATTTTCATTGTTTTTTTGGGATTTTATAGAGAAATTCATGTCATATCATGTACTTATTATACAAATTTGAAAAATAAAATTTTACAGTTACTCCCGTCAAAACTAAGGCCGTTTAAAATACGGTTTTGTTAAAATTTTAAACGACTGTAACTGGAAATTGGAAAAATAACTAAGTCCCTATAAGAAAATCGAAAATGTATTGTTAATTACTACAATTAAGGCTATTATTATACCAAAATCAGTTAGAAACATATGGAATTGGCATAAAAAACATAAAAAATTCAATTTTAGAGTGTTTATTACACAAAATGATTTTTTTATAATTTACTTTAAACCAGACGTGATAGAAACGAACGGTTCGGTTTTTAAGGTTATCGGAGACGTACTTCAAGTACTCAAAACATGTTTCTTTGTAAAGCAGTCATAGCTCTACTAATAGTGATTCAACTATAACAAAAATTTTTCTGATAGCAGTATATATTTACATTGGATCATTTTTTTGATTTCATGTAGTCAATCAAAAGTTATCACACAACTTATCTTAAGTTATACCATTTTAAAGGTAATAATAAACTCAATCCAAAGTTCTACCAAAGAAAACATAATTCACATCTTCCATTTCTTAGATATGACCTGAAAAATTTTCAGTAATAATATAAAAAGAGAGTGAGAATAAATTGAAAATAATTTGACAGATTGTTTGAAAACTTGTTGCCAAATGGCAACAAGTTTGAACAAAATCTGTCAAATTATTTTCTAATTTATGGAACTCTCGAGTTATATTTGACTAGATTATTTTTTGATTCACAAATTTTTACAATAAAAAAGATCAATAAAACTATCATAAAATTATTGAAAAATTTAATTTAATTAATTATTACTTACAATATATGAAAATATCGTTGACACATTGTGAATATATTAAAAGAATTAACAATTTAAATTAGTACAATGAAAAACGCAATTATTAAAAATATTTCGAGACTCATTATTTATTGAGGATTTGGAATTGCTTGTTACATTAAGTGTTTCCTCCTGCGTATTTTCTCTAAGATTATTTATTATATTTGAATGATGTTCTTGGTTCAATTGTAAGTATGGTTTAATCGAACTTGCAGAATTATGACCAGTGACCTTGATTAGTTCTTGTTCTCCTACACCAGCTTTTGAAAGGTTACTTACTGCACTTGATCTGGCAGAATGGTTAGTTATTTTTTTAGTAACTGTGTCTAGACCTACTTTTTCTGCGGATTCTTTAATCCATTTTGAAATGGAATTTATTCCCACAGGAACGTTTTTATACCAAAAACCATGAGTTTGCCAAGCCGGATTTGGAGTAAGGAACAAGCGTTCGGTTTTAATATTTTCTTCACGTTTACTCATTAGTTTTTCAAAAAGACGAACAGGGCAAATATCTGGGTTATTTATGTTTGGAGTCAACCATTTACTATTAGCGCACCTTTGTGCTCCACCCTGTGCAGTTTTTGTAAAGATGGGATTGTATTCAATGCGGCCAGTATTTAATCTTTTTATGTCGGTTTCTTTTTTAAAATAATGAACTAAACATTTCGTAGCTTCTCCTCCCCTCCAAGTTAGTTCATACGATGCAACGTGAAAAAACTTTCTTTGCAATCCACAAGGTGTATCTTCGTCCCAATAGTTAAAAATTTGCAACAATTCTGTATTAGAAAGTGCCACAGAACTTTGTTTGTGCTTTTCAGGATGTTTTTGTAAAATTTTTCTTTTTGCATCTCTTGCATTCCGAGCATTTCTGAATTCTATATCATGGAAAGGATCAAAGGACCTGTTATACTTATTAAAGTAAAGTTCTTGAACTAATTTTGCCGTTTTATTCCACATTGTCTTTATTACTGCTTCTTTATAATCATTTCCGTCTTTTCTTTTCATGTTATAAGCACAATCTTTTAAAATCAATGCCAGAGTAGCTGTTGTAGTAGATTGATCCAGAATATAATTTCTTTCTTTGGTGAAGGTCTTAAATTGTCTCCATATAGACTGATTACTTATTAGAGTATTTTTCGAAGTAGTTTTTAAATTCTTTTTTTTTAATTTCTGCATTAGAAAAGGTACTAAACCGATGACTTTCACCCATTTCGCGTTGACACAATTAAGTAATTATTTTGACAAGTATCTGACAGTTGCTAGGCAAATAAAAGCTACAGTGATTATTCCCGAGAATAATCACAAGAGATTTATTCCCACTATAATAATGACATAATTGGTTGAAACTTACCCTTGTGACAAATAAAGAAGCATTTCATTGGTTTTAAGAAACGTCAAAAAATAATCATAGAAAATAAAAGATTGTTGTGTGTAAGTACGTACTAAAATACTGTGTTCCAATTTTCCCTACAAGGCATCATGTATACGCCACGAGCACGAAGAAAATCAATGACCAAGCGCAAATGCAAGGGCAAACCGAAAGAAAAGTCGATTCTGCTTACAATAGCCGCACTTAGAAACACAACACAAAAGTCACGCTAAAATAGAAAATTAAGTAAACGTGTATTAAGTAACGTGTTTATATGACTATAAAACTTTGTACACTGTAACAATGTTACAACTGTTAGTTACTTCTAAGTTACACTTAAAAATGTAAATTAATAACGCAATACAAAATGGAAATGACTGTCATAGTATCGATGACAGTCGGGTTTTCATGAGCACAAATCACTTCCTCACATCTGCGTGGCATGCTTCGCACTAGTCTGCGAAGAGATTTTTGGGGTATGCTTTCTCATTCCGCAATGAGTGTTTGTGTCTGTTCCTGTTTGGTTAGTGGTGGATTAGGGCGCTTGCGAAGACGTCGGCCAAGCTGATCCCACGTGTTCAATAGGGTTCAGGTAAGACTGAACGGTTCACTGACGCCATATGCAGCAGGCACCATATGGTCCTCCAAGATGCTTTCGATGTAATTCATAGCATTTAGTCTACCAGGAACCACAACAAGATCAATTCTGTTGTCTATACTGATTCCAGCTCAAACCATCACAGATCCACGACCAAATCTATCCACTTCCTGTATAGTAGCGGCTGCGTAGCGTTCACCAGGACGTCTATATACACGTACTCGACCTTCGCACAGTGTGAACAATTCCCAAAAACCTGGCCAAAAGTCGAAACCATTTTTTATTTAGGTAAAACTCGGTAATCTAAGATTTGAAGGGTCACCGATTACAAATCCGAAATCAAAAGTTGAAAAACAAAATGTCCGATCCAATATGGCGGACATTTGTTTGAAAACTATTCTCAATTTAGTTGAAATGAATTATTTGAGGGGATTTGGAGTAGCTGATTATAAATCCGAAATAAATAAACAAAAAATCAAAATGGCGGATCCAATATGGCGCACATCAGTTCTTAAATTAATTTTGACAATTGAGCTGAAATTTGTTATTAGACGGTGATTTGAGATCGATGATTATAAATTTGAATTCAAAGTACGGACATTTGTACGAAAACTACATTCAATTTAGTGGAAATTCAATATTTGTGGACATTATTAATTATATATATGGTTTTGTTTAATATTCTTCTTTAGTAATTGAAATATGATTATTGTGCCTATTGAATACTATAAAATTATAAAAGAGAATAGTATTTGTTCATTCGTCTTGGTCTTCTTCACCTTCATCATCAGCTTCACTATATTCATCTATACTTCATTTTCTACAACTTCATATTCGGAACTATCTTCCTTATTTTCAAGTTCCGTTGATACAATTTTTTGTATTAATTGTGATGATATTAGAAAATAAATTGATTCCGGGTTATGCCATGCGTCAAAATAAGTAATTGCTGACGTTTTGCAAACCATGTTGTTTGCTTCTTCATAACTAACTGAATAATTGTCATTATGGCTAATTTCAGAGTTTTAAACTCCTTTTTGCGTCTAAAATCATTCTGCTTTGGAATCGGTCGCTTTCAATATCCATCAAAAAGCGACATTTCAGCAATTTTTATCACCAAGATTAGCAAAACTCATTTTTTGTTGTTTATTGCAACAATTAATTATAATATTCAAAAATTATTTAATTTTTGTGCTCAGTTGTCGGCAGTATTTCAAGTCGTCCTATTAAAACGCAATAAAAAATTTAAAGGATGACGCAATTTTTGGCAAGAAGAAATCAATCCAACCTCAAGAATTTCTCATAGAACTAGAAATCCTTTACCAAAGTTTATTCGTCTAGCTTCATAAGAAAAAAACATTAAACAGCCTTCCTTTAGATGCATACGTAAATAGTATGTATTACATTCTAAAAATAAACATAAATTCATTTTGAGTAAGTATGAGGAGAAACCGTCTACATATTCAAAAAGTACAAAGTCTGATCTATACAATGAGGTATAATTCTAACCGGGGATATGCGGGGAATTTTTTAAAAGTCTAGGCGAACTTTAAGTTTATAAAATTTTTGCTACGTTGTAATAAAAGTTGCAAAAAAACATGCTAAGTTATTTAACTGCATAGCATAAATTATAAAAGGTATTTACATACTCTGAGGAAGACTATTCATTTTAGAAAAATAATTAAGTTATTGTCAACAAGCCCACAGAAAATTACAATTGCAATGGTGTAAAACACCCAAAAATGCGCTTTGCACAAATCGACAACTATGAACTTATACCATTCTTAAGCGGTTCAGCAAACATTTTTACAATTTACGATTCTGATACGCGAGTGATCAAAGAGTTGTTATGTAGAGTCAATTCTGTTTATTTTGAAAACTATAAAATGTGAATTTTGGCCAGCTTTTTGGGAATTTTTCACACTGTGGCGTCGCAACGAGTTAAACGAAATTTGGACTTGATTTGCCTGTAAGTATTATTTAAAGAGTTACAGATTTCGAAAAAGTGTTCCCCTAATTTTTTTGAGCAGTGTAGTTCCTTCGACTAAGTTCCACAACATGAAACAACCCTTTTAGCCAACAAACTTACTTTAACCGATAAATTTTGAGTTATTACACCATCCTCACACAACATTATTTATTATCCTCCTAGGTACGTACATAATCTCTCAAAAGTTAGTTTGGAATTTCCTTACACTCTAAATACCCCATCTCGGCCAATTAGATTCTGGACGGTATCTTACCGCATCCCTTACTTGTTGGACACCGCAAATCCATCGCCACCTTGAGTTAGGGGGTGGTCCAAGGGTAGCAAGGTACAGGGGTCCACAATTTCATTGAAATTAATAACCTTTAGGTTGAACGGTAGTAGCAAACTACTAACCCTTGTGGTCGTGTTAGTTTGGGTAACATCGACCCAAGGCTTAATAAGTCGGTCATTTCTGGTCGATTCCTGGCTAGTTTGTCGGTCTAGGGCGGCAGTATTAGCGATTACTTCCGGTCTGTTGATCGATTTCGTCGGTTCAAACGCGATAATCGAGTAATTTATTAGCGATTCTTGTTTTGATATCTCAATGGTAAGGTATGACTCACTCTGTATATTCTGATTCTTTCAAAAATGTGGAACTTTCCTCATTTACTAAGATTTTATATCCCAAGGGAGTTCGGTCTTCCTTATTAAACCCCTTAACTGGAGTTTTGAAAATTCCATCGTCTCACCATGTTTCCTTATTTCTAAAAAAATCAATAACATCTATTTGTGCGATTTACAATTTCATATTTAGATTTCATTCGTACTTACGTTTTTCATGGACTTAACCTCAAAATATTCCGCGAAAGCCTTAAACCAAATATAAGTACAATTGCAGAATAAACCGTCATCAGTAGAATAATATTCCGCGCCATACACTGAGCGAAATATTGCGCGGTGCGGATATTTTTGTCCGCTGTCTGCTCCGTCCGTGTGGACCTCGGGTACGAAAAATTTGAATATTTTCGTCGTAAGTTGAACAATGGACGCCAGATTGCGCTCAAAAGTTTAATATAAAGTGCCATGGCAGTGAAATTGCCCGTTATGACTCTGTAGGAATAAAATGAAAAAAAAACCAGAGAACGCGTGATATACACAGCTCTATGCAGGGAGAATAAATTTCGTTGACAATTTCATATGTATGTTTGGAGAGGAATGTTCGAATGTATAATACAGGGTGATCTATTAGCGCGATGTTGAACTTTGACACAACAAATGTTTAGCGATTCTGAAAAGAAATTGATGTAGATGGTGTGTCATTTTATCAAAATATTAACTGTGTAGGTACAGCCGAAGAAAAAAAGATCTTTACATGACTGCGGCAAGCCTACACCAAGCGTAGGTCGGAGATTGTCGGTCGTCCTATATACCTGCTAAAGCCATAAAACCGAAGGGTCACTTCTGTTCTTCATTTCATTTTAAACTTTCTGTAGATGGCATGAAATTGAGTTTCGTATTAATATAATATATTTTCGATATTTGGAACGAGCGAAACTGCCGCTCGTAGCTAAAGATTGTTATTCGTTAATATTTTTGTTTCGATTTGCAATTGCAATATTATTTCATTTATACTCACATACATAGTAACGTTAGTTATAATTATAAAAATTTGAATTAGGCACATATTAAAATACTTTATCATCATGTTTACGTCGCCTAAAGGCAAACCGATTACTACATCGGATATCCGCTGTCAATAATTTTAAAAGGAAGGTAATCCCAGATAAGAATTTCATGTAAGTGAAAAAAATCTAACTCGGTTTCTATTTCGTCCCAGACCGAGATAGTATACTTTTATCTAAACATTTTTTTATATTTATTTGTTTTAAGTTATGATAAGTAATTGAAAAATGGCAACTCCGTAAACTACAAAAAAATTCACTTAGATGGATATTATATATTTTATTTATGCATATAATTATGTATACAACAAAAATAATATAAATATAAAATGAGAATAGTATAGATAAAAATAATAGGTAGATATATAACAGTAAAATATAATATATGTAATAACTTAAAATAAATATATGTAATAACATAAAAACAAACATTTAATAATACAGTAATAACTAATAACATAAGCATGTATTAAATAAGAAAAGTGTTCTGTTAGGTTGGAGGTGACATAAATTTGGAGTGCTTTTATTTCATATTTGTTGAGGTTGGTATGACCTGCTGTTTTAGGAAATGATACATTTATGACAATCTAAACAGAACATATGTATCGTCAATTTGTTGCACTAAGAAAACAAACAAAATTCTTTGTTGTTGTATCAGCCAAAATTGATTTAATTGTGATTGTCCAACAAATTTATGATTTTTAATCAAATAGTTGCCTAGATTAATAATTGAAGTGCTTTTTGTTTGTTTCCTTGGTGTTTTAATTACACCAATGGACATTTTTTAACGATCTTTTAGCTGCTCATTATAATTTACAGAGGTTTTGACTATAGTGCACATTTATTTACTTAAGTGTTTAAAATATATTATAAAAGGAACATTCACATTTATTATATGTCCCACATTTTTTCCCGCATAAATTATTTTTAGAAACTAAATGTTTCAAGAGTAAAACTTTTCATATGGACCTAATTGCTTTTCCAAATCCTTAAAAAGTTACAGCAAACTTGAAATATTAGCAAAATAAATTTTTATATAAAATTTAATTCCGGGCCTTTAATTTTGTAATTTAACCGAGTTTGTATTACCAATTGTTATGCAGCGCAACGGATAACTTTGAATACAACCATTTTATGTTTTTTTGTCAATTTTCTGATGTTCAGATAAAAGGTTCAATGTTTCAAGGTTTCTAAGGGACCCTTTTGAGGTGTCTAGAATATTGGAGTCAGCCAGTATAAATTTTTTTATCATTACAAAAATCAAATTAGCGATGAATTGACTGCTCGTCTTTTCCACAAAAATCAAAATTGAATACTTGGAAAATGAAATATAAAACATACAAATAATCCTTACCATATTCACAGGCCACTCACAAAATATGTTATCATTTTCTTATAATTTTGAGTAAATTTTATTACACAAGATTATAAATGTATTATATCGAGACAATTAAGCGATACATATATCAAATATATCAAAATCAGTAAGAAAAAAGGGAATGGCCATTAAAAAACTATCGATGACGTCATAAGTAAAAACAATTGAAGGTTGGACATTGAATTTAATATAGCTATGTATATTTTGATAATTACAAATTGACAAGTTGGAGGATTTTTAAAATAGCAATCCGTTCCAGAGATTTTGTCGTTTCCATACATTACATTACATAATAAATAATAAAATTCAATTGATTAATTAATATTAAGGTAAATAACAATTTAATGATAATAAATTGAGTAACATAATAGATTGAAGTTTAAATAATTTTAATTTTACAATTTTTTGAAAGTTATCGACATATTATTCTGATGTAATATCATTCATATTGGATTGCAAATCCCCTTACATATCACACATAAGAAAATGCGTATGGATGCTATTATAGAACGTTAAAATATAATTTTAATAAACAAAAAATAACAACATTTTTCTTAATTAAACTAAAATGCTGAACAACAGTTCTAAAAGGTATATCTGCAGCAAAGTAGAAACCGGGACAAATAAGATTTTGAGTTACGTGCAAAATTTTAGAAATCTTTTAAGAATTATTTACGCCGAATATAATGATCTGTTTTGTGTTTCAGACATACGCCGGCCGGCGGCGCCCTGATGATCAAGGACTTAAAAATGTGCTTAACACAATATTCAACAAATTTGCAGATACGACCTTTAGAACTATAACAGCAGTATACCGACTGAATCTGTCGGTATACCTACTTACAATAAGAATTAATTTACTGTGTATTTTAAAATACATTAAATATTACAATGCACTATTGTCAGTTTCGGATATCGGAAACATATAAATAGACAAAATTCGATTTCATTCCATACATACAGAAAAATGAAACGAAACGAAACGAAAGTGACCCTTTGGCTTTATGACTTTAACAGGTAGGAATCCGACGACCGACAATCTCCGACCTACGGTTGGTGTACGCTAGCTGCGGGCATGTTAACATCTTATTTTCTTCGGCTGTACATAGTGTGTAATTTAAAAAAAAATCTCATTGTCATACATAACCTAACATTGGATTGAAACGTTCTGTTATTTTAAAGATGATATGTCTTAAATCTAAAGCAATTCGTTTAATGGTGTATAGTTATTATATGTACGCATTTCTTCTCGATTCAACAGTTGGCTGTAAAATTAGACACTGGTGTCAGTCTGTTTAAGTGATCTCTCCATCGTTCTTCCCGCTTGTACTTAAATTTAATCTGAATCCTGGAAGTAGATGCCAGTAATTAAATTTCTTCATTATTTCGATGCTGTAATCCGCAGGATTTAAAACGCCCAAGTTTCCGTCTCTCACACAAAAGGTGACGGATTTTAATTAACGTTTCCGCCCCCACCTCCTCTGCCAACCCCTTGATTAATGGAAGCTTTGGTTTTAAAATTCCCAAGGGTGGCAAAACTTTTTTTTGTTGCAGCTTTGCCTCGTTGTCTCCCCTTCAGCCACCAACAAGTCCAACAGTTTTATTTTATTTCAACCGTTCACGGAAAACGAATCAATTTATAAATTATTTAACAGATTTTTTTTTAACATTTTAATCTATTTATAAGTACGAATGTGAATAGGGGTGAAATACGAGTTTAAAATTAAATAAAAAAAAGAAACATCACCTGGATTCGAACGTTGGAACTTTGTATTACCGGTCCAGCTATCGGAGACATAAATTTAATGAAATTCCTAAATCCTCCAGTCGATATTGTCGATAGATTACAGTAGAGCGTGTCGTATAAATGTCATCAATCATGGTAATGTGCAAATATCTCCCCATGGTATTAATATTGAAATTTAGCAGACAAAGTCGGCCGGTTTAGCAGTCTAGTGCGGACGCTTATAACGTCATTATCCATTATTTACAGTTCGAAGCGGTAGTATTGTGGCTCACGCGCGCTCGTAGCGCGTAGGACGCCCTCTATAACTCGATGACGAAGTTCGGCGTGACGTTTTAGTGATGTAAATTTGCGAACTAGTCTTATTGCCGAAGAAGGTATAACATGTGACAACTATGCGACACTTTGTGCGTGCCTAGCTTACATTTTAATAGGATAGTGAATACCAAATTGACAAATTTCTGTCTAAATGAACGAACAATTTGGAAAGCTGTTTATGATACAAATTATATCATGTTATAGTATGATATATAGTATGATATAGTAGGTAAATGTTATCCTATATTTACTTTGTCCTGTTTACTACACGTTTTACTAAACGAGTTCGAAGGGTTTAGTTCTTTTTACTAGATTCTGGTTGTCCAGTAGCTGCAGGGCCTCTACGTTGACGTGATGGCTTAGGCGAGATTCATGCTTAGTGGGTAATCTTTTTATTTCTTGGATGACTTGTGGGCCACCAAGATCACGGTGCAGTCACTGTTCCGTATGTACCAAGGATTGTTAACCATATTCCCTTGCACTGTATTTTGGAAAGTCTGGATTCCTTGTATATTGGAGTTTTTCGCGCAATCCCAAAGCTGGATGCCGTATAACCAAATCGATTTTAGTACTTGGTTGCAAACTTGTAGTTTGTTCTGTACTGACAACTGAGAGTTTCTTCCCAGAAGCTAGTACAGTTCTCTGTATTTGAGGCCAAGCTCTACTCTTTTCTTCTTAACGTGTTTTTTCCACCTTAGTTTTGTATCCAGAGGCATACCCAAATACTTTGCAGTATTTGCATATGGAACTGTGGCGTCGTTAATCTTGACATGAGGTATGTCCTCGATTCTTTTGTTTGTGAAGTTAATGTGGACAGATTTCAGTTCGTTGAGCCTGTTCTTCCATTTTCTGGTCCATTTGGATATTTTGTTACTAGCTTGTTGAAGATTCCTGGTAGATTCATCAATAGTTGATCCCACTGGCATTAGAGCCGTGTCATCTGCGAATGTGGCGACTGTTACATTTTCCATCTGTGGAAGGTCACTTGTATATAGTAGATAGAGAATTGGTCCCAATACACTACCCTGGGGTACCCCAGCTTTGACTTCTTTTAGTTCCGAGTAGTCATCGATCTGTTTTATTCTGAATAGTCTATTAGATATATAGGATGTTAGCAGCTCAACGTATTGTAAAGGTAGCATACTCTTTAGTTTGTGTATCAATCCTTCATGCCAAACCTTATCGAAAGCTTGTGTCACATCAAGAAAGATTGTTGAGCAAATAAGCTTTTCTTCTAATGATTTCTCTATGATATCTGTTATTCTATGGACTTGATCTATAGTGGAATGCTTTTCTCTAAAACCAAATTGGTGATTAGGAATTAGTTCTTTTCTCTCAATGATAGGTTTCATTCTCTTTAGAAGCAACTTTTCAAAGAGTTTCGATATCATTGGTAACAGTGATATTGGGCGATATGATTTGGCCTCATTCGGTGGTTTGCCTAGTTTTGCTATCATGATAACTTCTGCTACTTTCCAGACATGGGGGACGTATTTTATTCTGAACGATGCATTTATTAGATACGTGATAAGATCATATCCAGGTGCCTTCTTTGGAATCAGGTTTGTTTTAATTTCATTGGCGACTTCCTTTGGAGGATGACATATGAAGGAAAGATATGCAACCATTTTCGTAAAAATTATAATAATTTGTTTGTAGATTTTAACGGAAATGAGTCTCAAAACTCGTATCTTCAAAACATAAATAGTTGATACAATTATGTTTATACACAATACTGTCATTGTAGCCTTGTTAGTCAAGTAGAAAAACTATGAGTATTCAAGTTAATTACTAAAACTAATTATCTATAATTTCACGTATAAAAGAAAGGTATGCAAGTTATGGGTTACGGTTTGAGTTTCTCTGAAGGACCAGCTTATTTTGTCGTGTGATAAAATGATCGGCCAACTTAATTGAGGAATTCAATGATTAATCGTACAGTCTTCAGTTTATTTTGAGAAGAATTTTGTGACTCTTGAGAGGGCCTAATAATTTATCAATAAGGGTTGGAAGACTGTAGACCCTTAGGGAATACTAAAGGGGATGACTTCGAGTCCAAAAGTTTGAAACTTTTGCTAGAGACAGGTTCATAAAACTTGAGTGGGGTAGTCGTTCCAAGTTTTGCGCGCCATCTAGTTGGATCAAGTTAGATAATATGCATCTTGTATATCTTATACACACAAAATGTACGTCATACAATTTAGAACAATTGTTAATTAGTGCTTATTATACAGGCTGTTTATAATTTGCGTCGAAAACTTATTTTTTCTGATGAAACTAAGATTGTTGTTTATTAATCATTCACTTGAGTCATTTTCTCCAGCCCTAACCTTTTGTCTCCTGTTTGTTAAATAGTTTTCAAACCATTTCAATTATTTCGTTTTGTTTTACCTCCAGCGAATATGAGTATTTTTTTCCTGAAAACTTGAATGCTTTAAAATGTGTCTTGCTTTACACCACTTATTGTTCGACCCTGCTTTTTAACAAGAGCTTTATCATAATTTTATAGATCAAAACCGGTCATTTATTCAACAGAAAATGATATACATCATCCGCAAAGCTCTGAAACGGGTCGGATTTACAAAATTCGATTTAACTGAAATAATTTAATTGGAACATTGCGGATTTGCAATGCAAATGGGCAGTATTGAGCCTGCCATTGTCCATATCGCGCCAAATTTGTTAATATTTCAGCAGTAGCTGTGTAACGCGGATATGCCCACTTTACCGCTATATGCATAATTTTAATTTTATAAAGTATGACGTGTCCCGTTAAACTGCAATTGAATTGCCCGGGAACGAGGCTTGGCTGACTTGACTCACTCGGTAAAATGTCACCGTGTTGAATTGAGTTCAATTACCATACAGCCAGCATGCTGAAAGGTTAGCTGAAATTACATTTTGCTTATTAGTTTGGTAGCAATTTGGTTGTAATATTGAATCTAAAGTTATAAAGTTCTCTATAAAGTTATAAAGCGTTTAGATTACTAACTGGAATGTGTTCTGGAAAGTAATCTTCAGTTTACCTAATTTTAATTAAATTTTAAGGAACCTTGCAAACTTTATTTTGTAGTTCTGGTTCATGAGCACATTTTTCAGTGTTATTTTTATGTATTATTTTAGCATGGGATTATTATTTTACATATTGGATTTTTAAACAAGGTCAATCCATGAATAATTGTGATTTGGAGCCCTTCTAACCCAAAAACCACTGTTATTTCACGATTTCATCCAACGGGCAACATTCTAGACTATTCTTTAAGTTGCACTGACAATATTACTTACAATTATCTGTTACATAAAAACAAAATAACCTCTAGAAAACAACAATCTGGCAAAGTTATTGGTCAAACTCGTAACATTATTTGTTTTCAATATTTTTGCCTTTCCAAATGTGTGACAAAATAAACCTATAATTTGAATCTGCTGCTCATAATGGTACTTTAGAAGAACAGACTTGTAGGTGGTGTATTTCAATATGATCCTACATTCCAGATACGATAACTAACCTATCACTAGACAAGTTCTGAGCTTCTATGACGAAAATTATGTCGGTCCCATTTATAGAAAATCAATAAATATACAGAGTGTATTGCAATTATAGACGAAAATGTATGCGGGCTGGAAACTAAAGTGCAATTTCAAATTTCGTGACTGCATTTAATTAAACAAAGAATAATTAAATTAAATTGACAATTTTGACAACAAACAAACTAATTTTGACAATGAGACAAATTTAAAAGTGCTTCACATATTTTTATTTATAATTTGGTATGTTATTGCATTTAATTTTCACCTCGAGTTATAAATTATCTTGTATCAGTTCAGTTTTCGACATTGTGTATGTGTGAGCGAGCTTTTTCTTATTTAACAAACTTTAAGAGTAAATATAGAGATAATGTGTTATAGATAAAATTAGTGTGTACAAATATCTTCTACTTGGGTGTTTATTCCCACACTTTTTTCTCAGAACATAATTATTGTTCTGACTAAAATGTTTCATAAAGACTTATTTATTTTTTCAATATTAACTTATGGTCCATATGATACTTTTTACTCAGAATAAATGTTTCTTAATTTTTTTTATTTTGTCAAATGTTTTTTTTAATTTTTAATGAACTTATTTATTTAATTTTTTTTCGCATTGTTTGGAAATACTTGAAGGAACTAAAAGAATATATAAGATTATACCTAGAGAGAAATATCTGTAATGTTACAGAAAATGAATGTAATAAACTACCACACAAGCTGTAAAAGAAGAATTATCTGTAACATCGCTGGTTATTGGATACCAGCAAAATTTCTGTATTGTTTTTACAGAATTCACATATACAGGATTACCCAAAACACATAATTCTCGGACGGTAAGAAATTAAAAAAAAATTCAAATAGAAGTTTTTGACTTTAATCAATCCATCGTTCAAATTATTATAGAAATATCGTAAACTTTTTTTTTAAATTGGTATATTTTTGTAGTTTTTTACATTTTGTAATTTTAAGACTAATACTAAACATTTTTTATTAGAATAATCTTTTTATAAAATGCAATTAATTAAAATTAGTCAAATGTACCAGAACACCTACATGAATCTCCAACCGTAAAAACATTTCAAGAAAACATTCAAACGTTTTTTGACATTAAACAAGCTATCATTAAAATATATTTTTAATATACCTACAGTGTGTTTATTTTATTATGGAAATTTGGTAAACTTATCTTTTTCAAGTGGAATATCCTGTATATTTTTACATTTTAAAATTCTAATTCTAAAAATTTTTTATTATAATAATTTTTTTATAAATTTTGTCATTTTTTAGTTATAAGCAACTAATCAAACTTACAAAAAATTCTTAGAAAGAAAAATAAAAATGTCGCAGGACGTTTGATGAGAGAAAGGAAAAGTTTTCCATACTTCTATAATAAAATAAATACCCTGTATATTAAAAATATATTTAAGCGAGAGCTTGTTTTAAAAAATATTTTTTACGGTTGGAGAATTATGTAGGTATTCCGGTAATTTTGACTATTTTAATTAATTGCTTATTACTCAAAAATGATGCATTCTATAAGAAAATTGTTTTAATAAAAAATGTTTTGAATTAGTCTTAGAATTACAAAATGTAGAAATATTCAAATGGAACATTTGAAAAAAACTTTAGGAAATTTCCATAATAAAATGAACATATGTATATTAAAACATATTTGAACGATAGCTTGTTTAAAGTCAAAAAGATTTGTCTAAATGTTTTTTTTTTAATTTTCTACGGTTGGAGAGTTATGTAGATGTTGTCGTAATTTTGAATAATTTTAATTAATTGGTTAAAATTAAAAAATGATGTATTTTAAAAAAAGATTATTTTAATAAACAATGTTTAGAATTAGTCCTAAATTTACAAAATTTAAAAATACACAGGGTGTTCCATTTGAAAAAAAAAATTTCTATAATGAAATGCGGTATATTAAAAATATATTTAAGCGATGAATTGTTTAAAGTCAAAAGACTTTTGTGTGAATTTTTTTTTTAAATTTTTGACCGTTGGTGAATTATTTAGATGAGGCCACCGTATCACAATTTTTTCAAAAAAATTTTTAAATTAAATGTAGTCGTTATTTTTTTAAACCGAAACAGGCCCATGATAAATTAAATGACTGCTGTTCGTTCAATATATTTTCGTTCGACTACACTCGACAATTTCATTTAATTTAGTGATGGCTTTTTTTTCATTTCAAAGGTAAATACGACTAGCAAACAGGATCGCGCCACGCATGAGCTCTGCATTACCGACTGATACGCAAATACGTGCGAGGTAACACGCAAAACACACACCACCTAACAAGTTGTCCATGAATTATCCACTGTTGACGGCAAATACGGTGTGACCCCAGATGAACATAACTATACGTTAAATGTACCTAAATTTTAATTTCTCGAGAAAAAGTTACTCTTTATAAAGTGTTTTGGATGGTTTAAACAGTCCATAACCACAGTCGGAATTTTGATTTACTATACAGGCTTGTCAAAAAAACACGATATTGTTAAATTTTTTACTCTTACACAAATTTAACAGTTTTTTCTTTTGTAACCACCCTGTATGTTAAATCAACATTCTGAATATGAGTGTGGCGTGTTTAGTACACCCAAAACTCTCCAAAACACTTTATAAAGAATGATATTTTCGCGAAAAATGAAAATTTTCGAACACCTCCGGCGACTCCACCAAAATGCAAAATACGCTCTTTTCTTAATTTTTCTTCATTTCTCCGCTATGCGGCGACCTTTTATTATTATAACTTATGCAAGAGACTCTCTTCCTTGGGATTTCAGCTTAATCCCGTGGCATAACTGTAAAATATTGCTGTAGGACAAAAAGAAATCTGGGTATAAGTGAGGTTATTATAAAAATGGATGGGGTTCATTATCAGTATACAATGTGCGCATTAATTATGGCTGCATTTGGACGGTCGGGCGAGCGTAGGGCGCAACAGTAAGCCGCGTCATTATTTATAGTCTGAAAACTCGAAGATAATGTAGGTAGTATAAACACTATGCAACTATCAGCGTGGCTTAATTTTGTCGCTAGTTGCGCGCATGGGGGCAAAAACTGTTCAATGGTGTACTTTGTGGTTGTAGAGAGAGATTAATATTTTGTGGAGGGGGGGAATTGTGTGGTTTTGGAAGTTGTTAAGGGTCATTTGTAAAGTGAGATGTGTGTGGAAGTTAGTTTGTTACGTGCACACAATGTGATGTATTTGCTCGTATATTTAACAGCAATCACAGGTTCAGTTTGTTTGGGTTATTTGTCATGTAGACTGGAGAAATTACTCTACAGATACTATTTAACGATTGTTTATCTGGTTTTTGTTAGATTATTCCTTATGTTATGGCAGAGTAAGAATATAAAGCGGTTCCCCTATACCGCTGGACATATCTTCTATTCCTGGAAATACTACAAGATGTAGATAAACCACTACACTAATAGGTAATAAAATAAGCTTTTATTCAGCCCCGCCACATATCAAACATCAAACATGTTACCGGTAGTGGGAGTTGAAAAATGCCAAAGTCAGTACATTAATAAAAACTGCGGAAACTTGCAATTCTTAATGAGCCTTAGAGCAACTGAATGGTAATATATTTTTGTGCTGTCATACTCGAAAGCAGCTGATTTCGTCAAAGGTTGGAGAACCCGCTATGGAACTTTGCCGCTCTAGCGCGGCAAAATACAAAATACAAATTTCAAATAAACAAAGATCACCAATTTGATTGTTTGTTGATAAGCAATATCAACCCGTCGTTATATATAAATCTAAAAAGGATAAATTGAGAAAATTGTAAATAATACCTTTTTCCTCATTGTAAATAAAGTATAGCGATGAGTGTAGTTTTATTTTAGTATGTTGGTACGCACGTGATATCTACAGTGTAATGAACAAATATAAATCTGTTAGAATTTGAATTAATTTTTTAAACTTGACGTTTCGTCGAAGTGGTACCAACCTAACATTTCCTATACATAAATATAACCATTTTTTAATTAAAAAAAATACACTCGCTCACATGCGACGCTCCGCCTTCGGCGTCGCGCCGCATTACCGCTCGTTGCGCTATTCCGTTCTTTCGGCACTCGTAACATAAACTACTATTACTTACGACCGTATGTTATATGTCCCTTACGTCACGGACGCTTCACTCGTATATTGCTTATAACAAAAATGTGCTTTTGGTTGTGCATTTGTATTTTTAACTCACGCCATAATGTCATAATGAGAGTTGTCGCACGAATATTTTGATTATTTATTTGTCATTTTTGATACAATTTATATTTATTGAAATTTTCGGTCGTAGGTAAGTGCAATACTCGAGCTGTAACATATATTACATGCACGTGATAATTTATGTTGAAATTTGTATTGGAATTTTCGACCGACACTTCAGACAAAGTTCTCCGTAGTGACAATAGATGTCGCGCGAATACATTGATTGGTTAACGGTCAAATATCCTTACCTGTATTTGTTTATCTTTTTTGATGCAATTTATTGTAGGTAAAATTATGTACAATACTCTAGCTGTAACGCATATTACGTACTTGTGGAAAATAACAAAACACACCGCTTCGTGGCTCGTATGTTTACTTTCCACTCGTACGTAATATGCTAGTTACCGCTCTTGTAATGTAATATACTATTACCTATGACCGTATGTTAATTTTCCTCTTGTCACAACAGTTCAAATGCAGTTCCCCACAGTTGAAATAGATGTCGCGCGAATAACTAGCAATAGATAAAATACATTTTTGTTGTCAAATATACTAACCTAACCTAATACATCTACTTCTGTCGCAATATTTCTCCTTTATTTAAAGTAAGTGATTGGACCTGGAATTGTCGGTCGTAGGTAAAATTATGTACAATAATCCAGCTGTAACGCATATTACGTCCTCGTGAAAAATAACAAAGTTAACTTTCCACTCCTACGTAATATGCTAGTTACAGCTCTTGTAATGTCTTGATATAGTAGATTTCAGGCAAGACGAATTTTAGGTGAGGCTTGGTTAGTTGCATCTTACAAAGCTTACAAATTGGAGCTGGAGGGTAAAACAACAAACTTGTGTCTTGTCTTATCTTGAGTTTTATCGATTGGGAAATTCGACGTATCCATGCAAAAGATATCACCTAACTCATTTTGCATACGGAAAGCCCTGCAGAACATTAGTAGAACTTGCTGATGAGACGTTTTGCATGTCTTTCTTTATGGTTCATGTAATCAGCGCTGATAGTGGCAACAGTAGCCATAATAATATTGTAGAAAAATTATGATAATTTTTATATTCCAAATACAGTTGCAGGAATAGAGATCGTTGATATTTGCATTTTTGATTAGATTTTGTATTGACATACATCTTTTCAAATTATATCAATGTAACACTCAAGAAATTATTCTTCAGCTATCATCTTCGATTCCGCATCCATAATCACCGCACTTTCACATAAATCATCTGCAAAACAACATTGTTTGATATTTTTTATTAGTAGAATAAGACCAAATTTTACATTATCTTGTAAATATCTTTACCTACGACCGTATGTATAAAATGTCTTACTTCTAAGTTACTTCTAAGTAACACTTAAAACATCTGATGTGGCCAGGCACATGACTTTATCATACTGTATATAAAATTAATAGTTTAAAACTGCATGAGACTCTATTTGATCGAGATCGGCCATGTCTGCATTAAAATAAAACTACTAGAACTAGACAGATACGTCGATTAAAGCTGCGTTTGGATATTGTACTCCGTTGACACCGGGTACACCGTCCAAATGACACTTACGTGTTATTGGGTGTAAAAAGTGTAATGCAATATGCGAACGCAGCTTATATTGACAGAAGTCATTGTCAAAACATTAGCGTTTGACACTAAGACTACCTACTGTCATTAGAATCAAAAAATCTGACAAATCCTGGCTACTAGTTTTCATGCAGTACGACCGATCTCGTGGAAATAGAATTTGCTCATGCAGCTAAACTATTGATTGTACCAAAAAATGTCATAGTGATAAATTATTCAGAATTTCCTCATCTTTAATTTATTATTTAACTATTTCGACGAAATTCCAGAAATGGCGGCTTATTTGCAAAATGTTTCAAAAATGCTAAGACTAAACCTCCAGTTCCTTTGGACCCTCTTCAACAGAAGGCTTTTCAGCTCTAAGTTTGGTTATGAAACTTCTAAATATGAAGTTTCGTCCCGATACCTTTAGTAGTTTCTCTGGAATCGTCGTCACAAAAAACGGGTACACACACACACACATACACACACACACACACACACATACACACACACACACACACACACACACACACACACACACACACACACACACACACAGACATTCTTTTGTACCTTGGTCAAAAATGTTCAGGGGACCCAAAAGGACATATTTCCGCTAAAATCTCAAAAATTTTTTTTGGCACGATTACAATACTTTACTTACTGCGTATGATAAAGTAAAAATGTAAACTAATAACGCAAAACAGAATGGAAGTGACTGTCATAGTATCGATGACAGTATCGGGTTTTCTGTCGATTGGTGAGGTTTAATACAGTGTATGCCCTCCCCCTCCACGAGCACGAATCACTTCCTCACACCTCCGTGGCATGCTTCGCACTAGTCTGCGAAGAGATTCTTGGAGTCCCATTCCTCAATCACGGCTTGTGTCAGTTCCTGTATGGTTAGTGGTGGATTAGGGCGCTTGTGGACACGTCGGCAAGCTGATCCCACACGTGTTTAATAGGATTCAGGTCAGGATTTAACGCCGGCGATTCCGTGACCTGAATTCCACGTTCTTGTAAAAAGTTTCTGGTGATGCCGGCGGTATGTGCCATTCCATTGTCCTGTATTAGGATGAAATTTTGACCGACGCCATATGCAGTAGGCACCACATGGTCCTCCAAAATGTTTTCGATGTAATTCATGGCATTTAGTCTACCAGGAACCACAACAAGATCAGTTCTGTTGTCTATACTGATTCCAGCCCAAACCATCACAGATCCACGACCAAATCTATCCACTTCCTGTATAGTACCGGGTGCGTAGCGTTCACCAGGACGTTCTATAAACACGTACTTGACTGTCGCAACGAGTTAAACGAAATCTGGTCTCGTCTCTAAACAGCACCGGTGTCCAGTGACGAAGTTCCTAATCTCTGTGATCCAGAACAAACCTCATTCGCCTTCTTTGTGATGCTGCGATAGGCGTGGTGCGCGGACAGGTCTTCTTGGTTTCAAATTCGCTTCAGTTTAATCAGAAATTTCTATTCCATGTGCTCGTCTTAGGTCGTTTAGGACGTCTCGTGCTGTGGCAGTACGCTGACGTAGACAAATCGGAATGAAGAAGCAAAATTGTAATAAACACTCGCGTAAAAGTAGAATTTTAGAGAGTAGAATTTAGCAACTGTTGATAAATTCGTTCTTACAGAATTGACAAATGGAATGCGTTCCTACGAAAGTTGTTAAAAGTTAAGCTTCAACTTTCAACCGAAATAGCAACAGTGATACAGAAGTTGACAAATTTTTAGGGTTGAGACACAGTCGTTAGGCATGTTTATAAAGGGTTTGGGGGTTTCTGATTTCGAATCTGATATCAGATTTCAATGGGAAACCCAATATGGCGACCAAAACTGTAAAAAATGTCCGATTCGTATGAAACTTATTTTCTGTAATATATTTTTCTAATTGCAAATCTGGTATCTGTCATGTCTTTGTTGTTCAAATTTGACATTCGTTTTGGTGTTGTTTTGGTAAAAAGGAACAAGATTCCATTGCATCGTATACAGGGTGATTTTTTTGTCTACAGAGCGAAGTTTTGAAACAAGTTCTTTTTTCTCTTTTATTCCTTTTACTAAAAAAGTGGTTGGAGTTGCTTGTAACAAAAACATTACACAGGCACAAGAAAACTAATAGCGTATTTTAGTTATGTTTATAACTACATAACTTAAACTAAATTACGTCCAATTTGAATCTTACACCAAACCATAAAATAACTCCACGGTCCAATTTAAAAAAAAAAGTTAAGCCTTTAACCTTTTCATTCACCTTTTCACTCCCCCAAAAAACCTTCCATAGAAAAGAAAACGACCACCAATCTTTCAGGCGGTATCCCTTCAGCCATCGGATAGTCACAGTAATAAGCCGTCCAATCGTCCAACTAACAAGTGCCTATCGGCGACCCTTCTCCTCGCTAGGTCTCTCCCGTTATCGTCCTGCTTAAAATCCTTCGGGAGACCCCGAAGGCACCCACGACTCCTTGTTATAAGGATCATTATATCTAGTGCAGCGCCGCTTCCAACTTGACAGTGATTTACTAAGGAGGTAATCCATTACTACGAGGGTATCCTGGACCAAGCCCGACTGCTCCATCTCTCTGTCTAAAGCTGCATTTTACCCCGGTTATAAATCACAAATCGACACGTCTATAATGCTGGCACGGTTTGACCGCATAAAGGACCGGCTGGGGTGTTCAGGTTATGTTGGGGTTATGCAAATGCTATGCAAGGTGGTTGGTTATCATGTCAACGTGTTTGGGTATTCATGTCCTTCGAAGGTTGACGTAAGGGGAGTATTATTCATTGCTTGAATGGAGGTTTGATGTGAAAGGAGTTTTTATGTGTAGGAAAAGAAACTAAACTTGGTGAATGTATTTGTTTGAAGCCGGGGCTACACATTCGTACACTTGCCAAATATCAAAAATTTGCCAAGTATACGATTATTTGTGAAAACAAAAAATCATATATTCGACGGTCGGCTGTGCGGACGATTTTTTTTTACGACGAATACTTGGTATTTGCAATATCCAGTTGAAGTGGATATAGCAAGTGCCTAGGCGACAAATATTGGTTTCATTTATTTGCACTCGATGAACATTTTAGTACGCTGTTTGTTTAATTTTTCCATTTTCTAAATCGTTTTGTGTGTAGTAGGTCGTATACGCAGATTGACAATAGACTTGTAATTATTAGTAAGATTTTTTATTTTTCTCAAGGGCGAAAACCGCATAAAATTGTAATTTTGTGAAACCGTCAGACAGACAGTTTTCCAGAAACCGTCAGACAGAAATTAAAAAGAAAATATTGTTGTTTTTAGCTGTTCACATAAACTCAATGTTATTTCTTTCCAAGAAAAACGTACACCATATACAGAGTGTATCCTAAGTTGATGCTTTTCTATGAACTATAATGATGAACTTCTATAAACAGCATGTCTATAAAATAATTTATTTGGAAAATTATACTTTATTGCTTGTATTTATATATTTGTCAATTTTTATGATATTTATTATTTATTAGAAACGAAAGCGGTTACAAATGTTTTAATAGTAGAGACAATTTTGTGTAGATTTTTTATTCAACAAGAAGGTTATATTTTCAAAGCTCATTTGTTTAAATTTTTTTTTCAGAAGCTAATTGATCTGTATTTCAGACAATATTCGGTCATATTTATACAACAAACCTAGTAGTACAATTGGAATTAGTAGAACTTTAAAGATGACGAAGAAACCGTATCTAACATTTCTTTTATGGGCAATTATCTTCCTAATTTAAATAAAAAAATATATATTTTTTCTCATTAAAATAATAATTTATTTAAACTAGTTCACATCAAATGACTATTTTACAGTCTGTTAAAATTAGATGCTGCGAATTAATACTACAGAAAGCTGATGAAATAAACAAAAACTCATTAAAATGAAACAAAAAGTTTCGTCAAGATTTGTTTTGTAAATTTCCACAAGAATGCCCTTAGTACACAGTGAATTCTGCACTTATGTAATTAAAAATATGTTGGCATTATAAAATAAAACCTTGCTTGTTCGTATACAAATTATCAGTTTGATTTGAAAAAGCTAATATGCAAAAAAGGCGAACTAATCAAAAAAATAGCTAGTGCCGGTACGTACATGTAGCAAGTCTTCAAAGAAAATTTTCATGTATTAGAAAATGCGGCGATGTAGCAATCTAACTCTGACGGTCCGAAATCACAAACAAATATTGTACAAATTTGTTGGTATGTTAAAGGTTTTTTTTGTGTTTTATAAAAATCAGCTGGTAATCAAGGATCGATGAAAAATATTCGGTGAACGAACTTAAAAAGAAAAATAAATCACTCATAGCATCGTTTATACCAATCAATAACAAAGATTTTCGATTTGCGTGGCAAATATATTTGCCAAATATTTAACATGTGGCAAATATTTGATATTTGGCAAGTATACAAATGTGTAGCCCCGGCTTGACCTTATTATGTTATACAGGGTATTTTACGACGAACTAACGGGATCTGACGGTGTATAAATAAACAATCGTAATATTTTATTTAATTTCGGTAGAAAAAGAATAACAGAAGTTTTTAAGTAATTTTTTAAAGCGTTTTACAGAATGTTATAAATTATGTTCAGCGCGCACTACGTCAATCGTAACAATAATGGTAGCGTAACTGCGACACAGTGTGAAAAATTCCCAAAAACCTGTCCAAATGTCGAAATAATTTTCAATTTAGGTAAAACTCTGGAATCTAAGGTTTGAAAGGTCGCCGATTACAAATCTGCATTCAAAATTTAGAACAGAATGGCCGATCCAATATGACAGACATTAGTTTGAAAACTAGTTTTTAGTGGGAATTCAGTATTTGTGGAGATTTGGAGTAGCTGGTTATAAACCAGGTACAAAGAAATAAAGAAAGGAAAATGGCGGATCAAATATTAGCTGACATTGATGACATAATATTAGCTGACATTAGCATACTTTCAATTCAGTTGAAATTTACTTTGAGCATTTTTGGGGTCGGTGATTACAAATCCAAAATTACAAATGAAGAGGAACCAAATGGCGAACATTTGTTCCAAAATTACTTTTAATAGGATAACCTATAGCTTGTTCCCAATATTTTCAAATGGTAACGCACTTTTATCATAGTGAACATAAAATTTAACAAAGCATGTATTCCGCGCACCGAGGGTTAAAATGAAAATTTGATGGTTTTTAGTATTCTTCTTTATTAGTTAAAATATGACCGAAATAAGCAATTTTTGAAATTTAGCAACTAAAAGGTTATTGTGTGCTTATAGAATACAATAAAATTATAAAAAATAAATAAAATTGTATTTGTTCATTCGTGTTGGTCATCTTCATCTTCATCATCACCTTCACTATATTCATCTATACTTCACTTTCTAGATCTTTATATTCAGAATTCTTTATTCTTTAATTTCATGTTCCTTTGGTACAATACTTCGCACTAATAATAATGATATTAGAAAATAAATATCATTCTGGTTATGCCATGCGTCAAAATTCGTAATTGCTGACGTTTCGCAAACCATGTTACATTTCAGAGTTTTAAAATGTTTTGTGCGTCTAAAATCCTTCTGTCCTGGAATTGGTCGATTTCCAATGCCATACAATTCAATAACGACAGTTCAGCAATTTTTATCACAAAGATTAGCAAAATATTTTTTTCTTATAGTTAGCTCAGTTGTCTTCAGTTTTTTAAGTAGTCCTGTTAAAACATAATATAAAATGCATTGGATGCAATTAAAAATTTAAAACTTGATGCAACTTCTGCCAAAAAAATCATTCCAACCTCCAGAATATCTCAAAAAAATGCCCATATTGTCTAGCAAACATCCACCAAACGTGATTCGTCTACCTTAATTGATAAGAAAAAATTAAAGAGCATTCCCTTAGACGTACACGTAAATTATATGTACTGCATTCTAAAATAAACACAAATACAATTTGATTAAGTATGAGGAGAAAGTTTTTAATTCTAAAAGTTTTAATTCTAACCGGGGATATACGGGGAATTTTAGAAAGTCTGGGCAAACTTGCTTATTGTAATAAAAGCTGCAAAAAACATGTTAAATTATAGAATTGCATAAAATAAATCGTATCTACTCTACATACCTTGAGGAACACTGTCCATTTCACAAAAAAAATAACGTTATGTCTACAACTCTACAAGCCCAGAGAAAATTACAATTGCAATGGTATCAAACACACCCTAAAAACACACGCTTTGCATAAATCCAAACTTTGAACTGATGTCATTCTTAGCTGGTTTAGCGAATATTTTGACAATTTACGATTACTATACGCGAGTAATTGAAATGAGTTGTTATGTTATGTAGGGTCAATTCTGTTTATTTTTAACTACGTATATGTGATTTTTTTTATATTAATCATGCGTCATGTGTTATGATGTTGTTTTGGTTAGTTTTTCAATAATAAAATTTGTATTTTAAAACTGGGAAAACTGGAAACATACAGGATATTCTATTAGAAAAAACTGATTCTGTGTTGCTTCTTCCAAATGAACTACTTTGTATACACAAACATATTTCAAAATTAAAACTTAAGCCTTAGGCAAAACTAATTAAAACTGCGACATCCTGTATAATCACATAAATAATAATAATAATAATAAATCGTCTTTATTTGCTCCAAAATAAACATCCATATGCATTTCCTAGTAATATATGTTTAAATATCACAGAAGTTAAAGAAAAAAACCTAAAAAATGTCCCGCAGGTAACAACCAAGTCACAACCTATAAACATCATCCACTTCATCCCCGCAAAATACATAATCCGCAAAAACAGCCCTTGAAACCTTTATACAGAGCCCCCGTCGTTTACCCCGATGTGGTAAATCCTCGCAACGGTCCCATTTTCATTAATGCCCTGCAATATTAAATAACGGTAAAGGAAATAACAGTTAGACTGGGAGGTAGTCCCGGTTCCCTATCCCTGGCAAATCCGACGGTGTTCATAATTCAAGAGACGGGGGGCGGGGGAAAAACAGGCCGAACGACTGTCCTTCCTGTAATATAATCCACCTTACTGCTAAACTGAAAGCCCCTCCGCGGTACGGAGTCTTAGGACCGTTAATACACCGGGATTTCGGGATACGTGGGTGTATGGGACAGGATTGTATGGTGTATATAGGTGTATACTGTATACAACGCACGCACAAGTTTGAAATGGTGGATTGTAGATGTGTTTTGAGAAGGTTAGGAGTTGGATTTGTAGAAAATGATGGGGTTTTTTGTAAAGGGTGCGTTTTAATTATTGATGGGTTTGTTAAATAACATTCAGACTTGTTGATGTTTAAAACGGTTTCTTAGCAAAGTGTTGCTTATTTTTGCAGTAAATCATTCCTGTAATCTGTAATATATTCAGTTCATATCGTTAATTTTGTATTTTTGTTTTCTTTTCAGGGCAATTTCTAGAAGGAAAACTGGTGAGTTACTAAATCTCTTTTACTCTATGTATTAAATCTACGTGAATGTTAAAATTCTTGGTTTAATAATTACGTTATATTGAGTTAGAATAAATTTGATTTAAGTATATTGGGGACAGTCTCATTCTGGGGCAAAATAGTGTGATATCTATATTGAGTCCAAGATTTTAGTTACCTAATCGAAAAGCCAAATGTTTGCAATTAATAGTGTAATATACGTATTATAATATTTTAAATGTTCAAGTTATGATTGTGTTGTATTTCCTTTTGTATTTGAACATATTTTATATATTATATATACAGTGTGGGCCAAAAAAATCGGTACAAATTTTTAATCACTCATATTTCCAATAATATTTAGTTAATTCAAATATTTCTTTAAAAAACGAATTGCTTGTAATGTGAAGATTGAAACCATACCATATTCGCAATAACAGAACGTTTCAATCCAAAGTTATGTTGCTTTATGTTTGGCTATGCAACATTTCTGATAATATCGGGTCAATTTAATGTATTAAAATCAATGGGTAATGACATTTGTCTTGTTTTGGTAAAAAGGGGCACTGGAGATGTTATAGCATCGTATACAGGGTGATTTTTTTTCTTATACAGGGTGAAATATTTAAACAATGTTTTTTATTGTTTTTCGTAAAAACCTGTGGAATATGACGTTTGTAACAAAAACATTGCAACGGCAAGAGAAATCTAACTGTGTTGTGGGTGTTGTTATGGGCAGCATATTTGAATTTATCATTTTAGGTAGTCTTTTCGTCAGGTTCATTTATGATGTATCACACTTGTTGTTTAGATGTAAATTTTAGACGTATGTTACTTGTTCTTTTGTTTGTTTTTGCTAAGATTGGATCGGAGCTGGAAGCAACATTTTTGAGTGTCACATCACTTCAATCAAAGCTTTCTTTTCTATTTTTATGTCATGTTTAAATAAAGGGCACTTCCAATATCAGCCTGAAGTGAGCCTAAATACATTGTGTTGTTCGTTTTTTTTTGATATATTTTGATTTTGATTTTGATTTATTTGGAGATGTAACTTTTAAGTGAAAAACTAATAGCAAAAACCTGACCGCCAGACAAGTGAAAGCAGACTGCCTTAATTTTGGTTCTATAAATAATGATGTTGATTTTAGTTGCGTAAAAGTTGCATAAAAATCTACAGCCCAATAATTGTAGTACAATATGGAAAACAGGTGAGAAAAATCGTTCAAAAATTTCAAAATCAAACATGGCGCCCATAGGAAAACTAAACGTTGGCCATATTCTCCACCATCTTTAAAGATAACTCAAGTTCGCAACTAGACTTTGCGTGTGTATGCAATGGAATAGTTTTTTTTTCATCTATGCAAACGTCCACTTCAAATGCTTCTTTGAGTAAAAAAGCAAAAAAAAAACGATGTTTCAAAATTTCACGCTGTATACTAAAAAAATCACCCGGTATACGATGCTATGAAATCTCTACTGTTCCTTTAGTCCAAAAGAAAACAAATGTCATTACCTACTAATTTCATTACACCTTTCATTTCACATTAAATTGAAATGTTGCATTGCCATACATAAAGCAACATTACATTGGATTAAAACGTTCAATTATTGCAAATATGGTATGTTTATAATCTTCACAATATAAGCAATAAGTTTATCAAAGAAATGCTTGAATTTACCCAATAAATATCTTCGGAAATATGAGCAATTGACAAGTTGTACCGTTTTTTTTTGCCCACAGTGTATATATCTCTATTGATGTCAAATATCGGTAACTAATTTTTTCTGTAAATACCGCTGAAATTAAAATTATTACTTTAAAATATTAAACTACCACGTAATTCAAAATGGCAAATTTTAAATTACTGGGTAATTCAAAATTAAAATGATAAATTACCGATGACAGGAAGTTGTCAATAAAAATGAAGGGTACAAACTTAATAGTATATTATTTGACGAGCACATAACTAAGGATATAAATCGCGAGCATGAAGTTTATACGCGAGCCGTAGGCGAGCGTATAAACATGCGAGCGAATAGGAAAAATATAGGGTACAAACTTAATAGTATATTATTTGACGAGCACATAACTAGCATATAAATCGCGAGCATGAAGTTTATACGCGAGCCGTAGGCGAGTGTGTAAACATGCGAGCGATTTATGTTGTGTGCGAGTCGAATACGACGGTTTTATCTACGACTCACAAATTCCATTTTATATCAAATATTTTAAATGTGTTTGTCAATGATGGGCATGGCAAACGGTCACATAACTGTCATCCACGAAGGTTTTGACAGACTTTGACACTAGCGTTGTATAATGACAGTTCGTTCAAATAATGATACGTATGCAATGAACTTATTATATGTGAGTTGTAGATAAAATATATTTCAATACTTTTAACACTATTTTAATGTTTTAATGTTACGAAAGATAGAGTTACTCACCACTGGGTGAATTGTGCTACTACTGTTGTCATGTAGCATATTAATCTTTTGTTGGATTTTACTTTTGTAGTTTCCATATAAAATCTTGGCCATTTTCATTCTACTTATTGGAAATATTTATTAAACTCAAATAGCATCCAGAAAAATTTACATCGTTCTTATTGTCAGAACATTTTTTTGCACATCGTTTCATATTAGTAGCCACGGTTGTGTATGCTCAACAAAGCTAAAAATAAAAGTAAAATGCGTTGTCATTGAATTTTCGGATTTAAACATTCTCTCAGTAATTTTGCGAATTTCAACTAGATTTGTCGCCTTTCAAACGTTTATTAACGTGTTATTAGTAATTGTAGTCATAATTTATTTCACGATCAACAAACTATTATCCAAGAATTTTGGATACTGTCTGCTTTTCAACGAAAATGTTGCGTTTTATAGTTTTTTATTGTCCTAGGAATAATTCTTGTTAATATACTATAACAATTGCTGGCTCGTATCCATTCCGAATAAACACTAACATGTTCTTTCTCCGTAATTGACTATAAAGTATGGAAGAAGTCAAAAGCCGGTGAAAAAAAGTCTGCAACAACACTTTTTTCATATGCATTTTAAACCAGTTAAATAAATACAAGATTATGTTAAGACCCAGTTCTACCTCTCCTAAAACGCGTTTGCAAATAAAAGCGTTATTTATTGTTCAAAGTTTATGAAATTTTTTATGTAACTTCCTAGATAAATAACGAGTTGGGCTGGATGAAAAAAAAATTTTTTTAAAGATAAAAATCAATTTTACTTCTGCGTCTTTGGTTTTTTTCAAATATAAAACATTTAGCCCAACTCATGATACAAAAATAGATTTTTTATTTAAGTACAATTTTAATCTAAACATTATAATTGCGATAACAAAGCGTAATTGCCAGAAATGTATGTAATTTGCCTATATTACGGGCCCGGTGTAGACAGCAGACGTTAGCAGTTTTAAACACCGCCTATAACTACGCCACGCCTACTGCTATTTTTAGATTAGACTGTTCACAAGTTACAACCGTATATTGAATCAGGAGAACCGAGTTCTCGCATTTCACATTTATACGCACGGTTTACAAATTTAACACACGATAAAAGTCATATACTGTATGATATTATACTTAGTGTAGTTATACCCGCTAGGTGTTAGGTACATTTGTTTAATAATGGGTAGAAGTCGTGGCAAAATACCTAAACATCCGCATCTGCCCTCTAGACGAATTAGTAAAAGACGACTACGTACCACCTAAGTTAAAATATATGTATAGATAATCTAAAAGAACAATATTGTAATTATTTAATTACAAATGAGACAAAGAGACCAGAACAGGACTCAAATGAACATTTTATTTAAAATGTCGGTTTTGTGGACAGGAAGAGACAATTAGCAGTGACGAACTTGGGTCGGCTCTAATGGATATTAGTTCAGCGACACTGCCTGTATTGGGCAGTGTTACAGCGAGAATTGGATATAGCTAATGCCTGAATTTGTTTTCATTCATGAATCTTGCATTCATGACGCCCAAAACGTTATAAAATATAGCGAACTTGTAGGTGACAAAATATTTGGGATTTATATAAATGGTTTGAGGAACTTTGCACTATGTATATTATGATTTTACTTTATCATACGTAGTATGTAAAGTATTGTAATCGTGCCAAACAAAATTTTTGAGGTTTTAGCGGAAATGTCTTTTTGGATCCCTTGAACATTTTTGACCCAGGTAAAAAAAAAATTCTGTGTATGTGTGTGTGTGTTTTTTTGTGGCGACAATTCCGGAGAAACTACTAAGGTATCGGGACGAAACTTCATATTTAGAAGTTTCATAACCAAACTTAGAGCTGAAAAGCTTTCTGTTGAAAAGGATCCAAAGGAACTGGAGGTTTAGTCTTATAGCATTTTTGAAAGATTTTGCAAATAAGCCGCCATTTCTGGAAATTTGTCGAAATAGTTAAATAATAAATTAAAGTACAGGAAATTCTGAACAATTTATGACTATGGCATTTTTTGGTAAAATAAATAGTTTAGCTGCATAAGCAAATTCTATTTTATCGAGATCGCTGCATTAAAACTAGTTAGCCAGGATTTGTCAGATATTGTGATTCTAATGACAGTAGGTAGTGTCAAACGCTGATGTTTTGACAATACCTACTGTCAATATAATCAAGATATCCGTCTAGTTCCAGTAGCTTTATTAAAAGATGCAGACATGGCCGATCTCGATCAAATAGAATCTCATGCAGCTAAACTATTAATTTTATATATGGTATGATAAAGTAATGTGCCTGAACGCATCAGATTATTTTTTTTTTATTTTTGTCTTCGTGTGTCACTGCCGTGCGTTCGTTCGATATCCAGCATGTTTATAAGTAGATGTATTGGGTCCTCATTGCTCGATTTGAATTAATTCCTTTCTAAATTGAAGTCCATAATTCACCGATGAGTTATCATGAGTTAATACATTTTTGTCAATTTACTATACTGTATGTATGTCACCCTGTTAAAAAGATTAAATATTATAATAGCAAGCGCGCTCTCTCTAAATTAAATCAATATATTTTCTTTTACCGCCTGGTGGCCGCCAGCCAGCTGTATGCAGTCCGGGATGCATATGCGTCCGTGATGAGTGAGAACACTAATACATTGTAACATGAGCGAAAGCGAAAGCGCCGACGCGCGGCGACAAACTGGCTGAGTACTTCCCCTTCGAATGTATTCGCGTCGACTATGCTCCGCCTTTGCCTGCTTCCTCCAAACCCCCCAACTTCCTCTTATCATAAAACTGTGGCCTGGTTGACGTTGGTGGGGGCCAGGCAGACCACTCCCAGCAAAAAAAAACATCGCAACGAAATATTTCGTTTGGAAGTTGCGATGTTTTTAAAACGGAGCCTTAAGCCAAGAATTTACTAACTATATAACCTTTGCTACAGTTTAACATAATATATTCCAGCAAGTATTAACATATACACTAACATAGACCCTTATTGTACACATGCATACACTGTGGCGATATCAACCAAATGCAGGCGACGCAATAAATAACATTCAATAGACCCCTACAAACATGAATAATGCAAAATAGCGCATTCACAATCCAAGCCGACAATCCACGACTTTACATCGCACCGCGATTGTTTCTATTTCGCTTATTATTCGCCACATTATGCAAATTCAATTTTCATATATACACAACATCGCACAGTCGTACATACAGATAGTACCAGAGCGATGTAATATACGAACGGGTATTTCCTAGGATCTCCATTGAATATAGTCAAGCTCGCGTGCAATTGCAGTTTAAAATTTCAATAACAATAACACGACGCCACGCCGGGCGACACCGCTAAAGCTAGATTCCAGCGTCAATGCGAAAATAATTTGCATAACAAAGAAGCTGGAGTACCGAGAAACGTACCCCTCTTTGAAAGGGTTGGGTTGGGGTTGGGTGGGGTGTGTTTTGTTTTACGGTGGATTCTTGTGTTGCGCCTGTAGTAGACGAAGTAAATTAGTTTTCAGTCGCTACATGTGCAACTGACACTTTGTTTGGTTACTTACTACGGTGTGAACCGGTGCGAAATTTGCTTGTCAAACTGGGCTGTGTGTTGTCGGTGTTGTTGTGTTGTTGTGTTGCTGTGAGTTTAAATTGCGCTATGGTAAAGTAGTTGATAAAACGACTGTTTTGTAGTTTGAAGGGAGATTGGAAAAGTAAGAAATAGAGACGTTTGTTTTACAAAAATAAGACATACTTATTTTATGTAGCAACGTTGTCTACTCGCAGGAAATTGAAAATGGAATCTTTTGAACGAAGAAAGAATCACTTGTATGAAATAGTTGTCGTCTAGAGCAGGGGTTCTCAACCTTTTAGGTTCCGTGTACCACCTAAAAAATATCCAAATTTCTTCGTACCACCACCCTTTATACAAAAATGCATATTAATACAGGGACAGAAATAATCCTACTTATTTATTTTGTAAATTTTGTTTATAACAAATGTTCACTTGGTAAAAACTTATTCTCATCAAAACCAATAACAATAAAAATTATATACCTAACAAAATTTCAATTGGTATACAAAGGTAAAATAAAAAACCCTTGGGGTTCTTTTGCTAAACCAATTTTTTTTTAATATCATGATCTGTGTCAATTAGTTTCAAGCTCAAATTTGGCTCAATCATTAATTTTGGCTTATGTTTGTTGTTTAAATATAATATTGATGAAAACCCATTCCTACATACGCACATAAATCGTGGCGCAATAAGGCATTAAAAGTCTAATATCTTAATCTCCAGTTTCTTTAAAATAATTCTTCCTCGATCCAAAAAAGCGGTGATTGTAATAATTTTAAATTCTTCTATCAGCGCTGTGTGTGAGGAAACGTCTATCAAATGTTCTTAAATGTTCTTTTTCTATTAGGTTGTGAAGTTTGGTATTTACATACTTTTTAGATTTCTGATCCAGTTTTCATTGTCATAGATTTGGGAAAAAACTATTGTTTTTTAAAGAGGTGTAATCAATATTTTTTTCTTATATCCGACTAATTCATCATTGATGTTTCCCTTCTTTCTTCAAGGGAGCCTTCGAATGCTGACAATAAACTACATTTATTTTTATTAACTTCTTTTATAATTAACTCGCTTTATTTATTGGTAATTTTATCTTCAACGATAATTAAATGAATCTTTGATCCCTGCAAAACTAAACTTAATTCATACTGCTTTCCAAAAATATCAGCTAAATATGCTAACCGGGCCATCCACAATTCGTCAAAGAAAGAATTTTTGAATTCGAAATTAGCGTTTCAAACTTTAAACTTTCTCGATACAACAGTGTTAAACCGGGACAATATTCTTTGTTTCGAAATTTACAGAAAACCATCGTCAGTCACAACCATCATACCTTTCGATTCAAACCATCACAAAATGGCTGCGTTCCAATTTTTTATCAATAGAGCGCTGACTTACCCCTTGAAAAATGAGGCAAGAACAAGGGAATTACAATTTATACTAAATCTGGCAACTGACAATGGTTTTCCTGTGACAGAGATAAGGACGCTGATATACAAAATAAGAAAAAAGAAAACCCACTCTACATACCGATTACTAAAAGCCAAGAACCACTAATATATAGATCATTCACGTTTAACAACATCAACATCAAGTTTAACAAAATCATGACCAAGTATGACATTAGGCAGGCCTACATAAATAAAAATCAAATTTTAAAAAAGCTCTCAGACTTTAGGTATGAAAAAAAACCCTCAGATTTGCAGAGTGGTGTTTATTCTGTAAATTGTTCCAATTGCAATTCCATTTATATAGGCCAAACAGGCAGACCAATTGAGAAGCGTTTACGAGAACATGCCAGCCGTACTTCTTCAAATATCCATCAACACTCCATACAAACAGGTCATAAGATCAATTACCGTGACTTTAGAATCATACATAAATGCAAGAACGGCAAAAAATGTGAAAGCTATGGCTTCGCATGAAACTTATTTCCTATCATATTTTAAGCTTGCTGATTCTAAATCTCATGCCAGAATTTGTAAATTGAGAATGGCGGATTCAATATGGCTGACCGAAAATCGAAATATATTCATATTCATGCATCTTCACTAATTCCAAATCTGTTGTCAACTTTTAAAGATTCAAAATGACGAACTTAATATTGCAAACCAATGTCTAGAAACTGTCAGATTTAATTGAAACTTATCTCCTGTGTTATTATGCTGTCGATTTCAAATCTGATGTCAAATTTTCAACAGAATTCACAGGCTTATAAGTTGATTTGAATTTACTTTTATAAGCATTTAGAAAAACTTTGGAAACGCGCGCAATAGTACAATAGTATACTTGCTTGTGTGAAAACGATTCATAAATTGCAACAATATACAGGGTGATTTTTTACATTCATATTTTTTAACAATCAACACATATAATTTCGAGGTTTTTGACATGTTCATATAAACCCAAACAGCAAAGTCGTGTAATATTGCAGAAAATAAGTTTTATGCAAATCGAACATTTTCGGTCGGCATATTGATTCCGTCAGATTGAATTTGAAAATTTTGTTTCGCGTTTTGAGCAACTGATGTCAGATTTGGAATCAGAAGTCTTGTAATATTGCAGGATATAAGTTTCATGCGTTTCGAATGAATTGAATCTGTTATCAGATTAGGAATGAGAAGTCTAGCAATATCGCAGGAAATAAGTTTGATGCAAATCGGATATATTTTATCATTTTTTGTCGCCATCTTGTAAAGATGACTCATTATTTAATACGTCATCTTTTATGTTCAAATTAAAATCCGCCAATATCGCATTTTGTATAACAAATCACGAATCCAATCGATATTTTTATGTATCTGTGACCTGGAATGAAGAAACCGCCCTAGTAACGAAAAGAATCGATTTTTATAAAACCAAGTGGTCAAAATAATTCTATTCCAAAAAAAAACTGATTTCTCGTATTCGATCTTATTCTGTATGGTATTTAGAATTTAAAATTATGGTCATATGAAGTGATTTAACCTCAAATCGTAAAGTTCGTATCAAAAGCATTTTCCTCGAGCACAAAAAAAAAGTTTCCCATTATCCAGTCTTGTCACAGTGACGCCTCGAGCGACACTCCAACCAAACAGGCCCGAAATAAAAACAAACGCACCATACACCGACGGCTTTATCAGCGTCTAATTTCACCGGATATGCGGACGCCAAAAGCGACGCCATACCACGATAAGGCCCTTCTATGCAGACAAAGCCGGATACTCTAAACCTGAATCGCTGACTGGACCACGACTCGGTTCCACTAAACTCCCAGCAACGTCGCCACTGGTACTTCAAACGCCAACCCGATATCATATTTCCATTTATGCAAACCGAGTCATACGACAACAATCGACAATCCTAAATGCTATCGGACCTTAGTGCCATTCCTAAACTGTCCTACATTGATAATATAACGGTGTAATGTCTGTTTGAGCGATCGTAGTGACAACTGCGACAAGAGAATGGGTTTTAGAGGGCATTTAGTTACTGTGACCATTTTGGTGGAGTCGCCGGGGGAGTGGGTTTAATATCGTTTTATAGGGAAATTTTGTTGGGTATAATTGATTTTTAAGCATGAGTGGATCGTCGATAGACTTGATAATAAGTGCTGAAAATTACAAGTCTCTATCTTGAATGTTGTGTGACCTATGGGTTCTTTTTTAAATTTGACCTTACGTTTTGTGGTACATGCAAAGTATCGTCATTTAGGGGTTGTTAAGCACGGAAGAAGACTTCCAGCGTTTAAGGGTGATTACCTCGATTAATTACCTACAATTTGACGTATCAGACAAACTTATGCGACAACCTTATCAAAAGATATAAACATTCTGAACAACAGATCTAGCAAGAAACACATATAGATCTTGCTAAACTTTGAGGTTTAATTTCTTTTTTAATTGATGATGGATTTAGATGATTTTTTCAACATTTAGAAAATATGAGAATTAAATTCGGTAGAACTTTTGAATGTTAATTGACAGTCGTTATAGTGTTTATCAACTGCATTGATAACTAGGAACTACTAGGAATTTAATAGTTATATAAGTTTATAAAATGTATTACAATTTAAAAACGAAAAGAAGTCTTAAAAACACTTTTAAATATAATATTATTTTTAGTTATAAAACCATTGTTTTTCTATATAACATATAAATGCAGAATATAACCTGGATTGCTGCAGTAATATAGTATTACTCGTACACCAAATTTATTAACAATTAACATAAAGGTAGACATTTAGCAATAGTTTAATAGTTTAATTAATAATACGTTCTTAAGAATTGACAAATGTGAATTTTTGCTACAAAGCTTTGATACAAAATTGGACAGATTATCCGCAAATTTGTTAAAGTTGCTCACTTAAACAAAACTGCAAATTTGGCTGTTTATCAGAAATCTCTAAGTTATTAATACATATTTTATTTAAATTTCATTCCGAATAATATAATTATTCAGGGATGTTAAAGTACGGTAACTAATTGTTTTCGTAAATTATCGTTGAAATTAAAATTATTAATTTCAAATATTAAATTACCACCTAAATAATAATTAAAAATGGTAAAGTGCGTTGGCTTAAATTACCGAGCAATTAAAAATTCAAAATGGTAAATTACGCTGATTTAAATTACCGGGTAATTAAAAATTCAAAATTTTAAATCAAACCGGCGCGGCGTTAATACCGATCACTGTAGGTTATGGTTGCTACTTATGTTATAAAAATGTTTGGTAAATAAATATCATTATTTTGTAGATAACTAGTAATCTGACGAATGTTAAATTTCCGTAATTAATTCTTTCAGTAAATTACCGCTGAAATTAAAACTATTACCTTCAAATTTAATTTTTTTTACGTAATTAAAAATTGCAATTCGTAAATTATATTTTCTTAAATTACCGGATAATTCAAAATGATAATTTTCCGATGACAGTAAATTATGTAAAAAAGAAATTGCGTACAGCCTTATAAGTCATTATATTGTAGATAACTACCATGCGTTTCCTGATTTAATACTAGCAGTTCATTATTAAAATGAAAGCATGGGCTACAATAAAAATACTTTTTATACCAGCACTTTATAAAATGGACAGTCTAACAGCATAATTATAGTATAAAATACTGTAATTTATTAACGACTCACATTCACGCAAGTACTGATGGAAGGTTTTTGAAATTTATTTATAAATTCCGGTAAATTAACAACTATAATTAAAATTTTCGGTAAATCACTTACCTAAATTACGGTAATTACAAATTGGTAAATTACCATTAATTGCGGTAATTTAATTTGGTAACTTAAGCGGTAATCGGTTAATTTGGTAATTACGCTTTTACATCCCTGTAATTATTAGATGAATTTATAAATAATCTCCAAAAAGAAACATGGCAACAAAATAAAAAAAGAATTAACCACAAATGAGTTTTGAGAAAAAAAACATACAAATGCCAACTCGTTAGGGTGGTCCTTATTTTAAAAATGTTTTAATTCATGCTGGATTTTCTCAGTTTGTTCCTTTGTATCAATTCGTGATTCCCGTGAAATTTTAGAACTGTCAATACATATTAATCGGTTCCCCAAGGACCTCAAAATCGAGAACAAGTTTAATTTTATCATATGAAGAGAAATAGAAAAATAGAACTTTTGTTTTCGTTTTACATCTATAAATTTATATTCCACAGTCATCAAAGAAAATTAATCAGTATTGAGTCTAGATAATAAAGCATTTCATGTGTTCCAAGTACGTAATTTGTCAAAAATGGTCGATAAATTTTAATTTGTTGTCAGTAACTTTAACCTAATTATATTTTTTAGTGTTAATTTGGAGTGCTGATTTCGAAAATGGCCATAGAAATATTGGCAGGGCTCCCATTTTCCCATAACTATGAATTTAAAAAATAAAACTTCGTTTTAGTAGAAATTTTGGTGTTGGTAATAAATAAATTAAACAACTTTCTTTAAAAAGAACAAATTACGTATTTATAAACAGTGTTCATTTATCTAACAAAAACACAAACAAAATTTTTTTATGCTGGTTTATAATAAACTTTTTAATAAGTGGAATCACACCCAGAGAATTCCGACACTACTAGATAATTAATATATTGATGTTTAATATATTTTGAAGTACTTCACTGATTTCTATAATTTGTTCGGTATATTATAAAGAATATCACGAGAATTGTGAAATGCTAATACAACATTTGAAAATAAAGTTAAGAAAAACAGAAAAACAGGTATTATAGGTACTGGGAGAACCAATGTATTGCTTTGTTGTGTTTAATGCATCCTAACCAGTAAATAAGGACTTTGGACAGGGTCTCAAATCCGGCGTTAGAAACATTCATCTATTTATAATTTTTTTTTGTTTCAAGTAAACATTTGCAATATCTGTGCTACCAGAAAACTGGTGAAACTGTGGTTTGTTATATAAACAAGAGATAAATTAATACACACAGAAAAGTGATTATTTGGAACGAGAAAACATAATTTCTTGAATTTATTTACTAGATTCAAATGCATATTTACTTGGATGTAGAAAATTAGGTATATACAAGAAATGCCACATACTCAATATAAGTAAAATAATTCCTCAGATAAATGCTGTCAACAAATAAATTCTTTCTTTATAAGAACCAATATTGTATTGAAAGAAGTAATTGCATTTTTCGTCCCAAAAATGTTAATTTCTCCAACGGAGTAATAGTAAATCCATCCAAGTGCGTAGTTACTTGATCCAAGAAAATATAAGACATTTAATATAAGTAAGTATTGTTTACTGAATAAAAACCCACCAATTATTTAACTGAAGTGATTCTCACTTCTTTCAAGTAATCCCTTTCTCTGGAATAAATATGCGCACCGTGATTTTGTCAAGGCTCGCGCGCCCGCGCGTGGTACTGGCGCCGTATAGGAGCCCCTAGTAAGACGTACCCGTCAACAACGACGTACCCGTAGGGGATGTGCCTTGTGATTTATTGGGGATGTGTATTGTGATTTATAGTGTACAATAAACGTTTCAACACGGAATAGTTTGATGTAACGCACGCAACAGTTTAGAACGAGTAAGTAAATATAACATACCTATCTTGTTAATTAGCAATAGAAAACGTATTTGTGCCAAATCTTTAAAATTCTTACATTAAGTAGCTAAAAATATTTACCGGGAATAAAAATATACACTTCATTCAAGACTGTTTACTTACTTCACCAGAGTAACCACTTTCTTAAGTCTAGTAATTATTCCAAGAAATAAAATTTCTTGGTTGAAGTCAATAATCTCACGCGTATATACGAACCTACCAACTACTTCAGCCAAGTAATTCTCTCGTCGTTCGAGGGATCACTTTTCTGTGTGTACTCTCAATTAAGAAACATTTACCGCAACCTCCAATTGCATGTAAAAATGCAAAATTTTACTTGAAGATAACGGTGTATCTATGCAAAAATTTAGATACTAGATCAAAGAACAAACTTATGTGAACTAAATAGTTTTTTTTAGATATATCGCCGAAAATATCCACGAAAAAAATATCCCCGGGGTGTCCAATAATGCTGTTTGTTCGTTAACGTAAAGAACTAAGTAATTACTTGTTTCAGTATTTCTGTAACTGTTTTTCTCTCGTAAAGTGTCAATATAGGTAACAAATGTTTGGCGAAAATACACAAAATCCATCATAAATCCATCAAAATATTACTTCTGCAGTTTTTTTGTACCCCAGAGTGTAGACTTTGTTTTTCAGAGCTAAATATTTGTAGCATTGCTGTTCGATTTTGTCAGAATTGCCATCATAGTTGACTATTTAACTTTCCCAGCATATGCCACCATGCGAAATTATCCAAATTATCCGCGTTATGACTAACACATACACACACACGCGCGCACATCGCAGGATTAACGTATTTTCCGCCAGGCGGCAGCACATTGTGCCACGGGATTATGCTCGCATAATACGCTTACGAATGAATCTCTACGTACATACTTGATTCGCTGCGCATATGTAGCGCCGCGTACCGTCTGATTCGCGTACTACGTACGCAGTGTGGACGCAGCGCACAGTGGCGCCCCCATACGGCCGACTCGGCAATTTAAAATGCAAACTGTATTAAGTGTAGCGCCACGCCAAGCGTGCGGCGTACAAAACGTATGAATTCGTGCGTTTACTTACGCCTGCTGGAGTTAATTGAAAAGCCGGATTTGTAGCGTCTATTTGCCCCCTTCTTCCGGTTTTCTACTGAATGTGGCCGACCTCATTATAAACTGGAGCGTTTAGCTGCGATTTTTAATTAAAAGTTGGTCGGTTGTAGTTTGTTAGTGTGTTAAATGTGTGTGACGGTAGTGAAAAATATATAATAGGGGAGTGTACAGGCGGTTTTTTAAATAACAGGTAACTTTGAAAGGGCATATTGTAATATTAATTCTTAAATAAAATTGATCGAGTTTTTGTTGTAATAATTGGAAAAAGGTGAAGGATTATATGATAACTTTTAAACAGATTCTTTTTATGATTGTCAGGTCATCCCGAATACAAGAGTAGCTACGAGAATGGTATATAACCTTATTCTCTTCTTCTTTATGCAATAGGTACTACAAATTTCCTTGTAGTAAATATCTGAAAACATTGTTTGAGATTATAAAAATGTAGTTGCATGTACATGTCACGTAAAAATCTGTAAATTATGATATAGATATATTATTTATATATTTATTTAAATCTTATGTAAATTTGTTGCCCATATTTGCCCAAACCATACTGTAAGTCGTACTAATTTTATTTTTCATCTTCAACTTGATCATAGTGATCATATATATATATATATATATATATATATATATATATATATATATATATATATATATATATATATATATATATATATATAAAAATTTGAAATAGTTAATACAAGATGGCGGTAATTTTTTAAGTTAAAAAACTACAGCCACGCCTGGGATTCGAACCCAGATATACGGATTGCCGGATTGGTAAAACGTCGGACCGGCAATCCGTATATCTGGGTTCGAATCCCAGGCGTGGCTGTAGTTTTTTAACTTAAAAAATTACCGCCATCTTGTATTAACTATTTCAAATTTTCATATCAATATATGCAGGTTTCTGCAAGAATTAACATCCATTATATATATATATATATATATATATATATATATATATATATATTTGTTATATTTATATTTCACTCATCTATACAGAACGCCGAGGCGCACATTTTAAAATTATCATCGTGTATACAGGCTGTTCCATAAGGTAGTACCAACCCAAACTTATGTTTTTTTTTTTTTTAATGGAACAACCTATATTTCGGCACAATTTTGAATTCCTCGCAAAATTTTACGAGAATGAAAAATAACATTACCTACCCTAAACTTTATACTTTTTGATTTATTGGTTTTTGTATGTAAAAACAGCAGTCTGAGAAAAATTGTATATCTCAATAGGTTTTTAATTTTATTGCGCATGCTTAGATTATGATTAAGTAAGACGCGTTCTATTAGCGTGATTACCTACCATATCCAAATTGTGTACAGTATTGTCATAATCTGCAACAAAATATAACAAACAGTTTTTCCTAAGAAAGTTAATTTTTTTAAATAGAACACCATGTATCTAATTATTTTTTTTGCATTCTACACATCGTTCTGCACAAAAAAGTACTAGCACACACCAGTGCTAAAATAAACAATTGCAGAGATAACTAGTCTTCTTCATAAAAAAATCGATATTTCTATTAATAAGTGCTTCTACACCCACATTAACAATTAAACCAGTTAAATCTACCTAAATTACTGGTATCTCGCACGATTTAATTTTTTTTTAATAGATCGAAACATTTGATCACATCTGCAATTTAATATTATAGTTTGAAATAAAATTTTACTTATACCCTGCTATGAAAAACTGTGCTCACAAGTTATTAAGGTATCTGTCAGTGGTGGTGATATTGTTAGGTTAGATTTGCATAATTTTTGGAAATATGGCGAACTTTTCTCAGGAGGAACTAATTGACATGGTGTGGGTTCTTGGCAAATGCAACAAAAATGCGTTCTGCACAAAATAGTACTATCACACACTAGTGCTATATATTAAGTTGCGTTATGAATTACTTTTATTTTAAGATAAGTAAAACACCACCTGCTCTTTAACAACAACTTTATATCAGATTGATACCTTAATAACTTGTTTAGCACAGTTTTTATAGCCTACAGGGTATAAGTAAAATTTTACTTCAAATTATAATATTAAATTGATGATCAAATGTTTTAATAATAAAAAAGAAGGTGAAATCATGCGAAAACGCAGTAATTTAGGTAAATACTTAGCTGGTTTAATGGTTAATGTAGGTGTAGAAGCACTTATTGATAGACAAATCGACTTTTTTATGAAGAAGACTTGTTGTCTCTACAATTGTTTATTTTAGCAACTGGTGTGTGCTAGTACCTACTTTTTTGTGCCGAACGATGCGTGGAATTCAAAAAATTAATAACTTTCTTAGGAAAAACTGTTTGCTATATTTTGTTGCAGATTATGACCACCATGTACACATTTTGGATATGGTAGGTAATGACGCTAATAGAATGCTTCTTACCTAATCATAATCTTAGCGCGCGCAATAAAATTAAAGAAAAATTAAAAAAATTTTGAAATATACAATTTTTCTTACACTGCTGCTTTTCCATAATAATGCCAATAAAACAAAAGTATGAAGTTTATGGTTGGTAATGTTTTTTTCATTGTCAAATTTTGCTAGGGGACCAACGTTGTGCCGAAATATAGGTTGTTCCATTTTAAAAAGCAAAAGTTTGGGTTGGTACTACCTTATGGAACACCCTGTATACACGCTAATAATTTTAAAATGTGCGCCTCGGCACATTATGTATATATGAGTGAAATCAGTTTTAAAATATCTTCATTAACAGAGGCACAATCTTCCGAGATCGCACTGTTGGGACACCCTGTATATATAATGTCAATTTTTTAACACTGTCGATATTGAAGAACCTGGCAACTATACGACATATGGAAAAATTGACTGGACTGTCTCTTTTTGACAGGAACTCGGTTGTGAAAACAAAAATTAGCTAAACTTTTATTTCGACATAAATAAATTTGTTTTTTTTTTCATTTCTGCGTTTAGCTCTTTTCGCATCTGTTTTAAAACACATTGACAATTTATAATAAATTGCTTCCATGATTTCCTGGTAATTGTACCTAAGCACGTAACGTAAAGTATGGAAATATGAGAAGAACTCTGAAACGGTTTGTTATTTTAAAAAGTCTTTAACAATGTCGATTTTTAATTAGTAACATACACTTTTTTTTTCTAAAAAATTCAATTGCCGATTGTTGGTGGCGGAAACATTTTTTTGCCTTACATAGGAAAATTTCGAGAAAAAGACAATTGAAAATTGTAAAATATTGTAAATTTAGGGAACATGGATTTTGTGAATTGAACCTAAAAATGCGTTTTAGTTGTAGTTGTAGGTAGCGTTTACAGTTAAGCCCTAGAAACCTTGAAATGGTCTCACAGTACGAGAAACTATAGCGCCATCTATCGGCATCCTTCACATTATTTTCAAAACAACGACTAACTCAAATCAAAATAATCGTTTTCTTCAAGCAAATTATTACGTTATTTTTTGTCTTAAAACAATCAAATTATGTTAAGAATGTTTTTCATTTTCATTGTTTTTCATTGTATTATTGGTCAAAAATCTTGTGACAATGTCAGGAGAAACAAAAACAAACAACAATAATAATAATATGAAGCTTGAACATTTAGTTCATGCTTCAACTTACTTAAAGATATCACGTCAAATTATAAATAAGAAAAGTATATCTCTTCACCACAAAAAGTATTTCCGGCTCCAGTACCTCCCAGTAAAAATTCCTGCCTCCAGCGCAACCAGCAGGAGAAGACATCGACGAATCGCCTGTCGATACATTGTTCCTTGACGCTAATCCTGGAAGACGGACCGCTCAGAATCCTGGAGCAATCTCGCAAATCCCCTCAAGACGCGGCTTTCGCATTTCCCCCCGCTTTCCCCGTAACCCTAAACCCCCAACATATCCCCCCCGAAGCCAACGGAATATTCGACGGAAGCACAGCGTAAGAATTCCAGATATTACTCTCTGCATTGAGGCCTGTGATTCATCATTCGCGTTCGGAAAATATAAAAAGAAGGAAAAATGAAATAAAAATAAAAAGGCAACGTCGAGATGTATTTCACGCAGAACGAACTCACTGGTGGTCTCTCATAGGGGGGTGGGGGTACGTGGAGGTGTATATCCCTGTCAGTTCGATGATATTAAGGAAAATTGTGGATGTAGATATCAGGATGCTTTGGTGTTGGAGATATGGGGATGTTCGTTGGAAGGGGTAATCAATGTGGATGATTTTGAGGTGAGGGATGTTTTAGGGGTGGAATATGATCTGACAGTTTCGGTATTGGAACCGCTATTACACTATACTGGTATAATATGATTGACACGTAAAAAAATCGAATAAAAATTGATGCGAATTTGATATTTTCCTCGTATTACTATGGCTTCAGTTTCAGTCAGTTGTAACCAATGATATTTCTTCTCAGTGGATTTTAAAGTACGTTATTTATTATTGAGTGAGTACCCCATTTAATTACCTTCAATTGATTGGATGTTTTTGATTGATTGATTGATTTGATTGATTGGAGCAGATGTGTGGTTTTCTTTTGTTTTGATTTTGTTTGGTCTGACTTCGCGGTGGTAATTTAATGTAATTTGTAGATTGGGCTGATGATGACGCTGTGCGTTGAAACCGGTACCAGGAATTAAAGAATTAACAAGCAAAGGAATAGAGGTTGTTTGATTTACCAATTGAGTTCAAATAGTCTTAAAATCTGACAGAATGTGACAGTAAAAGTTAGCAACCCGTTTGCGTAATAATTTTGAGGTTATTAATTGCAATTGAGTTATGTGGGAGATCAATAAGTCTTCAGGATTTTTTGATTAAAGTTTATCCGCCGGCATATCGAAGAGATTTTCCGAGAAATTTTCTACTTTCATTTGACAAGATTTCAGTCATACTGAATTTTAGGTTAGGATTGATTAGTTGCAGCTTACAAAACAAGCAAAGTCGGGCTGGATTGGAAAAAGTCTTACCAACTTGGAAATTCGACGTATTATTGCAAAAGATATCACCCAACTCATTTTCCATACGGAAAACCCTGTAGAACCGTAGTACAGTGCGTTAATGAGACTTTTTGCATGTTTTCGTTTATGGTTCACCTATATCGATTCGACTGTAATAGTGACAGCACGAGCCTTTGTAATATTGTAGAAAAATTATGATAATTTTTATGTTCCAAACATCGTTAAATACATTTTGTAATGAAACGCGTTTTCTATTAATCTATTTATGGTTCAAAACTGATAAAATTCTCAGTGTCAATTCTCAGATAAATAAGGAGTTTGGCTAGGCCAAAAATAATTTTTTGGTAAGATAAAAATGAATTTTACTACTACCTACATCTTTCTCTTTTTTCAAATATTATACCCCTAGCCAAAGTCTCACTACAATAATAGATTTGTGTCTAGGTACAATTTCAGCCCAAACATTTTCCGCTAACCGAAAAATGCGACAATTGTCAGATATGTAAACAATGGCCAGCTAAACCACGGCATAGACACGGACCCCGACAGAAAAACATCGAATCTGAACATTTTGTTTCGTAGTTGCGATGTTTTACAACGAAGCTTTAAATAAAGAAGACTCTAATCGGTTCATATTTGCATTTTTTATTTGATTTTGTATGGACATACATCGTTTCAAATTATAACAATGTAACACTCTACAACAAATTATTTTCCAGCTATCATGTCAGATTCCATAACCATAATCACCGTATTTCCTGCGGAATATGAATCATCTGCAAAACAACATTCATTATTGTTTTTTTTTATCAGTAGAATATGAACAAATTTTATCTTATCTTGTAAATATTTCATTACTAACTACAATTCTGACAGCGGTATTTTAGCTTCATCTCCTTTCATCATAACGATATGTACTTCTGCTTCTGTATTGGAATATCAATATGATAACTAATATCTCTACAATACTACCAACTCTGTGGCCCGACTGGACAAAACATATACTGAGGGATTTCATTCTTCGAAATCGTATGATTTTTTTTTGTTTTCTTTATATTTCTCATTAGAAAGGTCTTACTTCACATACGCAAGGTTGTTTGCCCTCATTTTTTCCATGTTCTATCTCTAGACACCGAAATATCTGTAAATGAATTTCAATGCTCAGCGTTATTTATTATTTAATGATAATGAAGATTTGAACCAAAAAAAAGGTAAGTAATGATATTTGTATAACTAACAAATAACGTGCAAAAGGTCCCAATCAATTGAAATTAATTGAAAAATTTATTATTTTTAAATGCCAGATTGGTGCTTACATTCTACTTTGTACATGCCACATAAACTGGTTAGATCTATATTTATGTTTGCATCGATTAGATAGAATCTAAATTTCAATGAGAAAAGTAGAAAACGCTGTAGTAACTACGCATGTATGCGTATCGAGCTCAATTTCAAAGTTTCGAACAGGTCCAACCCAGATCCGAGCTCTCGATGAAAACGCAATAACGGAAAATGCAGGCCAATTTTGCAAACGTTGTCTTCCAGCTTTTGCCTACGTGTATGTATATTTCAGTTATGAAGTTACTGGTCCGCGCTTTCGATGCATTCTACACTGACTTCAAATACTGCAATCGGAAATATTGAATGTACTGCATACCATGCACCAACTTTATTAAACATTGATTTGTTTTTTTCCCTTTTTATAAAGCATGTAGTTTCAATGAAAATACTAGTTTATTATATAAATATATATATATATATATATATATATATATATATATTCATAAATATTCAAGAAACTATTTACCTACCAATCTCCTAGAATAATCATGATATATATATATATATATATATATATATATATATATATATGTATATATGTATATATATATATATATATATATATTTATGTATATATGTATATATATATATATATATATATATATCGTTTCTTTGGTTAGAGTGAGACTCTTAAAGAGCACTCTTGAAGAGCATTAAATTGCAATTAATTTAAGTTTGGAGATGCGATGTGAAATGAGTGTGGTGCACGGTCGTTTAAAAATTTTTCCGTCCATTCGGCTATCGGACAGTAGATTAATTTTAATGATTTAGCAGTGGAGCGCGCACGCCGCAGCGTACCGACTCTCGATTTAAATAAAGTTTCATAAAGTTCTCGGGCAACTGTAATTATTCTGCCACACAGGCGGTCACGGTATTCATCATAATAATTTTTGTTCAACTATTACTGCGGAGGATTGAGTGGAATACGAGAAGAAATACTTGAAAAAAATTAAATGAAAACTGGCAATTTTTCAGATAAACGTTGTGAGCAGGTTCACACTAACAGTTCTAGAGGGTGGTATGTTTTGATTGGAAGCTTTCATTTTACATATGTTTGATTGGCCAATCAAACGACGTCTTTACGTCGTGTGATTGGCTATAACAAATCATGCATTAATAGAAATCGTGCATTAATAGAGTTGTTTAATAAACGATTTCCTATTCACTAAACTGACTCAAATAAACGATCGACGGAAATAAATAATTATTTAACACATAAAGTACAGTCAGGTAATTAAAAAGTTAGCAAAAGGGACAGCGAACATTGGTACAAAGGAGACAACATAAAAATTTAATATTGTGTGAAGTGAACATGAATAATCGTTTTTCTTGAAGTTATAATTGATCAGTTAGCAAAGTGATATTGTGGTTTCTTTTGTTTTTGTATTTAAAGCTGTTCTAATAAATCTAATTTGTAGTTTTTATTCGCATTTGTGGAGTACTGTAGGTTTATTGTATTTTATACAATGACTTGTTGAACTTTTATGTTGTTAAATGTTAGAAGTGTTCTTTGAATCCATTTTTCAATTTGTTCCTTTATATCCATTCTTAATTCCTGTGAAATTTGAGGTTGATGAATTAATATTAACACATGCTCCAAGGGGTCAAAATCGAGAATAATTGTAATTTAATAATATAAAAAATAAAAGAAAATTATTTATTCTTACTACAATTTAATTTAATAGAAAAAGTAATAACAAAATTATCTTCAGCCGGGTCGAAGTTAAAAATCCTCCCATCGTAAAATATTTTTGGTGTGAAATATGAAAAAAGAAACGAAAAATGGAGTTAACCGATTTTGCCCATTCACGAACTTGTTTTTTTTTTAAGAGATAAGCTTGTATACCAAATTTCACATCAATTACTTAAATTGTGTACGTACACAGACAGACAGACGGACACAGCTAAATCGATTCAGTTTTCAATGCTGATCAAAAATAGATATTCAGGTCTCTACCTGCCACGCTTCCTTAAGAGTGTTACAAATGTTGTGACAAAGTCTATATTCCCTACAACAGTAAATGTGGAGGGGTATAAAATTAATCAACATACTTTTGAATCATGATATCCGTGAATTTCACATATTTTGAAGTACTCAATTTATCAAAAATACAATAATCTAAGCTACGTGACCAACAATGACAAAATCTAACAAGTGATAACTGTTTCTGGTATACTTTTTTTTCCGTAAAAACTAAGCCTGGCCTTAAAAAGCTGCAACAAATCCAAAAATACATTTTTTTCTTAAAAACTAGTCACAATTTGGAATTTTTTCTCTTAGATTCAGATTGTAAGGAGATAAGCACACCAGTACCAATTTTCACTTGTTCGATTTTATTCTTTGTTGGCCAGGATAGTCACGTAGGTTAGTTTATGTATTTTTTTTATCAAATTACGTACTTGGAAATGTGTGAATGCTATGATAACGAGACTAAACAGTTAATTCATAATTTTGTTTTAGATTAAGCTTATAGAAACGGTATGTAAATTTAATGATATGATTTTCATACCAAGCGTTTTATAGAACATGGTGTTATTCAAATATTTGTTGCTGGTATTTTTTGGCTTTATGAAACTTAGACAGTTAATCCAGAATTTATACAACACATTAACAAGACTTTGCATTTTCCACAGTATCATATATTATCCGAAAACACTAGAAATCCACCAAACACCTTACCATAACAAACAAATTATTTCCTATTTTACCTGCATATTATTATCCCGTCGAAATGTTCAAGGGTTGCGTACATATTTGCGCGGTATATACCGTACGTTGTTTGCCACAGTGGATTACCGGTAAGGTCTGAGGTCTTAGCCCTCTGGTCCTTATTAGGCATTCATCCGTTTAACAAACAGGGAAAATAAACATGACGACCTGAACCGCCGGCTGCGGAGCTTGAGCTTTGGCTGTGCCGCAAAACCCTCCACAACGTCCCGCTTTTACTTTGCGCATAATTCGCGCGACCGGTCGGACGTCTTGGAGCTCGCATTTTTGAATGGAAATCCGGGGCTCGGTTGGAGTTCTTTTGTACGTTTTATTGAGATTTATTGCCCAAAAGGTAACGTTATTTATGATGCTGGTTGTGGGGCTGGACTAATACAGTTGTAGATGAAAGAGGGGTTGGTTTAAATGTTTGTGTAATATACATAAATTAATGTTTGATGATGATAAACCCATTAAAATATTGCTACTATAAACTACTAGCAATTATGTTAAAAATTTGAGAAACAAAATCAATGCCAGAACACATATTGCTCAAATTCAATTGAAATGAGAAATTGAATATGTGTAAACAAATGTATGTTTTTACTTCGTTTTTTTTTAACTAAAATATTTTCAGAGTCCGTCTGTTCTGTACAAGAACTCAAACGCCCTGTATTTTATTGCCTCATTCAAATGTTGTATTCCATATAATACGTGACTTTTTTTCAGATCTTTTAATACAAAAACACCACTGCGGTAACTGCTACTTTCACTTATTAGTAAACTTATATACGATGGAGACAATAAATAAGTTGTACACCACCAGAACTAAGACGAAGTCGGAAGCGACGTATTAAAAAGAATATGGTATGTTTATTGGCACCACCAGAATTCCGGACAAAATGTTACTGAAAACGTTAAACCTTATAGAAATAAAAAATCCAAAAAATTTCATCATAAGGTTTCTGTGTGCATGGTCAAATCTTTTTAATTACTAGTATGTCCAATAATATTATATGTCAATTCAAATAAATCTTTAAAAAACAAATTGCCTATAATATGAAGATCAGGGTTGTTATACAACAGTTTTTTTTATTTTAGTTTTTTTTATAATATGATACTTTTTTTAACGAAACAATGTATTTAAACACTTTGCAAAAACATGTTTAAAACCTGAAACATAACATGTTTTAAATAACACAAAAAACATGTTTTAAACAAGGACTAAAACTTGTTCTAAATATGTTTTAAATTAAGCATTCTTTTATTTGTAAGCATTTTAATCGGCGTCTTTTCATTCCTTATTTTACTTGCTACCACTGATATTGTATTACTATATTTTATGAAAAACAACAAAAACTGTTCAAATATTGGTAGTATACAACACGTTTAAAACGCAACATTTAAAATAAACTGTTTCAAAACGTTTCAACCCAATGTGTTACTAATATGTTCCAATATGTTACTTTATCTACGACTCACATATAATAAGTTCATTGCATACGAATCTATGACTATATAATCCCCATCATTATTACACGCCAACGATTATAATGACACTAGCGTTGTATAATAATGACAGTTCGTTCAAATAATGACTTCATTATTTGAACGAACTGTCATCATTATCTGACGCTAGTGTCAAAGTCTGTCAAAACCTACGTAGATGACAGTTATGTGACAGTTCGCCTCGCTATCACTGAGAAATACCTTTAAAAATTTGATGTAAAATGGAATTTATGAGTCGTAGATAAAACGTGATATTCGACTCGCACACAACGCATATAAATCGCTCGCATGCTTACACGCTCGCCTACGGCTCGCGTATAAACTTCATGCTCGCGATTTATATCCTTAGTTATGTGCTCGTCAAATAATATACTATTATGTTCGGTTATGCAGCATTTCTGATGATGTCGGGTCAATCTAATGTGACTAATCTAATAAGGTGTATTAAAGTCACTTGGTAATGAATGTCTTGATTTGGTCACAAAGAAAAGTAGAAAAGTGAAATTTTAAACTATGTTTTTTTATTGTTTTTACAAAAAAAGCTCTCGGAATTGGACGTTTGTAACAAAATCATTGCACAAATACGAGAAATATAATTGTCTCCTTGAGTTAGTTATCTTGAAAGATTGTGGAGAAGCCAATGCCAAGTTTTGGTCTTGTTATGATCGGCATGTTTGATTTTAACATTTTAAGTGATCTCTTCGTCCGTTTCAATTATCATGTATCAGACTTTTTGTTTAGCTATTAATTTTAAACGAAGGTTTGTTTTTTTGTTTGTTATCTTTTGTTTGTTTTTGCAACGATTGATTCGGAGCTGGAATCAACGATTTTAGAGTCACATCACTTTAAACCAAGTCTTCTTTTTTATTTTGGAATACATTGTGTTGCTCCTCTTCTTTTCGATATTTTTTAGTTTTAGTTTTAAGAGTAATTTTTACGTGAGAAGCGAACAGACAAGATCTGACCGTCAGACAAGTGAATGCAAACTGTCATAATTTCGGTTCAATAAAAAAATGATGACAAAATTTGACCACTGCAAAACAATACAAACGTCAAACAGAAGCAAGAAAAAGAATTCAAAATCAAACATGACGCCCATAAGAAAGCTACAAGTTGGCAATAGTTTTACCACACTCTTTAAGCAATGGGATTTGTTGTGCGTGAGAAATGTTATATGTGCAAACGTCTAAGCTATACATAAAGTAACATAATATTGGATTGAAACGTTGGTGTATATTGCCAGTTGTGTCTAGTCAAATTTAGCACTTAGTCATTGTTAATTTCGACCTGCGAAAAAATAAAATATTTGATTAAACACTAAAGCACAATATCAACTCGTACGAAGCCACCTTACATCAAATATCTCCTTTCTCGCTACATATCTCTAGACATCTACAGTTTGCTCAGCGCAGCATTCGAATCGTACCAACGAGCATTTGGGGATTTTTCTGATAATATAGTATATGTGGAGAGTAAAGGAATGGAAAGAGATAGAGATAGCATGGACCGGTGCCAAGTACGCGCTGGGAATTAAGACCGTTTTATACCGGGTGGATGATTTAGTGGCGCGAAGAGTCGATCGCTTCATCCCCGATGTAACAAACTCAACCTCCTCCCCACACCCGCCGAACGGGCCGAACCCGTTTTCTACCCTCTGTTGCCTTTCACGTCTTTTTGCTGATGGTCGGAGCCGATTCCACCCTATTTCCTGCTATATTACCGTTCAGTTAAACCGGCAAACAATCTGCTGTTTGTCGCAGTTGGCTTTGGGGAATTTAAGGGTTTGTTTGGTGCTTGTCATCAATTTGAAAGTGAGAAATGCATCGGTGGAATTAAAATTGATAAGGCAAGAGTTAGCATAGACAAATATAGGGTGTAGAGATAACAATACATATCTATTATACACTTGAATATTAATTTCTCAAGAAAAAGTTTTTGGTTATTAAGAATTTTGGGTGAACTAATTTAGTCTTCAGCCATAGTCATAAAATACGGAAATTCTTTCTAAATAGCAAATAGTATAGTGCATAGGTCTTATTTTGTAAAAACAATGGCCGAACAAATTTATTTTAATCCATGTGTTGTTTGTAAAAAATAGTATATCATTAGTTGTTAATAATTTTCTTGACTTCAGATGCTTCAGATCAAACAATAAGACAAACAATGCAAAAATAAAAGATTGAAATATTAAAATTGATAAAAAATAGTCAAATTTAATATTTGCGCTTTATATGAAATTTAAAACAGCATATTGCTATGCCATTTTTAATTTAATTGTGAACAAATACCTTTCTTTTCAGAAAATTTGGGTATTTCTTGTTTTGCAACGAGCTTGTTTGTCAAATCAATATTCTGACTATATTTTGTGATTACAAGAAAATAATTTATACCGTGTCCGGCACTAACAGAAATGACAGAAATGAGAAACTTTGTAATTAAAACTTTTTTTGAAAATTTTATTCTTCATAAAAGCTTCTCGATTGTCTTAAACCTAAAATGCAAATATTAGAATGTAATTATCTGCTAACATGGACCGGGTGTTACCAAAGCTATGAAAACCTCTTAAAGAGTAAAGTACATTTATGTTGAAAGCTATGTAAAAATATTATATGAAAAAAGTATTTAGCAATATTAGAAGGTCATCAAGTACGAAATTACACCTTCTCCATTGCATATACCGGGTGTTTTTTTATGAACAATTAACAATTTTATTATCAATTTCTCAGAAACTTGTATTCTTTATAAAAATGTCTGGTTTGTCTAATATACAAATATTATATTGTAATTTGCTTGCATGTACAGGATGTTACCAAAACTATGAAAATCACTGAAAAGGAAAGTACCTTTAAATGCGAAATTATAATCACCGTCTCCGTTACATATACCGTGCGTTGCTAAAAAGATAAATATTTTTTTTTATTAATAAGCATAAGATGCTTAACATATTGAAACTAATCTAAAAGATCAACCATCAAGTTAAATCTGAATTCTTAAAACTAAAACCTGTCTCTAATAGGCCATCGACTGATGTCCTATATTTACTTTGTCGTAAACAAGAAACACTAACACTTCACTCACTGTGCTCTGCTTTTTACACATTTCATTGATTCACTAGTTCGAAGTTCTTTTTAGTCTTCTCACTAGATTCTGGTTGTCCAGTAGCTGCAGGGCCTCTACGTTGACGTGATCGCTTAGTCGAGATTCATGCTTAGTGGCAAATCTTTTTACCTCTTGGATGACTTGTGGGACACCAAGATCACGGTGCAGGTCACTATTCCGTATGTACCAAGGAGCGTTAACCATATTCCTTAGTACTTTATTATGAAAAATCTTGATTCCTTGCATATTGGAGTTTTTCGCGCAACCCCAAAGCTGGATGCCGTATAACCAAATTGGTTTTAGTACTTGGTTGTAAACTTGTAGTTTGTTCTGTACTGACAACTGAGAGTTTCTTCTCAGAAGCCACTACAGTTTTCTGTATTTGAGGCCAAGCTCTACTCTTTTTTTCTTAACGTGTTCTTTCCACCTTAGTTTTGTATCCAGTGTCGTACCCAAATGCTTTGCAGTGTTCGAATATGAAACTATGGCGTCGTTAATCTTGACATGATATATTTTTATTTATATATTTTAATACTAGCTTGTTGAAGATTCCTAGTAGATTCTCCAATAGTGGATCCCACTGCCATTAGAGCCGTGTTATCTGCGAATGTGGCGACTGTTACATTTTCCAGCTGTGGTAGGTCACTTGTATATAGTAGATAGAGAATTGGTCCCAATACACTACCCTGGGGTACCCCAACTTTTAGTTCCGAGTATTCATCGATCTGTATTATTTTGAATAGTAGATATGTAGGATGTTAGCAGCTCGACGTATTGTAAAGGTAACATACTCTTTAGTTTGTGTATCAATCCTTCGTGCCAAACCTTATCGAAAGCTTGTGTCACATCAAGAAAGATTGTAGAGCAAATACGCTTTTCTTCTAATGCTTTCTCTATGATATATGTTATTCTATGGGCTTGATCTATAGTGGAATGCTTTTCTCTAAAACCAGATTGGTGATTAGGAATTAATTCCTTTCTCTCAAATAGGTTTCATTCTCTGTAGGACCCACTTTTGAAATAGCTTCGATATCATTGGTAACAGTGATATTGCGCGATATGATTTGGCATCGTTCGGTGGTTTGCCTAGTTTTGGTATCATGATAACTTCTGCCGCTTTCCAGACGTGTGGGACGGATTTTAATCTGAACCGTGCATTTATTAGATACGTCAGCATAACAATACTTTTTTTAGGTAATTGCTTAAGAACTTCTCCTGTGATAAGATCATATCCAGGCGCCTTCTTTGTATTCAGGTTTGTCTTGATTTCTCTGGAAACTTCCTTTGGAGTAACTAGCTGTATGGCTTCTTCTTCATAGGTTATATCTTCATTCGTGACTGACTCTGATTCGATGTTGTGGGGCTGGAAGATTTCTGTTAGATATTCTGCAAAAGATAAATATGACATTTCAAATTATTAGATGGTATTAAAATGAAATTATCATCTTCGTCGTTCCATATACCGAATGTTCATGCAATGATGAAGGAGATTTTTTTTCGTATTTAAGGCGTTCTAATATTCTAAACACTTTTTCAAATAATTTTTTTTTTGCATAGAATTTAAATATGGGTATTTTACTCTTAAGAGCTTTTCATAGTTTTGGTAACACCCTGAAGATGCAAACAGATAATTACTAATATTTGTATTACAGGTTTAAGACAATCCAGAAAGAACCATTATGAAGAATAAAGTTTTCTGAAAAGTTAAGAAAAATTTGCCTTTTTACTAGTTCCACGTACTGGTTCTGCGTTTGACAGTTGTCAAACACGAAACTGAAGAGTGGTGTAGGACAAAGACAATATTGACGTATTTTTCCTCAAGATCGCAGCATCACAAGGAAAATTTACACTTGGTATAAAATTTTACAGTATACAATATACAGTATACTTCGACAAAATACTTACTAGACTGAAAATACTCTTAAAAATGTCGATACACACTGCGTTTGAATTTTGTATCTGTAATAAATCTCCGCCTGGTAGTTTATTACATACAATTTATTACTTATTTACCATAAAATCAATACCGGACTGTCTTGGAATTGCACCCCTTTTTCTTTTTCATTCACAACCTCACGTCCAATAAATCAGTAGCTCGCGTATCTTGGCTGATACCTTTCGAATAAAATATGGGAAACAAAAGCTTACGTAAGTTCTTTTGGGATTTACACAGCCGTTTGATTTATTTGTTTACCACCAACTAAAGATATATCTTAGTACATCATATGTATCATCATTCTGTATATAAAATTGAATCAATAATAATAATAATGTCTACTTAGTTAAGAGAAACTAATAATATCTTAAATGCATTGTAATAAAAACATATACTACTGCAATAATTAAAATATGGTTGTATTATTGTATGGTATAAAGATATTTTAGCTTTTAATGTTAGTTTATTAGATATAATCTATGGAGTATCTACTATAGTGGGCAAGCAAAGACCAAAAAAATACACAAGGGTAAAGGAATTTTAAAGAAGAACTGTCAATTCAAAACGTTTCATTCACTAAACTATCTCATGTTTTAGCAATTTATTAAAGCTTTATACATCTAAAAGGTCATTTTAATTTATATCAATTCACGAATTAGAACTCAAGAATATCAGAAACCAACAAAATCAATTTAACTGAAACAGCCACTACCTTCCTGAAATGTGATCCTTTCGGTGATCAGATTTACGTCCGGCGACCAATCCGATTAACACCGGAGAGTGGAGTAGAGTCGGCTGAAGAGACGAGAGAAAACTGAAAGGTTGACTGAAGTCGGATTGGCATCCCTGGGTCTCACCGAGATCCGATATCGTCCAATTAGCGTTCGGCCATTAGCTGCCATTAGCACAGCTCACCTTGATGCGAGAAAGAAATTTCTAATTTCGTTAACGCCGCCCCCATTATAGGGTGATAGCGGGAACTGACAATCTGATCCGATCTCTAGGTTCACTATGGTGACAGGACGAAAAGGACGAAGGGTCCAATTAGTGTTTGCGATGAGTTTGCTAAGTGAACAAATAGGATCGGTTTTTATGTATTTTTATCGGATTACCAAAATTGCGGAGGCGCCGGGGTTTTACAGTTTTACATTACTGTACAAATTTAAAGTAGTTAAGGGAAATGTTGTTATAAATTTAATTTATTAATTAAATTAGTGATAACTTTTCACCTAAACACATGAACTAGGAAGTTACAGAGACAATTTAAATTGAAATTAAAGTTTGTTATTTAATACAATGTTCATTTTAAAATAAAGAAAAATGTATAAACACAAATGTTACAGCTATTTGTTTTTCTTTAAAATGAAACAATAAGAGTTAACTTGTTGAGAACCGCTGACTTTTTCATACAATTAGAATTGGAAATTTTAGGTGCTGTTTTTCAGGTGGTGTTTCCACTGAAACGAAGAGAATAATTATTTCAGAGGTTCTCAAATAGTGTACGTTACTTTATATGAATATTAAACAGATCTAGCTTTCTTTTTATTAATCTTTACCTAAATATGTTTAAGGTTAAAAACTTATTTTATTATTAAATTACTTTTCTGATCGAATAAATAGGAAATAAGTTGCAGGCGATTCACAGTGGGGAAAAATGACCTTCCTGGGACAAAATATTGCCACTTTTGTCATTTTTTATGAATTCTTATAAAATTTTGTGTGCATAACAAGAAGGAACTAAGGTTTATGCTGAGTAAAAAAGACATTAACGTGTTATTATATTATTTATTATAAAATAACAGACTGCTTTTTCCTCCTTCGTTTGTTCTGTAATTGCACACCTCTTTTCAAATGATAGACTATAGGATAATGAACTACCTCCATAAATTTGAACCAAGTGTGTAATGTTGAAAGCCCAAATCTGAAGCCCTTCCTTCTAGTTTTTGCATTACGCGTGGAAGATCGTTCTGTAGTGTTGGGTTAGCTTAGTTACACATTACATGTGGAATTTGATGGTGTATTTGTTCAGACTTGAACCACTTCACAATTAATGATAGTGACGTGTAAGGTGTGATTTTTATTTAAGTTCAGTTTTGCGATCAAAATTCGAAATATCACGGTTTTGAAAATGGTAGTATTGATCACAGATAACGGGAAATAATGATTTCTTGTTACTAAAGATACATTTGCTTATGTATAAGCAGCGTAAGAAGTAAATGACCTAGAAAGACGTTACCTGTTAGAAGACTTCACCTGTCATCGTACACTACTTCAGAAGTTTTCAATTTTAGCATAGTTATGCAACCTAGTGTAGAATAAAACTTCTGGCATTCAGACCAATTCCGTAATGCAGTAGTTACGTAGCAAGTGGTTAAATTTATTAGCAACGTTGTTAATTACGTACCAACCGATAGGGAGAGGGACGTGCTGCTAAACTCTCTTCAAGTCTTTAACCATAAAATAAAAACGAATTGTTTGGTTTATGGTATATGTATCGTAAATAAACAAATGGTAAATGAAATTTACATGAAAGGTGATTGATTTTGTTTTTACTATTAAATAAGTATGATAGGTATTTTGACATAATCTTTTTATTTTGGAGGTTACCTATCATTTGCCAGAAGGAACTTGGGCTTTTACCTAGGATGTATACCTATATAAGTAAAAAAATAAATTTATAGTCAAACACAATTTTGTATTCGTCGACTATTAAAACAAGTTTGTTAAATTTATTAAATGTACAGTGGAAAGATTACCACAGTTAAAATAAATTAAATGATCATTGTTAAAGAATTAAATTAGTATCCAATAAACGAGAGAACCTTTAAAACTTTTAACTACAATTACTAGATCTAAATCGGTTCTCGTTAACAGTTAACCAGTGTTGTTAACCGCATGATTCTTAACAAGTGGTTAATTTTTCCAATATAGAATGCGAAATCTTATTATAGTGTTAACTAGGTATTTAACGAAAGTTGCTAACGTAGTTGCTACGTAGCAACTTGCTACGTAACAACTGCATTATAGAATTGGTTGTCAAAAGTAGTATGTTAGACGACGGAGGCAGATGGAGGTAAACATCAAAAGCTTAGTGAAAATTTTTTCTTCTTATTTTTAACAGTCATGAAAAATATGTTTTTTTTACGAAAGCTAATATGTATTTTAAATTAAAAAAGTATTTTTGAAACTGTTTCCAGTGATGTATAATACGTTAGAAAAAGTCATGCATGTATGTATGCATAAATTGTAAATCACTACTTGTATGAGGTAACTTTGGCGTCGTGTGGATAAACATCAACGGCTTCATATAATAAAATGTTTTGGGCAAATTAAACCTGTCTAGTTGATTTATTATAAAAATAATTTCTACTTTGTAGGAAGTGGTTGGTGGATACCATTGTCCCTCTTGTATCTTTTGGTTACCTGATAAATAAAAAATACTAAAACAAGTCTATTCCAAAACAGTTTATTTCTCTTTCTGAAAAAAGTATATATCTTTAAAAAGCTTCTTGCAATTTTGGTGCCATTATGCCAACTGACAATACCTTGAAAATTACCTATCTTACATCGCACATAACCACCCGCATTTCCACAGATTCAGCTTTCCCTGGGAAAGCTGCTGCAAATTGACGTCGTCGATTTGTCACTTTAGTAGCCGAGTTTCCTTCCTTCACCCCTCCCCTTTTACCTACCAACGCCCACGACGAATTGAATCTAATGAATTTTGAACGCGGCAAGGCACACAGGATGCAATCGTGAACTGATATTAACCTACTTTTCGATGTATCTATTGAATCCCGGTGCCGCTAAAGTTGCCCTCGTAGATTGGAAAATCGATGCGGTAATATGTCGAATTGATGGCAACGTCATGGGATTCTGTTCGATTCGGCACATGCTTGATTATTGAGGTATTTGTTCCAATTTGTGCGGAGATGTTGAGAGAAAATGTTAGATGGAAATATTGGAAACCTTGGGAAATTCTGGTGGAGAATTGTGACGTCTTTTCTACGCGTTCTCTTATAAACAGTGCTGAGGCAGTTTAATATGACATATGGCAATGGGTCGGTACAATCACCAGGTCAATGTTTCTTTGATTTTGAACTTAGAAGTGTTTTGAAACATTTTTTTTTGTAAATTTAAATAAACTTAAAATAGTCTAGTGTTAACCCAGGATTATTTCTTGGTTATACAGAGATTCGGGAAGAAACTTACTATAAAATAAGCATTCCTGAAGACTTTAATTTATAACAGTATTGATTTTCGAAATATGTCTGGATGTCATCAAATCTGCACTCTGTTTCAGAATTTCAAATTAACGCATAGATCTTGTACATCGTTAAGAATTCTTTTAAATCCTTAACTGTCGATATGAAATCTCGCGAAATAAAATACAAAACCATTACCTGTAATTTTTATATCATGATCACTAGTTTCGTCATTTTATATTTCGGTAGAAAAATAGTTCACTCGCCTATGAAAATAATAACAATAGATTCAGGAAAATGTCCTGTACAGCGAATCAAAATGTTTACTCAATCTTTGTTGATATTATTAATGTTGTCCACCTACGTTTGCATCAATATCTTCTAAAGTACCAAACTTAGCACAACATATTTTTTACCATATTACATGTGTAGTACATGATAAACAAAAAAATACTTAAAAATATTGCAAGATGTATGTTTGGGCAAAGGTAAAAAAACGTGTTTTCAGAACCTATTCTGTCAAAAAATACGAAAGTTTGCTGATGACAGATGACTTGACAGGATAGATATTGACATAATATCTATAAATCCATTATTTAACCTTCTCCCAAATCTATACAGGGTGTGTATAAATAGGCGGAAAAGCTATACGTGGCGATGTTCTTCGTAAAATTCTGAGTCAACAATCTTTATGCTAAAATGTTGTAGCGTCATTATTATGCCCTCAGGAGCCATTTGAAACATAGATTTGGCAACGCTGAATCCAACAGGTGTTCGTGTTACTATGCACTGTAAACAATGGGTCCGTATACCATATACATATCGGCATACTCATTAAACGTATATTCCATGTTGAACAAAGGAAAAGATAACGTAAAATACAATAACTAATAAACTAATTAACTAATGAACTGTACGAATAATCACGGTAGAACGGTAGAACTGACGAAATTAGCACAAACAAGTCAAATTACTTAATTTGATTATACAACTGTCAAAAGTGACAAATGCCAAAATTAAGTTACCCATGTTCTACAGTGTAGCCGAATGTATTTTTATGACAAAATTAACGAAATACCGAAATTAAAAACAAACTTTTTAGGCAGAAAGATAACATTTAGGAAAAGAAAAATTTTCAATATTGTTCTTTATTCTAAACTGCAACTTCTCCATCAATAGATTTCAAATAATAACACCATTCAAGAGATCGGATATCATGACTTTGGAGACCTCGTGAAGACTCAAGAAGCACGGTACAACATTTTAGATTATAGATTGTCGACTCAGAATTTTGCGAAGAACACCGCCACGTGTAGCTTTTCCGCCAATTTATACACACCCTGTATATTTCTATATTTTTAAGTAATTCTTTATTTATCATGTAGCCATATCTTTCGTCTTTAATATGGTGTATATTTTGTTCTAGTGAGCTTTATAGTTTTGAAGATATTGATGCAACCATTTCATGATGATTTTTAGTTATCATGGATATTTAGTTTTTAATTAATTTCAATAATTATATCATCAAATATTAAGTATACATTTCGATGTTGAGGACATTTTTCTGAATCTATAGGTAATATTTTCATAGTAGTCCAGTCAAATGGTGTTTTGGCCAGGAAAAATATAGCAGTTTCTTTTTCTTTCATTCTATATGTTTTTAGGGTGCTAAATCCAGAATTTCAAGTTCTCTACTTCCCACGGATCACAACGAAAATCGCAAAAAACCTCAAAATGTTCGACTTTTCTTCAGTTTTTTTGCTAAAAAGTCATAAAACTATGCACTTTTCGACGTAGACCACTATAAACAAGAATAAAGTACACTAAATTTCCTGTAAAACGCCCCCTCAGGTGTATTTTTTGGTTGAATGGTTTGGCCGCTAGAGCGCCCTGAAAGAAAGTCAAATTTTCCTACATTATGTAATGTGCGTGTAATTACAAAAAGCTTAGATTCTGATAAAACTACATTAAATTCCCTTCAAATTGCATAACTTAATCAGTTATTTTGGGCGAACTGTGTAGCCGCTAGAGCGCGTTGAAATTGTAAGTCACATTACCACAAACCGCTAAGTCAAGAGCCCTTCACCAAAAATTCAGTAGAGACCTATATTATTACTATTTATTTATTAATTTCTAATTAATATTTAATGTATTATGTACTTTTTTGTTTTTTTTTATCAAGTCTGCGACGCTTAGCGGCTGTTGACTTAGCGGCTTCGTTTAGCCTAATATGACATAAAATATCACGGCTACACGGTTTGGCCAAAATAAGTGATTAAGATGTGCCATTTGTTGGGAAATTATTGTGGTTTTAGCACAATCTTAGCCTTTTTAACTAACTCGAAAACTGGGTTTGACATAAAATAGGAAAAGTTGGCCTTCTTTCAGAGCAACCAAAAATGCATTTGAGGGGTGCCCTTATAGCAAATTTAATGTACTTTATTTTTCTATAGGATGGTCTACCTCGAAAAGTGCATAGTTTAATCACATTTTCGCAAATACTGAAAAATTATCGAAAATATTGAGTTTTTTTTTGCGATTTTCGTTGTAAAGCCACATGCGTGGGAAGTAGCAAAGTTGAAATTCGAATTCAGCAAAAACTTCTATATTTTTTCCTGGAACAGGCACCCTCGGAAATGATTTGACTGGACTATAGGCGCGAGAATTATTTACGATGTTTAATCATTTTGCGTTTAAAATGATTAGACTACACAGCTTATGGATATCAAAACTGATTATGATTTCTTTTGTGAACCGTATAATTGTTTAATAAAATTTGTAAGATTTGTAAAAAAAAATTTCTTATTCATTTATCCAATGATACCACACACGACCAGGTTTGCAAGTCCAACCCAGAATGCCTATATATAGCCCAGAATCCAGTATATTCCAAAAATAAAAACAGTTAAATACGTCTTATAGTAGGTTTATATGAAATATAAATGCAGTGTGCGTCATTAGAATCACAGTGGTCGATATTTGCGTTATCTTACGTTATAGAAAAAATCTATTTTATAGAAACATTGTTTGGCCAATCATTTTCTACAACACAAAGTTATTTTTATTTATAAAACAGGATTTGGCCAGAGTAAAGAAATAATAAAAAACCACAATATTTTCAATGTATACGAGGAGGACCACACATTCGCTGCTATAAAATCTCTACCTTTCTTATGGATCAAAACCGAACGAATGTCTACGAAAAACTTCCTACTTATTTTGATATAGATATTTTTTCATTGTGACCTAGACAAAAACCCTTATTCCTTCAAAATCCCAAACTCAAAATTATTGAAATAAATTTCATTGTATAGTTCAATATTTTCTACATAACCACCTTATATTTCAACATTATGTACTGAAAAACTTACATCCTTTATTCTAGAAAAACTCATTTTAGTCCCCTGCCAATTTCATAAATTCCGCTATCAGTCGGAAACTAAGCATTTTTCAATATAGATAAATTACGTCAAACCGATCCAAAATAATCGAATCTACTTAAAAAAATCCAAAAACCAATTTAAATCCCCCAGAAAAAAATCATATTCCATCGCCTCCGCCAATTTGGCAATCCGATCAAATTAACACTTTTATACGGGCAAAGTAAATTAATCCGCCACGGGGGAGGCGGAATATTACCCTCTCCCCACCCCCTATCTTGTTTGTTCACCAGGCGAAAGATTAATGTATTTCTCCGACATCCAACGCGTATATAAATTCAAAAAGCCAGACTTAATAAATTACGAGACGGCTCGAGACGCGGTAAAAATTGTTTTCTGATATGCCCTGCAGTTAATTAGCTTTCTTTGTTTCCGTGCCTCGCCGTTTCGTCGGTCAGAAGGGGCGAGGGGAGCGAGGGGTGCGTTCCCAGCACCCTCTAGCGGCCGTACCGTGAAGTCGTACGGTTAAATTTATCAGTAACTTTCTTTTGTGCCACGCAGACCGGAGCTCCGCAGTTATTCAATTATCCTTTGGAAATAGGATAAGAATTTGTAAGGCGAATTGTAATTTGACCGACTTTGTTCCCTTCTGAACGGTTGTACCAACTGAACGTATCTTAATATTCAGGGTAAAACGATTGAATATGTAAAGGGAGTTACAGTAAGAGTGCTGGATTTGAATTGCGCGCTATTTTGGGTGTTATGATTCGATTGGTTAACGAGTGAGACAGGTCGATTGGTGACAGATGGGAGTTAGTCAACATGGAGCGTTGCACGAGACGTGTCCTTCTTGTTAAATATTACTATCAAAATAGAGTTGGTTGCTATTCGTGAATTTCGTCCAATTTTTTATAGAAATAATCTTCCAAATTCATCAAGTGTGAAAAGAATAGTCGCAAAATTCGATATTTTATCTATTATTTTACTAAATTTATGTATTTTCGGATTCAAGGGCACATACTTTTAAAAGTCTATATAGGTTTAGTTACAAATTATCAGAAAACTTTTTAAACGGCTTTGGGAGCAAGGTAGCAATAAAACTTTGTCTACTTTGTTGCTGACGTTTCGGCTTCATTTTTAGCCTTAATCAACGGTGTATTATGGAAATGATATACATAAAAATCTGATGTGGCCAGGCACATGACTTTATCATACTATATATAAAATTAATAGTTTAACTGCATGAGATTCTATTTGATCGAGATCGGCTATGCCTGCATTAAAATAAAACTAGTAGAACTAGACAGATATGTCAAATAAAGCTGCGGTCGGATATTGTACTCCGCTGACACATTATTGGGTGTAAAAAGTGTAGGTACGGTATACTATATCCGAACGCAGCTTATATTGACAGTAGGTTGTCAAAACATTTGCGTTTGACGCTACGTACTGTCATTAGAATCATATCTGACATATAATCTGACATATCCTGGCTACTAGTTTTAAAGGAGTACGACCGATCTCGATGAAATAGAATTTGCTCATGCAACTAAACTATTGATTGTACCAAAAAATGTCATAGTCATAAATTATTCAGAATTTCCTCTTCTTTAATTTATTATTTAACTCTTTTGACGAAATTCCAGAAATGGCGGCTCATTTGCAAAATCTTTCAAAAATGCTAAGACTAAACCTCCAGCTCTTTTGGACCCTTTTCAACAGAAACCTTTTCAGTTCTAAGTTTGGTTATGAAACTTCTAAATATGAAGTTTCGTCCCGATACCTTTAGTAGTTTCTCCGGAATCGTCGCCACAAAAACGGGTACACACATCCACACATACACACACACACACACACACACACACACACACACACACACACACACACACACACACACACACACACACACACACAGACATTTTTTTGTACCTTGGTCAAAAATGTTCAGGGGGCCCAAAAAGATATTTCCGCTAAAATCTCAAAAATTTTTTTTGGCACGATTACAATACTTTACATACTGCGTATGATAAAGTAAAAATGACACAAAATACTGTAAATCTACAGTCAGACACAGATAATTTAAGTAGTATTTATTCGAACGTGATTTCTGTTTTACCGATTTGACCCCTACTTGTTATGCAACCATCACACCGTCTTTCAAAAAAAGAATATTTTACGTACGTTTCAACGTATATCGTTCTGAAATTGTTCATTGTTAACGTCCGTCGGTTGTCACGTGTCAATGTATTTGTTGTGTAATTTGAACTTACTTTAAGGTAATTTTTAAATAATTTGACTATCCTTGTATTAATCTATTATATTTTAGCTATGACTAAGGCTAAAAAAATATAGCCGAAACGTCAGCAACAAAGTAGACAAAGTTTTATTGCTACCTTGCTCCCAAAGCCGTTTAAAAAGTTTTCTGATTATCACTTGGAGCGTAAACTGGGATTTAGTTACAAATTATATTATATTAATTGAGCAACGTGAAGAACAATGTGTTTAAAAAGATTTTTAAAACTAATAAGTATACAAAATATTAAGAATTAATAGAATATATATATATATATATATATATATATATATATATATATATATATATATTTAGCTTAGGGAGAAATAGAAATCTAAAGAAAACTGGTACTAAGTTTTAAAGAAAGTGCTAAAACATTAACAAATTAATAAAACTCATTACATATTAAACTTTGAGTTTCTGATGAATTTTATAAGTACGCAAAAAATCTGGAATCTGAGTCTGGATATTATTTTAAATATTTCACTATGTATATAGCGTATCCCACTTAAGAGTGTAACTGTTAGCACCCTTATATCATTTTATACGAATTCAATAATTTTTGTTTTAAAATTTTATTTAATTATTATTATTAAAAAAATTTATTAATCATTTAAAATATCAATATAGTTAAGAAACATATCATCTGCTGTTGATGAGAAAATCGTCATATTTTATTTAATGCGACCGTAGAAACAGAATGGCACAATATTTTTAAGTAATTTTTAAAGCGATTTAATATAAATGATATAAATTTCGTGCACCACGCACTACGTCAATGGTAACGGTATATGGAAACGTAGCTGGGACAGTGGAGACTATTTACTATTAGTACGATACGATCAGTACAATTTAATTTCGGAATTTTGAATTGTAATCTGAGTTAAATATAAATAATGAATTTAGATGTACAAATTAATTATACCCAACAATATTTTACCAACACTGATTCAAACGGGTTCCCTGATTGCGTCAAAACTTCGCATCTTGTTCGACTGCCTCGCACCAAAACCCACAAGCGAGGGAAGCCGAACTGCACAAAATATTGGTCATGTTTATTTTGGTCTTAAAAATTAACAAATAGTCGGAATGCTATTAAATTCAAGGGATATGTATCCCAGTAAATAAGGATTACTTGCATGCTAACTGCGTTGTCCTGCTAACATTCGTTCCTGAGATATCGGCTTCCATCAAAATCTTGTTCGCAACCTTTATTACATAAAAACTGAACAAAAGAAGAACGCCAATCTATAGAAGAGACTGTAGATGGAACATGAACAAAACTGAAATTTTTGTGGTAAATAGTTGAAGAGAAAATAAATCGGTTAAACTGCAGAAATCGGGTACTTTTTTCACTTCTCTCGCGCGCATGTTTACACCGAGAGGCAAAGAATTTTGACAGTCAAACAACTTATGTAGAAATGATTCAGGAGTATGACATACTTTATTTATATTTTTTCTGTTCAGTAGTTTTAGAGTTATGGGCCTTCAAACATAGGAGTCAATACTATCGAAACGAGAGATGGCAGTTAGGGCGTTTTTCTCGTGCGTGGTCACATATACGAATTTTTGCAGTTTGACTATCTATATTATAGTCCACTTATTGCAAAAGAAAATCAAGATACATGAAAAAATCAAGAAATCATATAGAATATTTTGTATCACTAAATTTTACCACTAACAGTAGTTCAGAATCTGCCCAAAAAAATAATAAAAAAATAAATCCCATGAAAATTTTTTTTAATTAGAATGTAATTAGAATTCTTATAAAATCTTATGGATTACCAATTTCATATTCAAACCTTGCGCTATTATTGTAACACCCTTTATAATACTAGCTTTCATAGTAGGTCCAAAAATATTTAAATATACTGTACAGCATTGTGTAAAGATTTTATAAATTTCTTCATGCATTATTTATAGCAGCAATTCTGCACCTGTCTCATCTGCATGAATAAAACATACAAATTCATCCCTCTCGCAACTTATTTAACCTCTATCTGAACATTCGACCCAAACGAGAACAAAGAGAAAACGAAGAAAACCGAAAAAAAAAAATAACGAAGCGAACCATCAAAATTTAAATATGCGGGTGCTCTATTTTGTCGGCTGAATCTCGCTGAATATAGCTGCAAAACGAGGCGAATGAAGGCATCGAAACCTTGATAAATAATGCAAACATAACGCGCATGCAAATTGGTAGTATAACTGAAAAAAAGAACCGTGGAAAAAAGCCTGAAAACGATGCGGTGCTCGAATCGGGAAATTCTAACGGTGCCAATAGGGAAATGCGAGTAGGGGCGAAATATAAGAGCGGTAGAGTGAAAGAGGGTGGTTTTTATCTCAGAGTTTGTCTTGTATGGCTTGAGGATATTTAAGAAGTCGGTTGTACGACACTCAAGGTGAGGCGTTTGAGTGTTCCTTTGAGAATAAAAAAGTGTTAACGCATGTATGAAAATTTATAAAAAGTTTTAGGTACTTCTTCGGACTGAGAGTTTAGAGAATTTACATAGTTTTGAGGAGAACGGAGAATGCCTTATTACGTGAAAGGGTACATTTCACGTACAGATCATTACAGGACACTTCAGGTATATAAGGGAGACTTTCTTGGTAGGTCTTCAGTATTCAATTAGCTTTGAAGAAGGGAGCAACATGGCTCGCGAAACGTCAGCATTAACAAATCTTGACACACGGCATAACCCGGAAGCAGTTTATTTTCTAAATGATTCTGGCCGTGAAAGCCTACGTACTTACTAGATCTCACTCTACGGGGAGGATGTTTACAAACTTACCAAGGATTTTGACACTTTACGAACAAAACGAAGCAAGATGTTATCCAATCTTGCTTTTTTGAGAAGGTGTAGGGACAAAGGTTTAGTACCAACATTCCTGCGTACCAAGCACCATATCAACACCGCTGCCGCCAAGAAGATTTTGAGGAGAACGGAGAATGCCTTATTACGTGAAAGGGTACATTTCACGTACAGATCATTACAGGACACTTCAGGTATATAAGGGAGACTTTCTTGGTAGGTCTTCAGTATTCAATTAGCTTTGAAGAAGGGAGCAACATGGCTCGCGAAACGTCAGCATTAACAAATCTTGACACACGGCATAACCCGGAAGCAGTTTATTTTCTAAATGATTCTGGCCGTGAAAGCCTACGTACTTACTTGATCTCGCTCTACGGGGAGGATGTTTACAAACTTACCAAGGATTTTGACACTTTACAAACAAAACGAAGCAAGATGTTATCCAATCTTGCTTTTTTGAGAAGGTGTAGGGACAAAGGTTTAGTACCAACATTCCTGCGTACCAAGCACCATATCAACACCGCTGCCGCCAAGAAGATTTTGAGGAGAACGGAGAATGCCTTATTACGTGAAAGGGTGCATTTCACGTACAGATCATTACAGGACACTTCAGGTATATAAGGGAGACTTTCTTGGTAGGTCTTCAGTATTCAATTAGCTTTGAAGAAGGGAGCAACATGGCTCGCGAAACGTCAGCATTAACAAATCTTGACACACGGCATAACCCGGAAGCAGTTTATTTTCTAAATAACTAAATTATTGAATTTCTTGAGTAACTGAATAATACCTAGACTGAGTTGAAATGATTAGCTAGACGAATGTAATTAAGTAGATGTTACTAAGCACCTCGCTGCATGTTACCAAAGTTAGTATAACAGATGTCTATAATCTTTTTCATATTGAGAGTTGCTACAACGTTGAGTTTGAGCATGACTGTCAGTAAAATATAGTCAGCTACGAAAAAGTACAAAAAAGTCAATCCAAGAAAAGAAAATAAGCAACAAGCAGAAGTTGCGATACGATATTGACGTCATAATGTCTTCCAACAATAAGTAATCCTGATCATGTAATAATTCATGTACACGGTAATGTTTGCCTAATAGCACAATTTACATATGTTTAGAACATCATATTACATGTTTATTATTGGTGCTAAAACATTTTGAACCTGGGACCTTTGTGTCGCCAGCACAATGCTCTCACCAACTGAGCTATTGGGGCCTATGACATATGTTAGGGAAAATTGTCATATCAAGGAAAGGAAGTAGTCAACACATATGTCAAGGCCCGAATAGCTCAGTTGGTGAAAGTATTGTGCTGGCGACACAAAGGTCCCTGGTTCAAATCCAGGTTGCGGCTGTAATTATTAATTTATTTAAAATTTACATCTCGCCGGTATCCCCATTTTCCATACACTTCCTTTTAAAGTACTTATTATTTTACACGCTGGAAATATAAATGATTTTATCCCAGGAGCCTCGCTAACATTTTCTTAATGCACAGAAAACCTGATTATCATGAAATATGAAACGTAGGATTTTTTGCAATTGTTAGAATACCAGATGTGCTAAAATTGGAAGAGCCATCATTAATAATAATCTATATATTATTATATAATGTATCTACATTGAAAAAGGGTTGATCTCTGGCTTCTTTCTTGTTTGGTCTTGATGCCTTTCTGTGGCCGATGATATTTTACTGTCAGTCCAAAGGCTCAAATTTAAAAGAAAAGATGCTCATATATGTAATAGATTATAGACCAATCTGACCCATAAATTTGCTAGAATTTGTACATATCCCACACCATTAAGGGAAATAAATTAAGAGAAATAAATGACTTTTCCACATCCTGCTATTTGATATTTTTATACAGGATGTCCCAAAACACATCATCATGCCGTGGAGGGCTGATAGGCCAACACATGACTGACCAGAATCTATAAATATGACCTTCGTAAAAAGTCGTTATATAGTTTTCATGATATTGACGCTTTTATGACTTCTGTTAAAGTTGTCATCTTAGATAAATTTTTGAGTGCCACAACTACAAAATGCCATATTTTAAGATTCTAATTTTTGGTACGCAACCCTAAACAGGAATGCTATTGACCACAGTTCAAAATAAATCTGATACTGCTTTAGATAAAATAGTACCTATATAGTGCTTTGGGCTCGACGAGCGTAGCGAGGAGTGCCCAAATGGAACGAGTGCGCCAATAATATACTATTTTTTCTACTTTGCGTCATTAATTTTATATAAATTTAGAAATTGTGGTTATTATATTGCGCTAAATTAGAATCTAGGGTATTTTGCGTGTACAACGTGGCAGTACCCTGCAGTACTGTCAACTTCGTAAGAATGGGATAAAATCATGACAAAATCTAATTGTAAATAATTTTACTATACTTTAACCTATGATCATAATGCAGCTTGGGGGAACACTTTTAACCCTACTGTAAATAAATACATGCAACATAAGTTAAAAAGTTAACTTTAAAATAGTGGTTTCATAAGTATAATAATCAGAATAGCCGTGTTTGGCGGTAACTGATTAGTTACTTCAAAGAATAAGAACTTACTAAAGAATTGTTTTAACGGTTAACGTTTAATAGCAGTTTCTACCTAGTACCACTGGCTTATACAAGTTTACACGCACATATAATTGAAACCAAATTCTAATTTCGGTGTAACTATTTATTAGAATAAATTATACTTAGTAAAATTACATGTGATGGTGGTAATACAAATACGTTGCACACAACCAGAACTAAAACGAAGTCGAAAGCGACGGACAAAAATGAATGCGGTATTGAACCGAGCAGAATTCGGTCCAAAATGTTACCGAAAACTTATACGTTACATAAGCTAAGAAATCCTCAACACTTTAAATGTACTATAGCTTCCTACGGATATGCTGATATTCAATAAACCATTTATTGCGCATATATAATCTCGCAGCAGTAATTAAAATCGTTCATATTTACGATGTAGGGTTGATCTTCGCATAATACCTTATTAAAGTAAATGTGGTCCTTGAATTATATCTGAAAAGGGGATTTGATGTTTAGTTGAAAAGAATGATGACGATAACATACCAGAGTCGCCAAACATCACCGAAAACGTCATGCTGGCGTATTTTGATGAACACAGCAAAACTAAGAAAGCCCCAATCCTGTGGCCATACTATAGCAGGCTACACGCATGTTTAAATATGTATAGAATCTTTATATTTCGCAGTTTATGCGATTGCAAGCGATTAAAAAGAGGCAGTGTGTGGTTACGTGTTGTACGTATGGTATTTGATATCAATCGATATCAATGTACCATCTTAGAAAAAAGTTAGAGCTCATTGAGAAATTATTTCAATAATTAGAAATTCGGTTGAAAATTTTGAAGCCACATTGAACTGGGTGTGTGCAATGGAACATCTTGTAAAATAATTGGCAGTTTATTTGCTAAAAGATTGCGATAAATTTTCCAGTTTTGACTTTCAGGTAATTTAAAGGGGCCAATTAATTTGCAGTTCAAGATGGCTGTGCAGCACATTACACTAGCTGTAAGAAATTATTTGCACCAAGCTTATCCACACAGATGGATCGCCTTTATTGGTCCAACTTTATGGCCTTCCTGGTCTCCAAAAGTAAGTCCTCTAGGCTTTTTTTTTTCTGCTGGAGTACACTGGAGTATTTCTATGTGTAAAAATAAATAACTTAAATAAATTCAGAGCAAATAAATTTCGCAGGCAGTGCAAGATGGATTAAAAGATCTACTTTTTTTTAATTTTTTTTTTTTCAAATTCCGCTCATTTTGCAGGAAAATTTTAAAAAGTACACTAAAGCGGCAGTTATTTAATATTAACCTTTTCTATGTAATTTCAATGTATTTTCTAAGTTAGCAAGTTTACCTGCTATTTTCCGTTTAAAAGTAATGCAGGTAGCATTCGTCTAAAACTTTAAGACTCAAGCCCTCCCCTCCTTGCATTGGCAATAGGGGTGGCATTTTGACGTAACGTCCTCCATGTTTTCTCCATCAATGTCCGCCAGCCAATCCCATTTTACACCAACTATTAAGTCTGGCCATCATAACACCCTTAACAATTTACGATCCATTGTCCGAGTAGCCAACTTTGCCGCTAGTAACTTCGCTAAATATCAACGCGTTGTAAACAAGAACGGAAACCTCTATAGTACAGTTGATACCGTCCCGGCCATTCTGGCGCTCCGAACGCCATCTGCATCAAATTATACAGCATTAGCGACAATAATCGGCCAACTTAGACGTCTTCTTACTGGCACGAGACACCACAGCCAACATCTCGAAGGCGACAACTCGTTACTCGGTTTATTGTTGTGAAACTTGGCGATTTCGCTAGCTAGCTGTAACAGAAGACTGTCTATACATTACTGTGTTAGGGTTGTGGGGGTGGATGTAGGGGTTGAAATACGGGGTTCCGGTACGAATGGTTGATGATGTGACGCGTGTAGACTTAGTGGGAATTATTAGCTGGTTTTCGGATTTGTGTGAATAATGATAAATTAGTCGGGATTTTATATTTTAAAATTGCCGCGTTTTTTTTTTTTTTTTATTTTTCATTGACGACAGTATGCAAGCAAATGATTCCCAATTTAGTACATGTATTTACTGCCATTTCAGGTATTTACTGAAAAAAGAACAATAATTTTCACGAAAAACTTATTGCTTATTTGCATAATTACTCAGTTCAAGATAATCCAAAATAAAAATATGAAATGCCATTGTATTCTATGCACTTAATGACACTTTAACACTTAAAGACAAGTTAAGCAATTTTTGCTACATTTTTAACTGTAGAATTTATATTTATGTGGTGCTAATTACTATATCCACTTTTTTAAAACTAATTTCCTTCTGAAGTTCTGGCTATTGATTTCTAAAGTAAAATTGATAGTAGTTATTTAATTATATAATTTTTTTATGAATATTACCATTGTCTTTATTAGTTTATATTCTTTATTAGTCTTCTTTCAGTCTGCCGTCTCTAACTCACCTATATTTTAATTTTTCTTACATCTGGGATGTTTTAGTGTTTTCTTTTTCTTGCCACAGCTTTTTATCCTGTTTCGTTTTTCGCTTCCTTTCTTATTATTCTAGAATGATTTTCTTTTGTGCTTTCTTCTATTTTTATAAACAAATATTCTCTCCAAGCATCAGAGATTGTTACAGAAGAACAGTTTCTTTTTACTTTTTTTGGGGTGTTTCAGGCCAGAAGAATTATTTTTTTAATAGAGATTGCATGACTTGAACTGGTAGTTCCGCAGATTGTGTATTAATGCCATAATCGCAACTCTCTGGGCCTAGTGCTGCAACATTAATTAGCCTTATTTCATCATTTCCTATAAGACTTGTCGATTTTTATGACAAAAAAAATCTGATGTGGCCAGGCACATGACTTTATCATACTATATATAAAATTAATAGTTTAGCTGCATGAGATTCTATTTGATTGAGATCGGCCATGTCTGCATTAAAATAAAATTAGTAGAACTAGACAGATATGTCAATTAAAGCTGCGTTCGGATATTGTACTCCGTTGACACCGGGTACACCGTCCAAATGACACTTACGTGTTATTGGGTGTAACAAGTGTAATACAATATCTGAACGCAGCTTATATTGACAGAAGTTATTGTCAAAACATTAGCGTTTCACACTACCTACTGTCATTAGAATCAAAAAATCTGACAATTCCTGGCTACTAGTTTTAATGCAGTACGACCGATCTCGATGAAATAGAATTTGCTCATGCAGCTAAACTATTGATTGTACCAAAAAATGTCATAGACATAAATTATTCAGAATTTCCTCTACTTTAATCTATTATTTAACTATTTCGAGGAAATTCCAGAAATGGCGGCTTATTTGCAAAATCTTTCAAAAATGCTAAGACTAAACCTCTAGTTCCTTTGGACCATTTTCAACAGAAAGCTTTTCAGCTCTAAGTTTGGTCATGAAACTTCTAAATATGAAGTTTCGTCTCGATACCTTAAGTAGTTTCTCCGGAATCGTCGTCACAAAAAACGGGTACACACACACACACACACACAGACATTTTTTGTACCTTGGTCAAAAATGTTCAGGGGACCCAAAAAGACATATTTCCGCTAAAAACTCAAATTTTTTTTTGGCACGATTACAATACTTTACATACTGCGTATGATAAAGTAAAAAAGGACTATTGATCAGGGCTGCGGAGTCGGTAAAAAAATTCTCGACTCCGACTCCAGATATTTTTCGTGGTCCGACTCCGACTCCAGAAAAATTGCATAAAAAATATTGTATGTCCTAAATGATCATAAAGTGACATTTAACATCTTAGATACCGGGACGAAAACAGCTTCTTTTTGCGCCCTAGTGCAACAAAGATTCTTTTTGCCCCTACATAAAGGATTGCCATGGTTATATGTCAAATATTTCAAATATTTGTCATTCAAATTGTAAATATTAAATCGTCAATGTCAATTATTGGTGCTTAAGGTTATAAGTCTGACAATTAATTGTCTGTATTGTCATTCGTCAATGTCAATTATTGGCGATTAAGGTTATAAGTTAGACAATTAATTGTCTGTATTGTCACTCAACTCCGAATTGTTTGTATTGTTATTCAGCTCCGTAGATACGCATGTCACTTGATAACGTCAAAGTATTCATTAATATTATTCAAACGGGAGAACAAAACAATTGTAGGATATAAAGTTTTGTATGTACCTCGGGAATTACTTGATGTTTATACCCTCGGGCGACTTAAAAATCTCTCGGGCCTATCGGCCCTCGCGCTTTATATGCCCTCGGGATATAAACATCCGTCTAATGCCCTTGGTACATAAATAACTATTCAAATAATTCTGTGTAATTCTCTTTAAGATGCTCTTAAATTGTTTTTAATTATTTCAAAAGCTGAAAATAATCGTAATTATGGCTACAGGGATAACTTCTGAATAAATGATACACTACTACATTGAACTACGGGCCTACTTCTCAATCTCATTTTGACTCTTTTATTCAAATTTCTTTTTTCAAATTTCTGACTGATTACAATTGTTAATCGTTTTCACTTCCGTTTGGAAAGTGTGTTTTGTAATTTGATTATTTACATATGTATGTATGTAGGTACTTTGTAAAAGACCTAATAGAATACATATTTGGTTTTATTTGTTTACTGCCTACTGAGGCAACGTCCATCTCGCATGTTTTTGTTTCTACAGTAATTAAACCTAGACTCGGAGCCGGAGTCGGTACATTTTTCCGACTCCGACTCCTCTGAAATTTGTCTAAACTCCGACTCCACAGCCCTGCTATTGATGTCCGTAATTGGAATTTGGATAGAATACTTACAATTAATTGTAATAAAGCAAACATTGTAAAATATGTTATTTTCTTGTGTAAGAAGAACAATAGAGCAATATGTATTACTTCTAATCATGTACACAATTCCGACAACAATTGTTTGATTTACTATTTACTGCTACCTAATTCCAACACCCCTAAATTTATAAATAATAGTGATTAAAAGGGCAGTACACCGTATTATTATGAAAATACAAAGCATTTTTGGTCAGTCTAAATGATTCATCAAGCGATAAAGTAATGTTTGTTGCCCAATAAATGTTGTTGTCCAATAGTTTTTGCAATAACAAGCCAACCAGTCGCGAAAAAACTGTTTTGAAAAAAAAGATGCCTGTAAAAACCACCTATTACCCGTATATACCACAACTTTCGGAATCCGTAAATATACAAAACGTGTGGAGAAAGGATTTAGCTACATAATAATAGTATATTATTCTATGAGCAAGTAATGTAAGCAATATCTCACGAGAACGAAGTTTGCAGCAAGAGCCGTAGGCGAGTTCTGCAAAACGTTCGAGTGAGAAATTGCCATTACTTGCGAATGGAATACTATACTTTTTCTACGACCATGCAAAGAAATTTTATAAATTAATTTATTGCATATAGGTACGGCTGTAAGTCACTATGACGGTTTACAGGATTTTGACAGATTAAAATTGTTTGTTGCGCTTGCCACTTAGCGACGTTGTCAATGGCTTGACAATGTCGCTAAGCAGTGTATCAAAACACGATGGAAATGAAAACTCAAGAGCTGTGATTGGTTCTAGAGCCGTGAGAAATGAAATATTGCTCGCGACTCGCCAGGTATGAAGAGCCAGTAATGAAATATTTGCCATGTGTGTGGGGAATGGTTAGTATTACTTATCATAAATTGTCATGATAATGAATGCATTCATCAATAGCAGTAGAAAAAAGTAATTTCAGGACCCTAGCACGATCCTAACCCAAGTTATCTCCATTTGAAGATATAGCCACAATTGGCGGCGGCGCCGGGATTTTTTTTCCGTTAAACTTTTTAATCCTTACAAAGACATTCATGCCCAGTATCGCTCACAAAAGACCATAAATCGTTCCTGATTATCCCCACCATTCACAAAAATACCTCCCAGCTATACCACTACCGCTTTTCATGTCACATTTTCCCGCACTCGCAACTTTTTATACGGCACGGCAGAATTCAAACACGGCTCTAACGCGGTAAAAGTGCGCATTTGCATTAATGAGGTAGCGGAAAAAAAGGCCTAAAGTGTTTCGGAGTGAGTTATGCACGCAAGTCGTGCGTACACAACATTGTATACAGAGGGTTGCACATATTAAATGGCTAGTTTAACCTAGTTGCATGTAGTTTACAGTGCTGAGGTTTTCGCTGCTGGTAGACATTTTTGTAATGCACTGCGTTTCTGTTGGAGTTCTGCATGCGCCACTTGTTCTATTGTGAGGGGTAAAGGACATAAACAACTGCAACTGCGGAGAAACTGTTGATTTTTGGAGTGGAAGTGATGTGTGGAACCGCGGTGTTACACTCAAGTTTATGACTTGTGTTTAGTTTTTTTTTCTGTACTGTATCACTGATAGATCGCCCAATATTTTTATATGGTTTTTGATTTATTAAAGCGAGTATACAATCAAACATTCCGTCTGAATTCTTTATAACAATTTTTACTATCTGCCAGTGGTAGAGTTTCTATGGCATCCTCTTGCAATGATTCACAGTAAACAATTTGTTTCAATCGTCCAAAAAACATGAAAATCTATAATTGTCAGATCAGGACTACGTTAAAAATAAATAAGGATACCGTATTTTGTATATGTTTTGCTGATTTTTATTGAATGTTTAAAAAATAACATTAGAAAATGCATTAATTTTGGTTTATATGTTTAAAGAAAGTCGTTTAAAAATAAAATGTATGAATTTAAATAATATCTTATGTAAAAGCTTACTCTGAAGCCATTTCTGTTGTCAGGAAATGTCTTTGTCTTCAAGCTTTCGCTGGGCTTTCGCTGCTAAAAACAAGAATGTATAACACGTATATGAAATGATTACAAAAGATGCCTTTAGGTGTCCCGCCAGATCACCCAACTTAACACCAATGATAGAACTAAAACTAGATAATGCTCAAGTAAAAAAAAATAAAAATCAATAATTCTTCTGAAAAGACTTCATAGTTTTCAGTTAAAATTTACAATTTATATATTATAGCAAACGAGATTTATTTAGTATAAATAATTATGATTGTGTTGAGTGAAAGAATTATAATTTTTTTAAATTAATTAAATTGTTGGTTGAGTTAAAATGCGGTATTTTAAAGTGGCGATAAATGGTTCTGTGATTAAACAAATTATTAGTTTGTTGAAGGAATTAATGTGGACCTATTATTGACTAGTACTTTTCGGGGGATACAGTGGAGCAAAATCTCCACGTGTCACCGCCTTTTGGGATGTCGCATCTGCGACCAGTGGTTGGTTTTCCCAGACCTACTTATAGTCAAGGTTAGGGTAGCAAAGTGTACACTGATTCGGAATCGGAACTTGAACCTGCATGCACTGTGCTCTATACAGCCGATCACACGGCCTTTTTAGCAATTTAGCCAGACGCATGTCACCAACTGAGCAGTAGACTTTCATCAGTCCACAATAGTAGATATAAGATAAGGCCGAACTGCAAGCAGAGTGTTTACAGCGCCATCTAACAATACAGTTAGATTAAGTATTCACTATAAAATTATATTTATTTGAATCAAAATATGATTTCTTTGGCAGAAATAAATCTATTTTTAAGTCAAAGCAAAAATATTTCTTTGAAGGAAATAAATCTCTTCTTATATACAGTAATTATATTTGTTTGAATCAAAGTTAGATTTCTTTGGTGTAAATAAACATCTTTTTAAATCAAAACAAAAATATTACCAGAAAACTAGAAATCTTGATCGTTTGCATTAAACCTTTCCATGTAGTCAGAAAAAAGATAACATTTCCCTTCGTATTCATTATTACTCATAACTTCAAAGACTGCACGTTTCTGCAACTGATTTTTTACTTATGTTTTAAGTGAATACATAGACTTTAACATGACATTTATTTGATTTTAGAGTATTGGTAAACCTTGCTAACTGCTAAAACTCTATCCGAAACTAAGAAAGAAACTCTGAAATTTATCGTGTCGGAAAATCTGATGTTAATTATTAAACAACCTTTTTGAAATCGTCGGGTTAAAGGTAAAAGTCACTAACTAACATCTAAAATAATTACGAAAATCTGACTTTAAGATGTATTACCAACAAATATAATGATATTTTCTGGATAATTAATGCATTTTCGAGTACTTAGAACACTTATTGATCGCCTCCTTGTACAAGATGCGAATTTAGAAGCATTTGACTACAATTAATTCGTGTTTCAAGAAAATGTAACAAAATGTTAGTTAGTGACTTTTACCTTTAAGCCCACGAAATGATGTTACATTTATACCAAAATTTTATAGTAGGAGTCTTGGAAAGTACCGAAAAAATAAGCGAAGTTCGCGCAGTCGGATAAATAATTGCTTTGAATTTTTTTAAAATTTATTTACGTCAACTTTCCAAAAAACCCATTTATGATCATGTATCAGCGTCTTGCTGAAAGTACACTGACCGTTTAAAATTTAAGGGTCATTCCTCATGTTTATTAAAATAATTTTGTAACATATCCAAATATTTCTGTTGATTAACATTTGCATCGAAGAAATATGGGCCAATTACGCCCAGATATGTTATAGCCCACCACGCGTTGACTTTTGTAAAATGTTGGCTTCGTCCAGAGAGTATAAAATGTGGATATACATCACTCCAGTTACGACAATGCTGTGAAGAAACAATGCCATTTGCTGAAAAAGTGCTTTCATCCTAAAATTCAATAAATTTATAAAAACTTCTGGCATCTAAAGTCTCTAGATAGATAGACATTTTTATTTAAACAATTGGCAACATTTCCGGCATCCAAAATCTCTAGATAGATAGACATTTTTATTTAAACAATTTACAACTGTCGGCTGATTTTAAGCAAGAATTATGCTTCTCTCTCTCTCTCTCTCTCTCTCTCTCTCTCTCTCTCTCTCTCTCTCTCTCTCTCTCTCTCTCTCTCTCTCTCTCTCTCTCTCTCTCTCTCTCTCTCTCTCTCTCTCTCTCTCTCGCACTCTAAAATAGGTCGTCATTTTAACTTAGCGGTTGCCTTAAGGGTTGATGGGAATGCGAAAGACTAAGGGCGCGACAGCTATGACAAGGGGAAAAATCACCCTCCTATTACGTGTCCTTCACCGAGTGAAGTCCCTTTGCTGTTCGTCGACTTTTACATCTTGTTCGCTATAAAAGAGAAGAGTTTAATGTCAGATACAGAGCGGCGCGCTTATTACGGCGCCCCCTTGCGGCGACAGCCTGTACTATCGTCAAAGCGCTCTTGATTATGTTTAATGACTATTCTGTCGTCTGGATTCCTGCGAACGCAAAAATGTCTCAAGCGTCGTGGTTTTTGCATACAAGTATGTGAGTATATAGTTTGTTTTGCCAATTTAGTGCAATTTTCACATACATACTTAAAATATCTTGCTCAAACTCGATCTCCAAAAAATAGCATCTTATAAACTATATTCTAAAACAGTTTAAAGGACATTTAAATACATTTTCTTGTATTAAAAGTTAAAGTCGCCCAAAGTATTTAACTCTAAAACTCAAATATCTACAGTACATACTATACATAACCTACAAGAACACAAATCAGGGACAGTAATCCTCCATTTATTACTCTTTTTTTTTCATTTGCAACCCAGCATTTACCCTTTCAAGCAGGGGATGATCTGTATACCATACACCCCAAGTTCGGATATAGCTATCCTATGGCAACACAATGGACAGCATTACGGAACCATTACCGTACCTAGCCCGGCATATACCGAGAGAACAATACCTAGAGGGCGCTTATTGTAAATGACCTGTGAAATGAATGGTCCGCTGTGCGGAGGATCAGTTTGTACAGAATGTTGCTATGGGAAACTGTTTGGGTTTAGTTCATAAAGGACACAATGAGAGGCGTTCCGGACGGTGGTAAGGCCAGACCGTCGATATCAATCTCACTTAGAAAACGTATTTTAGGTTATATTGACCGATCAGAACGATGAAAGGGTTTTTTCTTTTTGGGAGATTTCGTACTTCTTGTTGTACCCAAAGTTGTGCTGGGAGTGTTTTTCTAAAATTTCATTTATTTGTGCTGTACAACAACCAAATTATAATAAATAAACTACTCCAAATATCAAAGACAAAAATCAAAAAGTTCAACACGTGGTCGTTGGTGATTTGTTAGTTTATAATTATGAGATCATTCGTCCTGTGAGTATCTTGATCTCCTTTCTGATTTAATTCGGATTTGATTCTAATTTTGATTTGGTTTTTGTAATTTTGTTTTGTTAGGTATTCTTTTGAATTACTATTTTCTTTTGCGCGTTGCATAATGGTATATTAGTTTGATAAGACGTCAAATTGGCGCATGAGTTGTTTGGGACGCGAGGAGCGCCAGCGACAAGTGCCCTAAATCAACGAATGCGCCAAGATGTCTTATAAACAAGTGTAATATACTATTTTTTCTACTTTGCGTCATTAATTTTATATGAACTTAGAAATTTTGGGTAATTTTACTCTACTTTAGCCTACAAGTTTTAATAAATAATTAACAGGGCGCAACTATGATCACAATAGAGCTTGGGACAACACTATTATTAACCCGCAACGGCTACTGTGATAAAAACTTACATGCCAACCAGTGAATAAAGGATATAGATAAGTATAGAAACATAACCTAAAAAGTGAACTTAAAAATACTGTAAAGTTCAAATCCATAGTGTAGATGAGAATTAAGTAAACTGGAGCAAATGAAAAACCTCTTGTTTCTAAACAGATTTATTATGTACTTTTGGGACGCGTTTCGTGACCTCCGGTCACATCATCAGCCAAAAATCTATACAAGTAACAAGAAATAGTTTAAACACATTAAAATCTTATAGTTGAAGCTTAACTTACAGTCAGGTGATTAAAATCTACGAAGGCACATGCGGCGAAAAATGTCGTGGGAAATTGCGGAAAGCACACACAAGTGCATCGGTGGAAAGTCGCTACGAAACGGAAGTTTAAAGACGTGAACATTCAAGTGGTCGACTGACGCAGTAGTCGTACCAACATAACCGCATGAAACGTGCAATTAAGATTTTCTGACGATTAATGTATATAACAATAGAAAACTGTCGAAAAATGAATGAAAAAGGTGAGACATTTTTTATGAATTGAAAAAGCCAAACACGATACAAATAAAATTAAACAATAAGACAAAATTTTACAATCTAGTGACAAACATGACAGACAAAAAAATTCCTGCGCGGAACGACGATCTGAAAAAATTAATGACCGGAATGCAAAAGACAACCACAGTATCCTGGTAGCGCTCAATATAATGAACAGAACAAGACAACAAAGATAAAAATAGTGAACGACGCAACAGGCAAAATATAAATTTCATATGAATAACACAAAAATAAGACCGAATACAGGGATTCATATTGCATCATGTAGGCAACCCAGACAACACGCATGTAACAGGGGAAAAATGTAGGATTTTTTAGGGATTTGAGATTTGAACAAATTAATTAATTTATTGAATTTATTGAAGGATAGGGCATATAAGGGTGGAAATAATGAAATAGTATGATATTTTAAATGTGAAGGAATAAGAAAAGATATTAAATATTATATGTGAATAACGGTTTACTGAAAGTTTCGACTTGATCATTCAAAAGGGTTTTGCTGTGCATTGCTTTGTGCCTCTCTATCTCTAGTCGTTCAAGCAAATCCAACTTCAGGCCCTTCTGGCATTTGTGGATGAGTCTAATGTCTTTAAAATTGATATTGTGTCCGGTTTCGATTCTATGTCTATAAACATTGGAGTTAGCCTTGTTCTCGTGTTCAGCAATTCTTTTTGATAATTTTCTACCTGTCTGTCCGATATACACAAAATTATAAGTAAAAAATTCAAAATGTTAAAAATAAACTAAATAAACAAATGAACGAAAACAAAATACATATGAAACTTTTTAGACATTTGTTTCTCTACAAAGTAATTTGTCATTCAGAGTATAAAGTTTCTTTCATGCCGACTTATTGAGTTTATCAATTCCTAAAGAAGTTAACTCATTTACTATACATTTTTGCAATTATTTTACTATTATTTCAAACGGTTGTAATTTTTTAAGAAATAAAGAAAACAAATAGGTCCATATAACACATTTTACTCAGTGTGGCATTTACTCTCTGAAAAAAATTATGCGGGAAAGAAATAGGACACTCTGTAGATGTGTACTCTTGATTACAAATAATGTAAAATATTTGAGTTATATAAGAACATTCAGTACATTTAGTTGGATTCATAGTAAAATAAGAAATTGATTAACAACGACAAAAGCCGTTCTATCAACTATACTTAACATATAATCATAAGTTTCTGCTAAATTTTCTTCGATAACAGAATCTGAAAATATGGAAGATTCACACGATTGAATGGACGATGATGACAAGAAAATGTCTGGTCTTGTTATGTCGTCAGATGACACTGATATTTTTATTCTTTATTTTAAAAATGTTTTTATTTTTATAAAAGTAACCTTTATTTTGTGATAAGAGAATACCTTTTGATTTTGTGATAAAAGAATAACCTTTATTTAGTAATTAAATATTTCCTTTTATTCCTATTTTGAACAATGAACAAGCCTACGTACTTAAATAATATTATGTTTATAAATACCCCTATAAATACCCACTTTGGGTAAATACTAATAGTTGATGAGAATGATTCGCGATCACTTACCAGAGTCGCAAAACAAACATCTCTGAAAGCGTCATGCTGGCGTATTTTGATGAACAGAGCAAACTAAGAAAGCCCCAACACTTTGGCCATACTGTAGCATGCTACACGCATGTTTAAATATGTATAGACTATAGATATTTCTATAGATATCAATGTGACAATTTTAGAAAAAAGTTACTAAAAGTTACTTAGTGATTTTATTGCAATGTACAGATCGGAATCTTGTTTAATAATATTGTTTATTTGTCTCAGAATGAATTCAGAATTGTAGGATTATTCTTTTTTGAAAATACTTCATCTGGTGAAATATACCTACACTTTCTACAGTTTTCACTACATACTACCTGTATTAGCAATATTATTTCCGCAATGAATAATATTGAATCCAGAACACACCCTTGTAGGACTCCCACATCCACATTTCTCTCCTCTAACTCAGTGTTTCTTAACCTTCCCCCGCTGTCCTTCTCCCGCTCACGTCAGACGCATATGTTTGCTCCGCTCGTAGTGCTCCGCGGAGCACCGTTTAAGAACCACTGCCCTAACTTATGAGTTCCACGTTGTCGAACGGTAATAACATTTTCACAACAGCAGTCTTAAATCTTTATGGAAAAAGCATAGGAAAACATCGATTGTCCTGGGCCGTAAAATTACAACTCTAGTCAACTATAGTCTGTACTCGATGCACACTTCAACTTGCGATATAAACGCGATAAAACTTGAGCGGGTGTATCAGGGGAAGTTCGGGTTTATTGAAAATTCCCCAATATGTCATACGGAGCTTTATGGCGCATCTACTTCGTTCGGAAAACTTTAGAATGGGTCTCTCTAGCATCGGTGGTTGTCATCGTTTCGCCACCGTCGGCGCTGCGGCGCTGTTGGGAATTTGTGTAATATATGAACCGGATAAAACTAGACCAATAAAGAACGACAATTGTAATATTCTTGTGAAACGAAACTGATAAATTTCTGTAGGTATATCGTGAGTTTTTGTTTGGTTTATTCCGAACAATGGCGTTTGGAATAGTTGTATGAGGGATGTACATACATATGTGTAAAAAATCATTTTGTAATGATGACGAGCAACATCATTAGTCCTGTCTGATAGGCCAGGATTAGAGCGCCAAATGTGGAAAAAAATCAAAAATTTGGAAAATCCCAAATATGTAGAGAATTGTAACATTTACAACTTAATGAACGTTATTAGGAGAGATCTAGATATCTTAATTTTCTACAAAAAAAATGTGTCTATTCATGGTTTAGGTACCACTGGGCGTTTTAAAGTTATTCGTCTGAAAATGTTGATTGTCATACATGTTATTAAATAATAAAACTAAAAAAGGTATCTTCCGATGTTGATATGTAATTTGTTTTATTGAGTTTCTCGGGGCTACATGTTTCGGGAGTATAAACTTCCGTCCTCAGGCCACGCTACAAACAAATAAATACGATAAGATTCCATCTCCTTAACAACTAACAATTAAATAGATAACAGAAAACAAAAGATTTTTACCGTCAACGCTGCTAGTACAATGGGTGATGTGGTAAAATAAGGTTATGAACTTTGTGTGTACAATTCACTTCACAACTGTAATCTAAAATAGACGAATACAAATAAATGAATACATAAACAAATGCATACCTAAACTTAATACATTGAAGGGAGCGTCATGTCAAATGTGGAAATGTGTGAATATCAGTGCAGGCTTCAGTCGTTGTCATGAATTGGCGCCATAGTAGTTGTTAAGGCGAGGTTTTTTAAAAGTTTTAAAAACATTCTGTTTGGGTTTATTTCCATCATTTGGTTGAGTAGCAAGTCTGGTGGTTTTAGATAATGCTTGGTGATTTGTAATTCTTTGTACAAACTTAGTTTTTTCCCTTTATTGATCTCATGGAGTAATGTAAGATTGTTGAAGCTAATTTGATGGTTTGTCTCTTGTATGTGTTGTATGGCAAACGATCATGCATCTTGTAAAATTTGCCATTAAACAACATGAAGTTTTGTCTGTAACAGTACTCAATAAGTCAATGATATTATTAATGTCGAAAATGTCCAAGTTACTGTGTTTATGGAGATTGTCCAGCTGAAAATTATTGATAATTTTTATAGTGTTACAGGTACATTAGTATAGATATTCTTTACATCGAAAGATAAAAGTTTGTATCTATTGTTGATTTTCAAGTGTTTAATTTCGTCAATGAGCTGTTTGGTATTATTTATTGAATAAGTTGGCCTGAATTTGAAATTATGTTGTATCACCTGTTGAAGACATCGTGCCAAACGTCCTGTACGGGTACAGTGGTTTGTGACTATTGGTCTAATGCTTTTGTCCTCTTTGTGTAACTTAATCAGACTGTACAGAGCAGGAGGTTTTGGATACATGTTATTATACAAATGATTCAGGAGCGCTATGCAACTTATGTCAGATTTTTAAGTTAAGTTGTTTCAGAATTATGGGCCTACAAACACAGGCATCAATTCTTTTGTAATGCATATAATAATAATATAAACATATAATAATAAATGCTTGTATTTGCGCCGCCTAATGCGCTGATCAGAAACAAGTTTTATACAAGTTTTATAAGATGTCATATTAGCGCATGAGTTGTTTGGGCCACGAGTATAATATACAATTTTTTCTATTTTGCGTCATTAATTTTATATAAATTTAGAAATTCTGATTACTACATTGCGCTAAATTAGAATCTAGGGTATTTTGCGGGTACCGTGTCGCAGTGCTGTTTTCACTACATGTTTATTGTTTACTTTCAGTCATAATTTGCTGTTAATAATAATGTTGATTTAAGATCAAGCGCTAAAGTAAGAACAAATGATAAACACAAAACAGGAATTATTAGAATTGTTACAAAATATTCAAATTTGTTGTGTGTTAAATTAAATTAAAGAGAAAATGACTTTTTCCTATGACATTTTATATTTAATTGCAAAGAATTAATAATTTTTTTATTTATTTTGTTGCTAAACCTATTTGCAGCTTGGTAACGAAAAAAATTCGCATACTCTTTCACAAAATTCGGATAATTCAGATAAAATTTATGCCCTCGTTTCCGACATTTCTGCCTGTCTACATCCGGTTTCGTATACGCGCCATTTCCCTGCTCAGTCGTCGAGGTTGTGCCAAATGTTTTGAGGAAATATTATCGTACTTTTTGCCGAGTCTTTTCGCGCAGCCATTTGTCGCCAGTGTTTAAATTCAACCTTAAGGTGCATTGTCCTATCTAAAATTCACCGAAAAAACAAAGAAAATTGCATCCAGTACGTTATTTTTCATTTTCCTATGTCATCGTATTTTTTGTGTTTATTGTATTCCTTTAAAAAAAATCTAGTAATGTGTCCTATATATATATATATATATAATTTTCATATCAATATATGCATTATATATCCATTATATATATATATATATATATATATATATATATATATATGTCACTTTATGTATCCCTCATAGGGGTGAATGGTGGCCGCAAAGACTTCAGTTTAGTTCTGTCCCCACCAAAATACTATCTCCTATATGTAGCTTCATTGTGCGACGTTATCTCAGCACTAAAACGCCCCTAACTGGGCTTGTCGATCTTACATCATAATGGATAGCAATATGGCATACTCCGCAACAATTCGTGTGACCCAGTTGCTAAAGTAAACCACTGAAACTTCGTGCGCATACTGCTGGATATGTTACTTGAAAATTGTATTCGTATACCCATTGCGTATATTTGTTTTTATGTTTTTTAAGTTTTTCTTTACTTGTTTAGTGTTCAAGCAGTTTACTCTACTCAATTACTCATTACTCTACTCATTGTCTGAATACTATTTAACCTTGAGAATTGTAACAAAATTCTGCGTGCTCGATTTTGTTGTAGCTACTATTTTGTTCACTATCTCGACAATTATTGTGTTATCGATGACTATAGCTGGTGTATAGCCGGGGCCACACATTCGTATACTTGCCAAATATCAAATATTTGCCACATGTTAAATATTTGGCAAATATATTTGCCACGCAAATCGAAAATTTTTGTTATTGATTGGTCTAAACGATGCCAAGAGTGATTTATTCTTCCTTTTAAGTTCGTTCACCGAATATTTTTCATCCTTCCGGCTGATTTTTATAAAACTCAAAAAATCTATGACATACCAACAAATTTGTACAATATTCGTTTGTGATATCGGACCGTCAGAGTTGCACTGCAACAGTAAATGCATCGGACATTGATGCATCGCCAAATAGCATTTTCTAATACGTGAAAATCTTCTTTGAGACTTGTGCGACTTGTGCGACTACATGTGCATACCGAAAGGGCACTAGCTATTTTTTTGATTAGTTCGCCTTATTTGCACATTAGCTTTTTCAAATCAATCTGATAGTTTGATTACGAACAAGCAAGGTTTTATTTTATAATGCCGACATATCTTTAATTACATAAGTATTCACTGCTTACTAACAAGGGTATTCTTGTGGAAATTTACAAAACAAACCTTGACGAAACTGTTTGTTTCATTTTAATGATTTTTTGTTTAACTCATTAGCTTTCAGTATTATTAATTCGCAGCATCTAATTTTAACAGACTGTAAAATAATTGGTCATTTGATGTGAACTAGTTTAAATAAATTATTATTTTAATGAGAAAAAATATATATTATTTTATTTAAATTAGGAAGCTATTGCCCATAAAAGAAATGTTAGATATGGTTTCTTAGACCTTTAAAGTACTAAATCCAATTGTACTACTAGGTTCGTTGTATAAATATGTCCTAATATTGTCTGAAATACAGATCAATTAGCTTCTAAAACAAAAATTTAAACAAATGAGCTTTCAATATATAACCTTTTAGTTGAATAAAAAAGCTACACAAAATTGTCTTTACTATTAAAATATTTTTAACCGCTTTCGTTTCTCTTCAAATAATAAACATCATAAACATCGACAAATATATAAATACAAGCAAATAAAGTATAATATTCCAAATAAATTATTTTATAGACATGCTGTCTATAAAATTTGTATGATGTTTATTACTTGAAGAGAAACGAACATGACTAAAAATATTTTAATAGTAGAGACAATTTTGTGTAGCTTTTTTATTTAACAAAAAGGTTATATTTTGAAAGCTCATAAATGAGTATCATCTGTATTGTTCATAGAAAAGCATCACCGTAGGATACACTCTGTATATGGTGTACGTTTTTTTTTGGAAAGAAATACCATTGCGTTTATGTGGACAGGTAAAAACAGCAATATTAATAACAACCATATTATTATATGTCTGTTTCACAAAATTACAATTTTATGCGGTTTTCGCCCTTTAGAAAAATTAACAATCTTACTAATAATTACAAATCTATTGTCAATCTTCGTATACGACCTACTACACACAAAACAAAATTAAAAAATGGAAAAATTAAACAGCGTACTAAAATGTTCATCGAGTGCAAATAAATGAAACCAATATTTGTCGCCTAGGCACTTGCTATATCCACTTCACTGTTTTTTTCTTTTCACAAATAATCGTATACTTGGCACATTATTGATATTTGGCAAGTATACGAATGTGTAGCCCCGGCTTATGATTTACCAAATTTCTATTTCCCAATATCATAGCTTTTGTTTTCAATACATTCAAACATAACTTATTTTATTTATACAAATTTGATATAGTTACAATTTCAGCGTTCATTGTCGCGATTACACTAGGTACGTGATAAAAGTTTAAATTTTGTAATGCCTACACGTGCGTGCTTCAGTTTTTCTAGGGTTTGCTTGTTCATTCGACCGCTTGGGGGCGTAGAACGCACTCTAGGCATGCCATACGCTCCACTTGAAGCATTTCCAGCCGCCTACGTTATTGAAATTTAACACGGACGCTTTTGTGTGCTTTTTATCCACTGGTGATCCCATTTAATAATACACGTGTTTGCACGTAGTCTTTTTTTTGTGGTGTGGTCGAGATCTGTTTGTATTGTCTCCTTTTTTTGCGTGTTTCCAGGCAATTTTGTTCGAATTTGCCCTTGTTCTAATCTAATCAAATATTAGACCGTTTACGATGAAGGGTAAGTGAGACTGAAATATTTTGTATACAAAGCGTGGAATTTCTTGTCAAATCAATACAGTTTTTGAGCTTTATGTTGTCGTTATGTACCTAAGTAAAAATACCAAGTTTTTGTTGATATATCGTACAATTTTAGAATTATTGGAATGCAAGGTTTAAAAAATTCACACTATTGAGCTAGAGAAGTAGATGAGGGGTCATTTTTGAGCATTTTCCATAGTGTTTCTTCCGATAATGGGATTTTTGCCGTTTCAATTGATAATTAATACATTAATCTTCAACATTTATGTTTTAATTTTTAACAACAGTAATGATTAAGATGATTTAACGATAAGAGATATTGTACAGTTTTTAACAAAACATTCTCTAATGTCAGGTGATGAAAAACCATGTTAACATATTATTAAGGGCCAACATACTCCTCTAAGGAAATTAAAACAAAATATATTAATGAGAAAATAATTGTTTATTTAAAAGTAAGAACACTTATGCTAATGCCGAACTAATAATGTATATGCTCTGGAAATCTCAACCTGTAATATTTAAAATACAATCAAAAGAAAAGCAAAATCATCATTTAATACACTTCTCACAAAAATTAGTGGATCACTTTTCTCGAAACCTGTAACTTTTTAAATAATAGTTCTAGGTAACTCAAAGGTATACTTCAACGGCATATATTTAACTAAAGATAACTAAATAACCAACGTTGCAACTCTTAGTTACTTCGAAGTTACAAGTTAAAAGTGTAGTGATGGATTATGGATCTTGCGACCACATCGGTCAAGCTGATCCCACACGTGTTCAATAGGACTCCGGTCAAGATTAAAGGCCGGCCATTCCATGACCTGAATTCCACGTTCTTGTAAAAAGACGCCATTAGCAGCAGGTACCACAAGGTCCTCCAAAACTTTTTCGAAGTAATTCTATAATATATTCTACCAGGAACCACAACAAGACCAGTTCTGTTGTCTATACTGATTCCAGCCCAAACCATCACAGATCCACTACCAAATCTATCCACTTCCTGTATAGTAGCGGCTGCGTAGCGTCCACCAGGACGTCTATATGCACGTACTCGACCGTCGCAACGAGTTAAACGAAATCTGGACTCGTCTGTAAACAGTACAGGCGTCCAGTGACGAAGTTGCCAATCTCTGTGATCCAGAGCAAACCTCATTCGCGCTGCTTTGTGATGCTGCGTAAGGCGTGGTGCGCGGACAGGTCTTCTTGGTTTCAAATTCGCTTCTTTTAATCTGTTTCTAACAGTTTGATCAGACATTTCTATTCCATGTGCTCGTCTTAGGTCGTTTAGGAGGTCTCGTGCAGTACGCTGAGGTAGAGAGGAAAGGACAAGAAATCGGTCTTGATTTTGAGTAGTTTTTTCGATTTCAACCTTGTCCAGCTCTTCTAACATATTGGCCAGTCTCCCGAAACCGATTCTATGAACGCTGAATAACAGAAGGGGAAACTCGAAGGTCCCTGCTAACATGTCGAATAGAGTGGCCATGCTGAATAAGGGCGACAGCACGAGCAACTTGCACTTCACTAAGATGCCTCATTTTAGTTATAATGACGTTTCTTCATTTGTCATCGTTAGTAGGCTTTCATACGTAAATTCAAAGCATACTTGACATTTTTTCCATTTTGTTTTGCGTTATTAATGTTCATTTTTAAGTGTAACTTAAGCGCTCAGTACATTAATAAATAAAGGCTCCGTCGGTCGCTCGAGCAGGTTTTGTCAATACTAAAAGGCTTGATCAACCCGAGAAACTGAAGTCCATTCCTCATATTACATAATAATTACGAAGGGTTCCAGAATGATTCGGTTGAAACCACAACTTACAATAGTTCCTTATACATCTCTTCTTTTATTTTAACAAGAAAGGCAAAACCACTTACCACAATTTTCGCATCGTTTCGTTTGCAAACTCACTCAGCAAAGTGCACCTTCCACGAAGCAACAATACTAAAACCAGCGCTATCATCGCCAAATAAACGACGCATTTAGTCGATGAATTCCGTTCGGAATCCAACAAACACTAAAAGCAGAAGAAAAAAAAGCTACTATCTCCCCATCGAATGCAAAACAAGGGTTGCCAAACAAAGCTTACTTCGCAGTATCAAGAGCACTCCTTTTTTATACTAAGCGTTATCGTACCCTCGAACGAAGCGACACCGTAAAAAGCGGTATATAATTTTCTATTTTCTACTTCAGTGTAATATTCAATGAAATATGCAGTATTTTTGATTTGTAGAATTTTATTCTGATCTTGAGTAGATATTAACCTTATCTATCATATAATACAAAAAAAAAGCAGTAACATCATGCACACAGTCAAACGTTACAATAGTACGGTCAAACAAAATAGTATAGATAAAATTACTTGTAAAAAAATAAATATGTAGACGTACATACAAGTATAAAATAGTTTGAGGGGCATAAAAATACATTAAAAGTACAGGGAAGCAATTAATAAATACTTAGCGTACGCAAATACTTAATATAGAAAACACACGGATAAATATATAAATGCACTTCGGTCAACCATGAACACACATACTCGTTCACTCTTTTTCTGACAAACACACTTGGTGCAAGATGTTCCGCATCTGTATCTGTAAGAACAATGAAACATATTAGACAGACACAAAAATTAACCTAAAAGGAAGATTGCACATTATCTTTCTGTTCATATAAAACCCTTCAATCTTAAAGCAAATTTTCACAAAGAAACGTAGAAGGCTTTACTTACAGCTTTCATCCAGGTATGGCGTTCACGTTAAGACATCAATTTTTAATGGCTAATTGTCGTCGTTGGTGATCTACAAAGGCAATACAAGTGTTCTGCAGTGTGACATAGTATTTTAACCTACACCTACATGGTATCTAGATAAGTTTTAGTTCACTGTATCATTGTTACTTACCGGAGACAGAAATACAACGCGCCCAACTACATATGGCACTCGATGGTATGCGTGCCGGCGTTCGTTTGCAAAACAGCTGATCAAGCGTAGCGCATGCGTCTGGGCGTTACAATATCAACAAACCCGCTATTATAATAGTAAAATCACAACTTACGTTGTGATTTTACGAATTTAAGGTATATTTCCATTGTATTATTACTTAGAGATCATTGTGATTGAAATAATGCAGCAATATCGCTGTAATAGTACACAGACTTGTAAAAATAATTGGAATTACGTGCAATTTTTATACTTACCACATTTCTATTGTAATTTTCACAATGATTTATGTGTAATTTTACAGCCATTTTTCTCAGTGTACGTTAAATATATCCAGCTACTAGCTTTTATTGGGCATTTTACAAGACAGATTTTCAATAAGTTGATAAGTGGATTTATTGGACGTTTTATTTGCGTGTTAGTTTGCGTTGGTAGACCTGTAAATCTAGGTGATTGTAATCGTACCATTTACTGTATGAAAAGAAAAGATCAATCACCTCCGGCACCTCCACCATTTCTAACTAACGATACACATTGTGGTTTCTAATGAATCAAAGGAATCTGTCAACCGTATATTGTCATAATAGGTTACTATTTGCATTGTAGGAGTCGTCGGTGCGCCTACAATATCGATTAAACGATAATTACGGATCCTGAATAGGTAGTAAAGTTTGGTGTGGTTACGTCTGGACTCATTAGAAATTAGCGGTTGGAAAATTACGAAACCTAATGACGCTAGTGCACACAGTCGTGTAGATATTTTATGTGTCTACCTCGGTCAGTTTGTTTGAAAGTGTAATGTTTGTTGTCGTGTTCAACCACAGTGTTCAGCAGGTCGCTGTTAAAGTGTTATTTGTATGTAAAGCCGGGGCTACATATTCGTATACTTGCCAAATATCAAATATTTGCCACATGTTAAATATTTGGCAAATATATTTGCCACGCAAATCGAAAATTTTTGTTATTGATTGGTCTAAACGATGCCATAAGTGATTTATTTTTCCTTTTAAGTTCGTTCACCGAATATTTTTCATCCATCCTTGATTACCGGCTGATTTTTATAAAACTAAAAAAAAATTATGACATACCTACAAATTTGTACAATATTCGTTTGTGATTTCGGGCCGTCAGAGTTGCACTGCAACAGTAAATGCATCGGACGTTGATACATCGCCACATAGCATGTTCTAATACGTGAAAATCTTCTTTGAGGACTTGCTACATGTGCGTACCGAATGGGTACTAGCTATTTTTTTGATAGTTCGCCTTATTTGCACATTAGCTTTTTCAAATCAAACTGATAATTTGATTACGAACCAACAAGGTTTTATTTTATAATGCCGACATATTTTTAATTACATAAGTGCAGAATTCACTGCGTACTAACAAGGGCATTCTTGTGGAAATTTACAAAACAAATCTTGTCGAATTCATCAGCTTTCTGTATTATTAATTCGCAGCATCTAACTTTAACAGACTGTAAAGCAATACAATTGGTCATTTGATGTGAACTAGTTTAAATAAATTATTATTTTAATGAGAAAAAATATATTTTTTTTATTTAAATTAGGAAGATATTGCCCATAGAAGAAATGTCCTACTAAATCCAATTGTACTACTAGGTTCGTTGTATAAATATGTCCTAACAATGTCTGAAATACAAATCGATTACATACTGAAACAAAAATTTAAACACATTAGCTTTCAAAATATCACCTTTTTCTTGAATAAAAAAGCTACACAAAATTGTCTCTACTAATAAAATATTTTTAACCGCTTTTGTATCTCTTCAATTAATAGACATCATAAAAATCAACAAATATATAAATACAAGCAATTAAAGTATAATTTTCCAAATATATTATTTTATAGACATGCTGTCTATAAAATTTTTATGATGTTTATTGCTTGAAGAGAAACGAAAACGATAAAAATTATTTTAATAGTAGAGACAATTTTGTGTAGCTTTTTTATTTAACAAAAAGGTTATATTTTGAATGCTCATAAATGAGTATCATCTATATTGTTCATAGAAAAGCATCAACTTAGGATACACTCTGTATGTGGTGTACGTTTTCCATGGAAAGAAATAACATTGCGTTTATGTGGACAGGTAAAAAAACAATTTTTTTTTTATTTCTGTCTGACGGTTTCCGGAAAACTGTCTGTCTGACGGTTTCACAAAATTACAATTTTATGCGGTTTTCGCCCTTTAGAAAAATCGAAAATCTTACTAATAATTACTAATAATAATAATAATTATTATTATTAATTTTGTTGGTGTAATCCGCCTTAAGTGAGGACTACAGTTTGACAGGTACAATTGTTCGATTGTATTTAAATAATTATAAATTTTTACCATTAATTATGATTTTAAACATTTTAATATGTTTCTTGACTGCATTTGATCTTCTTGTACACTGTAGATTAAAAATTTAGTATTACTAGACTAATACAATCAAAATCAATCTCATTTTAATTAAAACAAATATTTTTATTGGATGAATTTTTCATTCTTGCGTTTTTATTAATATCCTAATATCCTGATTCCAATATTTTAAATCTGTAGTATTTTTAGTTACAGGCCAGTTTGACATTTAAACATTAAGTTAATGAATGCAAATAAACTTAAAACAACTTTTCAACGGTTTTAAACAACGATATTATAAATTACATTGTGAAAAGCTGATCTTTTATCTTGGAAAATTTTGATGATTTTAGTGGTCGTTACGAAACAATTTACGCAACAACTTATCCCACCATCGCCATCCACAGCAAAGTGAGTTCACTAATTGAACTACCTTATATTAATGAATATGCAATAGAACTAAATCATTCCAACGTTAAATCGGAAACAACCAAGCATCGATGCATCTCTAATCCGCACTCCACACATCTCACCGCCTTTCAATTGTTGTTCCTAACCTCAATACCGACTCAACCGTCTCCTCGGTCTTGTCAAAGATTGCCGTGGCGTCCTCGAACGCCGAGGTCTTATTTCCTCATCCGGGCCGCTTTTCTGGAATTGAAGTCGACGAAACAAAAGAAGGCGGCCCGCACTTTAATTATATCCCCCAGCTCTCGACGACGGAGAAACAATGCCCTGCTGGGCGATAGGTCGTGTGTCTTCCGCAGTAATCACTCCGGGTCTGTATCCGGGCGGCCACTTCCTTCCACCGTGCAATTCATTCCGATGCATGCGCCCTCTTTGTAAGAGGGCAAAAAAAAGAGATAGAGACGTTCTTCCCGCTGCAGCAGGACTCGGGAATAGACGAAGATTAAATTCCTGTTGTTCGTCGTTGGAATTGATACGTCGTTTTGGTGCTGGGGCTTATAGGTTTATCTACCACTGGTGTTTTGTGGATTTTTTTATATGATAATATAATTTTTGGCTACTGTAAATATACAAGCATATGTAGAAAAGTCTTAGCTATCAAATGAAACTTAGTACAAGGACATAGGACGTTCCTTACTCAAGTTATATCGATTCAAAATTGCAGTCATAATTGGCGGAGGAGCCGGAGTATTTTTTTCGCTTGAAGTTTTGACGCTTATATAGAGGATTTTGAGGATGTTTTCTCGCACATAAATGGACGTGCATCTTTGTTTTCTATACTGGGTGATCACTAATTGTATCGGCAGCTTGAAGATAACGGCATTCGACCTACAAAATAACGAGTTTAGTGCAACTTTTTGACATTACGTTGTCTCTGGAATCTTAATAATCTATAAACTATACATCGAGAACATATAACTATGTCGAAAATATAGAAAATCTTAATAAATATGAATCCGATTGTGTATTGTATATTCAGGATGACAATTTTTAGCACAGATACTGATTAATTATCTAAAGAAATGTATCTTATCTTTTTTAGTTTTCAATATATAACCAAAAAGTTAGATCAAAGTTTTCATACTAGAAGCTAGTTAACAAACTAGGACTGGACCTAGTTTCTCTTCCAAGTTTCATACTAGACCTGCGCATTTAGGCGTTACCAACTGCTTCCCAACAAAATAACACGATGAATATAACCTACAAATATACGGGTTGTTTACATATACATACTGTTAGCATACAGATTGTCGGTTATTTGTATTACGGTGTTGAACACTGAGTCTGAAAACTTGCTGCTCTGACATCCGACACAAATTCTGAAATATTACAAGCTGCAATTTGCGGACTGTATAACAAACTTTTAAAGGATTCCCCTGAAGCAATGAATCTAAGTGTTACCATCAACTGACATTTTGATGAAATACACTGACGTAATTGCGTGTTTTTGCATTGTTATATTATATTCAATAAGACTTTGCAATTTTTCAAATAATTTGTAGTCCGTTCTTAACCAATTTAAATACGAGTCTTCCTCCTCTAGTAAAAGTTCCTTGTTGGAAGAACAAAACAAGAGAATATGTAGGTATATATGTTTAATCTATCACACACAGAAAAGGGATCTCTCGAACGAAGAGAGAATTACTTGGCTGAAGTAGTTGGTAGGTTCGTATATATGCGAGAGATTATTGACTTCAACCAAGAAATTTTATTTCTTGGAATAATTACTAGATTTAAGAAAGTGGTTACTCTGGTGAAGTAAGTAAACAGTCTTGAATGAAGTGTATATTTTTATTCCCGGTAAATATTTTTAGCTACTTAATATAAGAATTTTAAAGATTTGGCACAAATACGTTTTCTATTGCTAATTAACAAGATAGGTATGTTATATTTACTTACTCGTTCTAAACTGTTGCATGCGTTACATCGAACTATTCCGTGTTGAAACGTTTATTGTACACTATAAATCACAATACACATCCCCAATAAATCACAAGGCACATCCCCTACGGGTACTTCGTTGTTTTCGTACTAGGTTAGGTTCCGTGGCGCCAGCACGTGCCAGCACCACGCGCGGGCGCGCGAGCCTTGACAAAATCACGGTGCGCATATTTATTCCAGAGAAAGGGATTACTTGAAAGAAGTGAGAATCACCGCAGTTAAATAATTGGTGGGTTTTTATTCAGTAAACAATACTTAGTTATGTTAAATGTCTTATATTTTCTTGGATCAAGTAACTACGCATTTGGATGGATTTAGTATTACTTCGTTGGAGAAATTAACATTTTTTGGACGAAAAATTCAATTACTTCTTTCAATACAATATTGGTTCTTATAAAGAAAGAATTTATTTGTTGACAGCATTTATCTGAGAAATTATTTTACTTATATTGAGTATGTGGCATTTCTTGATTATAATTGTTTCTATAATTGAGTCAACAGTATGATCTTTATAAATGTATTGGCTTTGATTTACAAAACCAAAAATTGCAACAAAAATTGAAGCGCTCAGAATGAAAAGTGGATAAAGACCATAGGAATCCCTATGTTTTTATCCACTTTTCATTCTCATGCCTTCAATTGTAGATATGTGCAATGTGGCATGCTCCTAATACATGACGCAGATGCTCTTAACACGATGAGCAGATGCTCTTAACATAAGACGCAGGATTTTGAACAGGATTTTAGAACTGCTATTTTGTTGATAAAATGTCTCACAGAAAAGTTTTAACTAAACTTGAAACACAGACGTAGTTTCCTGGTACTAGTGTACGCGCTTTTAGAAACACAAAATACAAAAACTTGGCCATTTTTAGACCGGATTCGTAATCGGCACAGAAAATCTAACTAGTTACAAGTTACAAGTCTAAGTTTCAAGTTTTAAAGCTGTTCGCATATCTTATGTAGGTAAGCTCTGCCATGACAGCAACTTGGCGCATTTACCTCAAAATACTAAGCATAAAGTACGTACTCGTTTTTGTTGTATAAAAATCCTGTGCATTAAATGCATTAAATGTCACATATATATATATATATATATATATATAGTTGATAATAAGTAACGACCGACTTCGTTGGAAATTAAACGTACGAAATATCGTGGGAAATTCGGTCAGAAGGGCGTTATAAAGGAAACTCCTTTTATCTTCGTTCAAATTTTCGTTTTAATTTAAAACTTCATCAGGAATATATATATATATATATATATATATATAAAGCTAGAACTTGTTTCATTAAAATCGAAGGATGCAGATCCTAATATTTCAGACATACGCTAACTCTTTACATAGCTAAAACCCACTCATTTTCACAGGCAATTTTCTAATTACCAACATTCAAACAAAACAATACATCCTTTCAGTTTACAGTTTCCCCACACAAAGTCAGTATAAACGACACCACATCACACACGCAGTCGAAATTCGCTTCAAAGCGCCATCTACCGATGCAAAACCGAGTCTCGAAAGAGATGCGGGTTTTCCCATAAATTCTCTGTATTCACAGCGCAGACGAGTGCAAACAAGAATAGATTCGTTTGCATTTCGTACTCCGCGTCGGTCGGCGGCCGCTAAAAACGGAAAAAAGCGCGCGAAAAAGCGTAAAAAACGACGCGGCGGCTTTGATGTGTCTGCGAAACAATGTCTGCGTTTGCATGCGCCAACTTGTAACACATGAATAAACCGTTCTGGCCATGAATATGCAGAGGAATTTTCATTTGTTCGATTCGTTGCGACGAGCGGGTGGGCCTACTAGATCGACAATTCGTGCTACGGAATAATAAATTAAATCGTGAGATATGCGATGTATCTCGTTGTATTGAATTTGTCTAGTTTTGTGTAGATGGTGTGTGTAGATTGTTTTCGTATGCTGAACGATGGCTATCTGTTATCCGTTCGTGTTTGTATGATGTGATTCTATAGGAAATGCGTTCTAAGTTAGAACAGTATTGAATCCTGTGTGTTGAAGGTTTATAATATTCATAACTTTGAGACAACTTAAGAGTAAATATTAGTCACCGGCCTCAAAAGTTCGACGAAACTGAGGCGCGAGAGGAGGGAACAAGCCGCGCCCACTGTACACTCCGCAGAAAATGCAAGCAACACACTGATTAGATGAGGGGAACAGCGGTATCGTTCTTTGGCGGCGAAGATCAAAGGGGCCGTGCGGTGTCGACTGGCGCCGAACCGTTTCCTAATAATTTTGTGTATGTGACTATCGCATGTTCTGAAATGCTTTTTTTGTATATGTTAAATAGAAATGCAATTCCACAAAACAATACAGTGATACAAATTAATTAATTGCTTTATTATAACATTCCTATTTTACTACTAACTATGGTTGAACATTTTACCTTTTGTATGTTGAAAAAAAATTGTAGTTTTGGTAAAACAGACAGCTTTTCTTACATAAATCATTTATTGCTTTACATTTATCATTAGAATTAGTAACTAATTATCAGTTAGCTCCGAAGAAGCGAACAGCATGGTTCGAGAAGACAGTAATTATGAATTTTTACTCACGGCATAAACCGGTAACTATTTAGCATCTAAATTTAAATGACTCTGACCGTGAAAGCATTCGTACTCAGATACTTATTTAAATCCATTTAACGTTTTCTTTGTGCATCAATAATCTCGAATGTCTCGTTCGTACTTAGCAGAGATCGATACTTTCAGGTAAAACACACCTCATATAAAAATTCAAATTTTTATCGGGTGACGGAAGTAGGTGTTAGTAAATATAATATTCCTATTTTAATTCTAGATACAGTTGGATCCTGTATTTTGAAATTTTACTCAAAATTATTATTGCTATGTATAGACTTGGTAGTATACGTACTTCAATTTCAATTGTAGGTAAGAGAAAAAATAGCGATTTCGATAAAACAGGCAGCTTTATGTATATGTATAAGTCATTTATTATATATTATATAGATACATGTTCAAATATTTTAGACCTTTATAAAAGTTTTTTGCCATATATGGTAATCCGGCACGCTTACGCCTATAAGAGAGTATTGCCCAAATTAACTAGCGAAGTTAATTAGCGAAGAATTACACTACACGTATAATATCTAGATATACACTTACCGCAGGTACTCTCGCAAGTTATTAGTTTTCTTAGAACGCGGGCCACATAAAGGCAGCTGATTTTTTAATTTGCCCATATTTCTAGCGTCTGTTCTACGTCTGTTGTACAACAAGTAGAACTAAAGCCAACCATCCTACAAAGATTGCGATTGCCCTGAATGCATTGCCAAGCGACAAGTGTTTGGTATTAATATTATTTTCTAAATCTAAATACCAATATATTTGAAATTCTATGACGAAAAATAAATGACTGATTAAAAATTAAATTACTTGTGTTTCCTTAGTAATAATTTATTTAACTCCTATTAATTATTTAGTAGTTGTAACATTGTAAGTAGGTATTGCGGTACTGCAATATAAACCCTCGCGGGAACATGCGCTCCTAATTTATAACTCGCTCTTTGCTGTCTGCGTAGAGTCCATCAGGACGGCAAAAAATTATTTCTCGTATTCGGTTTCTAGCCTATTTTGGTCGAAATTCAACAATTCATGTTGATCACATACACTTCCGCAAGAACATGCTGTCCTAATTTATAAGCGAGTCGTTGCTATCTACGTAGCACCAGCACGGTAAAATTTATTTTTCGTATGGCTTTCGTTTGCCGGGCGCGACGTCGCTACACCTCCTGTGTCAACATCGATCAATATTTTTGTTAGGCCGAAATTGCTCAATATTTGTGATTCCCCTGGCTACGTATTCATGCTGCTGCTTCAGACTGTACCATTTGAATTTGATTGGTCGAAGAAAATGATGTGGTGTTTATCCAACAGATGGCTGCACCGTACGACTATAAAATATGTTATTCTCGTCTCATTCACATGTTCAAAAAACCAACGGTTAAATCATTACAACATTCATATTTTGTTGTCATTTTTTTTTACACAAATTCATGAAGGCTCAATACGAAATGTTGTAATATTGCTTTTTTGATGTTTGGTTCGGATTTGGAAAAAAAATAACAAAAATTACCAATTATTGGCTTCTTTAGCAAGGGTAAAAAACAAAACAACAACGCATGTATTACACGTGATTATTAACACACAATTAAGCTCAGGATGTTTGGTTTTATGTAGTGTTGTTTTGTAGTACGCTACTACCTCTAGTGATTCCTCTTAACAAAAATAAATAATATTTCGGCACATCGCTATTATTGACGTACTTCGCTCTGATGTAATTTATTACCTCCCATTTCTCTTTATTACAGAAACAGCTGGACAGAGATGCTCTGGATGATAGCGTTTGCAGCTGGATTGCTGGGATCTTGCATCTGCGACGACGTCGGTAAAGTGAGACGTCGAGAGCTAGACAATCAAATATACTTCGAGAGCACGGTAAGTTTGAAATTAATTTTAACGTTACGCGCAACAGCACAGAGAGAACTGGAGAGAAGATTTGCCCCACGACAGTTCTCATACTATTGAGTAAATATAGAGATTGGATCTAGCTAGCTCTCGCACAACTCAGTCTCGTACTATATATTAAGTTTATAAACTTATATAATAAAATATGTTTGTGTCTGATATGTTTTCAATTTCAAATTGTTCGAGAAGGTCCATTTTTATAATAATACACCGCATAAATTATTGTATAGTTTTCTTTTCTTGTTTTTTTTTTACATACTTCAGCATAGCAGAAATGTTCTACATGTTCTGGAAAACCGCAACAAAAGCAACCTAACAACCAAAACAAGAAACGAAGTCTCATTAACAGTACCTACAAATTCCAGATCCCACCCGATTCCGTATTCCATACACACCCCTATCAATTTATTCCCGTTACAAGCATAGCTTCCCAAAATTCTTGTCCCTCATTAGCGTTATATACGTTTTACAATCATGTCTAGCCGTGAGTTTCCCTCGTACTCTAGCTAACCGTCGCCTACTTCGTTTTTGCGTCTCCTAACGACTACGACGGTGCTGCCTCGCTACGGGCGAATAGTTAACTTATTCATTATGGTTAGTTAAACAAGTTGGCTCCGACTTCGGTCACCTTATCTCCTCAGCACCCAGTTTTCGGATCTAGAAGTCGTTGAGTTCGTCGTCATGGCCAACTTCGTGGAAATCCATAACTAAGCCGCGAAGGTCTCGGGTAGAAACTCGAGCAAAGAAGTTGCAAAATCCTTCTGCGGTAGAAGTTCGAAGGGTGACATCTAGCGGGCTTAACTGAGGGTTAACGGTTTTAGGTTAAGGTTCGAAAGAAACTGCATGGCTCATTTTGTTTTCTGGTGAAAGATGCGCTATTTTTGGGTGCTGGGATCTATGCCGTTGATATTTTGATTTCTGGAACGATCTGGATGGTGAAGTACCAAAACGGTGACTTTGGATACTTGTAATGATAATAATAATTTTTGGTTATTTAAAACAAACTAATTATAACAATAAATTGGTCTCCTGCATTTGATACTAGTGCAAATATTTATGTTTTTACCATTTTTAATGAAACAGTATAAAATAGGTCCCTTCAGTCTGCCCTCTCTACCTCATGTACCTCATCTTCTTGCATCTGGAATTTTTAGTGTTCTCTTTTTCTTGGCGCTGCTGTTTCTGTTCTCTTTTCGCTCCCTTTCTTATTTCCCTAGAATGTTAGTCAGTAAAAATTCATTTTTATCCACGTACTCATTGAGTTATTGTTTAACAATGATTTCAAATATTTGCTAGTTTAGCATAGTTTTGCATAGTTTTGGTAACATGTTGATAGGGCGAAACTGTTCGCATTTGGTGGTATTTACAATTTTTTATGTTGGTATTACGGTGCTTACTTTCCAAGAGTCAGGTACCAAGAGTCAGTACTTTCCAATTTAATCACTACTCCCATATTCAGAGACTAGTTCATTAAATTTGTTATAAATTGGCCCCACGATAGATAATGAATCCTTTACTACTTTAATTGATATAGAATCGGTGCTGTATGAAATTTTTTATTATTTTTATTTTATTATTATCTACGTAAACGAAAGCCACTGAACAATAATTGTCTTAAGAGGGTTACATGCTAAACACGGGCGCATAAAAAGCAGATCGGAGTCGAAACTATTGTACTGATGTATAAAATAAGGTACTGTTGGAACGTGTAAGCATAGGGCATTGTTCCGGGATAAATATAAAATTCAACCGCGCTTGCTTTAATTATGAACTTAATTAGAGAAAAGAAGTTAATTTTTGACACTATATACTGGTTGATTTAATATGCTTTCATGGTGATTAAACAAATCGCATTAATTCCGGAACAGGAGCTAATTTATGGGAGACATTTTAAGGCATAGCTCTTTAAAATCGACCCAGCCGTTGTCAAGTTGATCTGCTTTTTATGCACTTGTGTCGAATTACTACGAACTGTCACCTCGGAGCTCTGTAAAGAAGGTTTCTGTAGTAACGTCCAGAGACCGAGACAAGGGAGAAGAATACCAACAGCTCAAAGGGCAGAAATCGGTTCAACGGTTCACCGTTAGATGGAACCACATCCTGGGCGTACTGCAGACTTAAGGCCGACGTCGATCTCACTAGCATTAACGCCCCTCTTAAGAGCGTTGTCCAACAGCTGATCGACAGAGGCTTGGCTGTTTTTGATAAGTTTAGAAAAATCAGTCGAGAATTGGTCTTTGCGTGGGGATGTCGACGTTTTCGCTAAAGCTACTTTGGAACAAGAGACTTTGCCGACGTGCGGTCAACATTATATGATCTAACGTCTTTAACGCTGTTTCAATTTATTTTTGCACACGTAAGCAGGCGTCTAGTGATTTTACTACGCTGACCAAACATAACATGGTAGATCTAAAAATTACTGTGATAAATTGTTGACATAACCTATGTGGAGTATGTGAGATATTTTTCATATATTTATATGATAAATAACTTCAACATTTGTCTACTGTTTATGAAGTGATATATGCAAAAACACACGTACTATGAATACACGCACACGTACTATGAATATGTGGAATATTTGAAAGCGTATTGAGATTATGCGCCCATATACATTTATACCTCCTAAAAAACAAACCCCGTACCAATAACTTTGGTCACAGATTACTTACTCTTGGTACGATAGATTATGCACGCATTTCTCAGCCGATAATACACTTATGCCTAGCTACTGAAAAACAAATACATATCGACCCATGCAACGAAGACTATCGTAACTAACAAACTAAATGTAGTTATTATAGTCTTTGTTGCATGGGTCGATATTACATACGTATGTACATCCACAGCACAGGGATCTGATGACGTATAAGAAAAACAAAACAGTTAATAAGTTATTCTTTATTTACCAATTTGTAATTCATATATTATTTATAAAAGACAAATAGAGAACATAAGCTTTATTAATATTATATTATAATATCAAAATCACAAAAATGTTGATCCTCGCTATCATGAGACCACACGCATACGGGTCGTAATGCTTGTTCGGTTCTTCGGGGCTAATTGCAATACTATCTGCGGTTTGTTGTGTTAAATGTAGTCCTCCATACACTTTGCACTTGAGAAGAAAAACATCTGGAGTCAGTGGTTGACAAGTCGACTATGTCCCATTATACATTTCTCATATAATAATGTTATAGACGTCTCCAGTAATATTACCAAAAAATTTGATAAAAAATCGGTAATCTTCAGCATACCTCGATAATTTAATTGTCAGTTCATGGAAATTATGAAAATTAGTAATCACATCTCTTGTCTAGAAATCCTCTTCGATCAACAAAATAGTACGTAAGGATTTTGATTCCTCGTAATGTGATTTGAATCCAATTACAAAACCCGTAATGATCTTCTGCATCATACCATACTTGGAGCTTGAATTCTCTGGTAGTAGAATGGATAAAACAGCACTGTTTATATGTATATTCTGCTAACTAAGGTTAGTTAACAATAGAAAAGAAAATTTTAAAAAACAATAGTATACTTCTTTAGGCACAAACCTGATTGATGTCTGATATAATAGTAGAATTTTTATTTCTTTGTGCAGTGTCCCCAAGTTTTCTACATTTTCAGATTATATCGGATTTGTAGGTTAGAACTCTCGAAATCTGTCCCAGTAAATATAAATGTGAATTTTAGCGAGTAACAGCATTTTTTTGTGGTATATGGTAGATAGAGATAGACCCATTACTATTATCTTCGTCTAATGACGACTAGTTCTCGAGAACATCGTAGATGGACACACTGTTCAGACTCGAACATGGATGGAAAAATTGGGAAAATACGACGCCGATTCTTCAAAGGTGTGGCTTTATTTCTTTTCATTTATTGGATTTTTTTCAAATTGTACATTGACATAAAGTGGAACTACTGCGGCGCATCGCAAAAATACATAATTGAAATGTTATTCCTGAAATCAGGATATCACCCGTCCTCCAATTATACGTCTATCTTTGACCAGCAATTGTTTAAAATTGGGCATGGGTATAATAAATATGGAGATGTGACGCACTAGAATAGTTCATTCAGATTGTTGTAATCTTATAAGATGCTATCATTATTCAATAATTAACCCACATGAGCATTGAACTGTTTGAATAATTGGACCAATAGGGGACCACCAGAGCTGAGCAGAACAGACCTGAAGTTAGGCTGAACCAGCCTCTTAAACTGGAATTGTTCGTTGTGCGATTTATATGGAATTTTGTTGCTGATTGTGTTAAAATTGAGCTATTTATCTGAGAGATGGTGACAATGAAATATGTAGTTAACTTGTCTACCTTGACGCATTCTTCTGCAATTACAACGTTGTTAAAAACAACTTTCTTAATGGTTAGTGGTCTATTGTTATCCATTATAGTTTTAGAATTGTCCATGTTTTCTCTGGGTCGTTTTCATTCTAGTATATTTTATTTTTCAAATATTCGACTAACGTGGTCGACTTTTATAATTTCTGCTATAAATTGGAATTCTTTCACACGCAGATGTACTGCCACCTATTTTCATTTATGTAAATTAATAGGTTCCCATTGAAAAAAGGCCAAATATTGAAAACTGGTTAATAATTACCACTACTTATGTAGTGGTCGGTCTGTTAAATATAGCAGGCTATCGATCGGCTAGTTCTACATGCTGCCGCCTTTAGTGGTCGATTTTAAGCTTTTAGCTCATCAACATTATTTCTGTTTTTGTGTTTTCTAGACTACATATACACTGCATATAATCCATACAATAATTAAAGAATAACCTTTCTTTTAAATCTATTTTAACCACGTTTTCGGTTCATACGTAGAACACAATGGCATCCATCTTGCTCGAGCGTAGTCATTGATTTCGATTCACTCGCCCTACAACGCTAGGGAATGATGGACGACAACGGTCGTTTTGTCTTCGACCTACCATTATTCCTGGCTCTGTTTTCATAAGCGCAATCGCTCAGAGCCAGCGAAAAAAGCCCATTCAACCGTTTCATAAAAAAATACGGACCAACTCCGAGAGAATTCATTATAAAGTTCCAGCAGCTATATTGGAAGTTATTTTGTATCCCAAAAGGTTCTTGAACCTTTACGTACCTAATACCCAACAAAAATTGTGATAGAAAAGTGATTTAAAGTCGCTCTAGACGTAATTCCGCAAATGCGCGCCGCGGTCGAACAAAGTTATTTCGCATGCGAGTCACCCGTAACCTACAATTACCATCCCTTTTTTTTTAATTTACCAGTTCGTTTTATCTGAAACACTCTGTACAAATAAATCTCTTTAATATAGTTCAAACTTTACCCGCAAAAAGTCACCCTCGTATATCTACGAACTGACGTCAGGCGTGGCGCGTATTTGCTACAGGAAACCACTCACGTTTGCTTTTAGTATGGCGTCGCTTTCCACCAAAGTTCGTCGATCTTTGATCTAGATTTTTTTCCTCTCTGAAGGTGCGAATTTAATCAGGATGGATGATATCGTTCTTTGGCTATGCCTTCGCCTGTAGGCATGGAAAATCCGGTCTACCGTGAAATATGACTGAAATATTCTTTGACTGGTGGCAATGCGGGCTCTACGCTTTTTGATGTGGTCGTGCGTCGCTGAAAATGGAAATAACGGGGAGGCTTAGTACCTACTCGAGAATGGATCGTACGATAGCGTTGATAAGCGCATGAAATGATACATTTATTTTTATATTTCAATAGATGGTAGTAATGAGGCAATATCGAGTGACTAACACACACGTTGTCTCCTTATTCAAAAAGATTTATAGAAATAATTACTGGCAGGTCGTTAAGTTGTTGGTATCTTCTAGGTACTCTACATGGGCGCCGTTTGATAATGTTCCAGGGGGGGGGGGGCAATTTTTTTTTAGTATTAAATGGTGACGTAATATTAACGACTATGCCATTAACTGTTTTGCAGTATCTTCGTCTTGTGTTATTTTTTGTTCACATTTTTTTGTTAATAGCCATCCATGGTCGTGATCCCTGTATGCTCGACAACACTTACTTATTATATATTGATATTCATTGAATTTCAAGTCATTTTTCCGTCTTTCTATCGTTTGTTAATGTGGGATTAATATTTTTAATTAATAATTGTTTGTAAATATATTTTGTTTCTGAATCATTCTTAATCAACTCTTATTCTAGAATTTAAGATTTTGTATGATATTCAACCAATATTGTAGCCTTTTTATTTCTTTTTAATACGGTTTATTTTACTATTATACTTGTAGGGCGATAATGTTAGGTCAACTACTAACTTTTGAACGAAATCATGTACGGAAATGTATTGTGTAAACGCTGGAGAGAGTCAGAAAATGTTACCAGTATTACAACCAGCATAGATAATCTATTGTCATGTATCATAGGATGGCCCTTTTAGTACCAAATAACTTTTGTCTGAAATTTTTATTATTTAAGGTTTTTGAAACTCCCTTTTCATTAACCGAAGTTTTGTAATTAGTACCAATTTTGGCCAATAATGGGTTATCTTTAAATCTTTTTAAATTATTTGATTTTAAAATATTATTCTATGATACTTCATACAACCTACTTTACTAAAGCAATTTCTAAAGTTGGTACAATATTCCAGCTCTCTGCAGTTCCTAAAGTGGACATGAGTTCCCGAACTCTGGACATGAGTTCGTTATCAAAAGTTGGTCTACTATCAAAAGTTGACTATCAACCTTATCCTACATATTGTATTTTATTATCCTACATTTCAACGGGTAGACTTGGACATACAGTCTACCGTAAGAAGACACATACCGATCGGTACTTGAACGCCAAATCACACCACCACCCCCAACAGAAGAGAAGCGTTATTAACACTTTGTTCAACAGAGCCGAGAAGGTATGCGACTCTAGCACTTTGGACGACGAACGGAAACACTTGGAGTGGGCCTTACGTCAGAATGGATACACCAAGTCTGACATACGGGGTGTCACACAAAGAAAACCGCAAGTCTCAGAGGAACCGCAAGAGTCAAAGGGGTTCGCTTGCTTACCATACGTAAGTGGGGTATCAGAGAGAATCGGTAGAGTACTGAAGAAATCGGGTATCACGGTAAGGTACAGAGCACCAGCTAAGGTAAAGGATCTTTTGCCTAACCCAAAGGATATCACACCACTCCTGAAGAACGAAGGGGTATACAAGATAACATGTGAGTGCGGAACATGTTATGTAGGACAGACAGGACGAAGCATCGAATGTCGAATCAAGGAGCACAGTAGGGACACCCGGCTAGGCAAGATTCAACAGTCCGCTGTTGCTCAACACTGCCACGAGTCGGGACACACAATGGATTTCGATGACGCGAAGATGTTGGCGAGAGTGGGTAATTATCATCGAAGACTTATTAGAGAAGCCATCGAAATTTGCAAACATCCTGACAATATCAATCGCGAGGACGGTACTGACATTAGTAGGGTCTGGAAATCGATCCTAACGCGGTCAGGTGGAAAAACACATGGAGCGGTAGTTCCAGATGTGCGCAGTGAGGTGTAAATACAGGTATATAAGGGAGACAACTTGGTAGGTCTTCAGTATTCAATTAGCTTTGAAGAAGCGAGCAACATGGTTCGCGAAACGTCAGCATTAACAAATCTTGACACACGGCATAACCCGGAAGCAGTTTATTTTCTTATCCTACATATTCTACGCTTTTAGTTTAACACCCAGTGTAATGAAGATAAACTGCGCAGCAGTATCAAAAATTGCGAAGTAATGGAATCTAATAAGTACGATCAAATAAAAGTGCATACAACAATACTTATTTTGGACTACAGCGCAAAATTTAGATACCGTATCTTGTCATCTTGTGACCCTTTCGCGACTGTTACGAGAGGGCAATATCGCAATATCTAATAAAACTGACATTGATGACAATAGCCGATAATAATCGGATTTTTTTTCGTCCTTCAGTATACGAAAATATCATTGTTGAATCTTTGTGGGGACACGAAAGATGCTAATTGCCCGCTATGCGTTTAGTTAATAATTTTCAAGCCTAGCCGCGAAAATATTTTACACACAGGCCGGGCGGCGACCGACCTGTCTGTCCAATAAATACATAGCTTTCAATTCGGTTTGGCATTTGCGAGATCGAGCTGATCAAAAAGATCAACTTGATCTATGATCAGAAGATCCATCTGATATGATAATAACCGATTTATTTATCGATCAGATTTATCAATAGTAATGCACAAATGTCACGAATGTCATTTGGCATGATAATTACATTATTCATAATTTCTATCCACGTTATTTGCAAATCTTCAATAATCTTTGATGGAAACTTCATGAAATTTGCATAAAACATTTGATAAGGACTTGACAAACAAAATTTTCAAAACATTGTTAGTGTAATTCAAGCATAATATTGGGTTACTCAAAATAAAAGACAGGCAACAATCAGTTATATGACGTCAAGTTTCGTAGTAGGAGAATTCAAAGCTAAAGCAGGCATGAATTTAGATTTACGTAGGTACATAATGTATATTATTTATATAATTTAAAATGTATGTACATGCGTAAATCTATCCAACGAGCGTTTCTACGTTTCAACGTCTTACGAAACGTATACATATACATCAGACAATTTAATCGTATAATCTGTACACCAACCCAACACCGGGGTTCCCATACACACCCTAAAGAGGTATCGACCTAAATAATTCAACGTAATAAGAAGAGTGTATACCGCGTTCCACTGCGGAATTTTGACCTATTAATAATTCAGTGCCACCAACCTTACAAAGGAGAACACTTCGACGTATACACAGTACACACATACATGCCCACACTCAGTATATGTGTGTGTATGCCAGCTCCCTCCAAAGTATTGTATACCATATAGTTTATGGTATCATGTCAAAATTTGACTAAAATTACTAAGTTTGCCATTTTATGTGTAAAACTTGTATCGGTAACGCACATTCTTTCTAAAAAATGTGTTATTTGAAATTTGCTGTAATACCCAATCAAAATATAACCTATAATTTATGACATTGGAAATTAATACGTCGAAAATATCGTCACATGAAATTTTACCGGCAAATATTTACCTTGTCGGTTGGTATCACTTGTAATGCGACTCGAGCGTCGATTTTCACGTAAACAGTGATTAATGCCGGCGATAGGGACGCCCCCGCACAATAAAGTTCATCAATTATCGCGAAAAGCCGCCCTCGCGTTAAAATCGTCAAAAAATCATCAATTTCGGGTTTTACGAGTTTTAAGGGCGCCGAGCTACCGACGACAGGGTAAATAGGGCCAGCCGTATGAATAATAACGTTGATTATTTCTGTCGCGTTATATGTGTGGACGGAGTTAACATGAATTAAGGCATTTTTAGTACGGATTGCGTATTTGCAAAAATGGTAGATGAAATCGTGTTATCAATTGATAATTTTCTATTAATTTATGCAAACTAATTCTCTCCTCATTTCGATTCATTTTCACAAATTTTAGTTATTATCTCAACTAAATTTCTCAAATTCTCTTAAATTTATAACAAATTTAATGGTTCTTAAATTTAACTTTGTCTAAAGGTGCTCCCACACGCAGTGCCAATAGGGGCCATCATTGGCCATCGGAGGGCTTCGCGTAGCGGGACCCAACTGTGCCAATGCACATCGCCAATATGTCGACCTTGTCCGATTTATTTCATTCTGTTTTAGCATTGTACGTACTACCGATGAAAAGTTTAGTTATCTATCTATGTGTTATCATATATACTGCATTATTTATGTTTGTACGTACTTTAAGGACAATGATGATTTATTATTTGCCCAAATGCCTGATTGCCCAAATGTAAAAACATGAAAACTTTTTTTAATATTTTGTAAATTTATTCACAATAATTATGGTTCTTATAAGCATTATATTAATCTTACAGTTACAATAAATAAGCAAGCAATAAATTAATATTCTGAAGACAATATTGAAGTCGTTATAATGGGTGACCCACGGCATAGGTACGTTTGTTTATTTTTTGTGTTTTTAACGCCGAAGGATGAACGTTGTGTTAATAGACAGAAAATGCCAATTTATGGGATGGTCTTGAGGTTAGTATGACTTCCGGGTTTTCCAGAAATGACGTCATCATTAAAATTTTAAAAATGAACTCGCACACAATGCGGAGGCATACGGTATTTAGATTCTGGGATTGCGGTCAACCTTACTCTCTAGGGTGGGGTGGGAAAGGTGAGGAAGGGGGTTGGAGGGAAGCGGGATATGAATCTACACACGATGGGGAGTCATACGGTATAGGGGTCCAAGGACTGCGGTCAACCCTCTTCCCTACAATCTTGACTACAATCAAACAAAGTTGCATTTATATAATTAACAACAATTAACTATTTATTAATTAACAATTTATAGATTAGTTTTAAGCGGCAAATTTAAATAATCTGATGTATTTAATGTATTCAACAAAGTTTAAAAACTATACTGGATGCTTTTCCTTATTTTGATTATCAGAAAAATATCAAAAAGTATATCTGTTACTAAAAATATTGGGTTGATAATAAATGTACCTACATAATATACATACACGGAGTTTTAATATCTATAACTAAAACTCCGTGTATGTAAGGGTTCTCAATTTTTCTTTGTATCTTATTATAAATAATTTCAGTTTTATTATATAAATTATATTTTAAATCAAAATTATGAATTCATCGATTTGACTGAAATGAAATATTTATATAAAGAAACGACACAAATTAACAGGGTCCTGCATAAAAATATAGACCACTCAGTGTGTCAGATCTTATCCCATTATATTCCGCATTTGTTGCTTGAAACATAAAGAAAATAAAAAGGGAGATTTTTTTAATGTCACGTGGCAAATATAAAAAACTAAATAATTTTGTTTCCTGTATTGCTGTATATTTGTATTCCTTAATGTAAGTATTTAATATTTTCGAACGTACTGTATAAATAATGACTGAAAAACATGTTTAATATTTAACAACCTTATTAAACAGTGTCCTCTTTCGAGGGTTCCCTTTTTTAATTCTAAGCAACAATGCACTGCTTAAAATAATAGGAGCTGCGGCAACAGCAATGATATCGTCTTCACTGTTCATTTTTAATTCTCTATGGGACGCTACGAGCCTGCTGCGATACACAGAAATGCCTTGCGCCCAATACCAACGTTGGCCAATGTTGGCGAAGTGAATGCGCACACTACGCGCACCGCGTCACATCACCAACGTTGGCGAGACGTTGGCACTGCATGTAGGAGCTCCTTAAGGCTCTAAGACTCCACTACTGGAGTCCATTTAGGTGTATCTCGGGACGAGAAGAAGATCATGTTCTTAGCACTTGGTTGGATAGCTTAGTCCTGAAGATGCCTCTTGCAACTGAGCGCAAAACGTTGACTGCTTCAAAGTTCTCAACGCGGTTTCCACCCGGAAATCAATATATCATTGACTCAGACCGCGGAAGTCTACAATCTAGATATACTTCTTAATCAACTTAAAAATTCACAGCATGCCCTGGTATACTCTCACAAAATTCAAATTCACCCTGCAGCATGTTATATACTATCATCCCTATCTAGCAAGCGTTAAATTTTGTGTACCTGCACGACCTCTGTCGGCGATCGTTTACACCACAGTACACGTATTCTTCGAGCACACCGTCCGGTCGAAGCCACCTTCGACCAAAATGCAACCGAGAATCCTGGCAAAGTCCATGGCCTGCTTCGCAACTCTGTGGGTTCGATCTTATGCATCTTTGATGAAGCCAGGGTTGCGAACAAACGCTTTTCCGATGTTTTAACGAAAACGTGAGTGGAATATGGGCTTGCTATCAGGTAGAAAGTGGTGCATAGTAGTACTGATGTGGTACGATAAGTGTGTGTAAGTAAGTTTGCGTTTGGTGCTGTTTTTTGCTTTATATTTATAGGTTTTTAATTATTTTGTGAGATGATGGGACAAAATTAATCAAAAATTTGAATTTGGAGTGTTATGAATATATTTTACTCGCCTTTCCGTGATCATAATTTTTAAAATTCGCGCAAGCGCTCCTGATTTAAAAGCATTAATATTATTTAGGGGAAATTGTTTATAATGTTCATTATCATGGATAAAATTAAATTATGTTATTATTCATTAAGTATATTAATAGAAAAAAATACTTGTAACTATGTATTCAAATGTACGCTAAAAGCATCCTAGTTTTGGAAACAAATCCATAAAAAAGAAGGGATGTTGAATTTATATAAAACACAGTTTTCATCTGAACAACATATTATACACGTGGGCCAAAAAACGGTAAACATTTTTCCTAATATTTCCAATAATATTTAGTCAGTTCAGTAATTTCTTTAAAAAACAAATCGCTTGTAATATAAAGATTGAAACCATACCATGTTCGCCATAACAGAACTTTTCAATACAATGCTCCGTTACTTTACGTTCTTTTTGAGAATATCACATCGCTTCAAACCAAGTACTCTTTTGTATTTGTTGTGGCACTTTTTAATGAAAAGCATTTCCAACATCAGCCTCAATCCTGAATAGATTGTGTTGCTCCTCTATTTTTTCGATATTTTTCATTTGAAGATGTAGTTTTTACGTGAAAAACGAACAGCCAAAACCTGACTGTCAGACAAGTGAAAGCCACCTGTCATAATTTCAGATCAATAAAAAGAAATATGTTCACAATACGTTCACACAGATGTAATATGTACTTTGATGTAAAAAGGAAGAGAAATCCTTTAAAAAGGACAAAATCAAACACGGCGCCCATAAAAAAAAACTAAAATTTGACCATGATTTCTCCACCATCTTTAAAGGTAACTCAAGCACGCATTTAGATTTCTCGTGCCTGTGCCATGTTATCGTTTCAAACGTCTAACTTAACTGTTTTTTTTTTTTTGTAAAAACAGTAAAAAAGCAATTACGAGGAAAACTGGTTAATCGACGGTGAGATATATAACGAGAAAGGTATTTGTCGGGCAATTCCGTCATACGAAGATCGAAGAAGCAACCGTTAACACGTGTTTCGGACTATTAGCCCTCATCAGTACGGTATAGCCAAGGAGTAAGATGGACACTCAATGGAAGAACACTGAAATGGAGACCTAAAGGAGGTAACCAATATCGCCAATTTGGTGCTTCAGTCCCAACATCTTCAGGATTCGAAGACAAGAAGTGACGTCGCGCCGGAGGTGACTGGTACACCCCAGGTACACCATAGCCCATGGAAATTAAAAGGAAAACTGGTTAATCGATGGTGAGATATATAAGGAGAAAGGTGTTTGTCGGGCAATTCCGTCATACGAAGATCGAAGAAGCAACCGTAGACACGTGTTTCGGAATATTAGCCCTCATCAGTACGGTACCGCTGGTGTACCGCTGGCCTTGCCTTGGAGGCGGATAAGGTTATGGTAGCCTTAGCTTGTCTCATGCCAGGTGATGTTTCCCAGTAAGCTCGTTTAGCTTTATCTTCCCAGTTTTGTACCATCTTCCTGATGTGGCTCTTTGTGATACCGCAACATGGTTTAGGTCCGTAGAATGGAGTCTTAGAGCCTTCTCTGGCTAAGATGTCGGCTTGTTCGTTGCCTTCGATCCCTGAATGTCCTGGAACCCACATCAGTGAAACCTTGTTCTCATTTGCTAGTTTTTCCAGGGAAATTTTGCAGTGCTAGACAGTTTTGGATTTGTGGGCTTTTGACTGCAGCGCTTTCAATGTCTCCTGACTATCTGAGCATATGTAGATGTTTCCCCATTCACATAAATCGAACCATGTTTCCCCTGGGCACATAAATCGATTGCGTGACCTTCCGCCTAGAATATGGTTGCAGAAGGGCCCATGGCTTTGTATAGGACAGGGGTAGCACTCCCGCGAGCTATGGGTAGTAGATACGCAAAATATATGTTAAAAACTATTCTTTTATTTTTTATATCACCTATAAGTTTTCGATATAAAGGCATAAGGAAAATAAATTTCCTGACTCAACTTTTCATATTTGCAGAGTTCATTATAAAAAGTATGGCTGAAAATTTGATTTTAAGATTTTGCGACACTTTTTTTGCCAGGAAAATTAACATGGAAGTTTTTTAGACTAATTTTCTAAAAATTTTAGACTTGTTAATCTATCAATAGATCGTGGGAGTTCATCTCGTACTGAAACAACTTCTTTTACTATCTACGTTGTTTATCTACGAGTAATATTAACATATTTGATTGGATTTGAGCTGAAAGGATAGCCCTTTGCTAATATTTTTATCTTGTTGAGTTGAAAGGTTAGTCCTTTGCGAATATTTGTTATCTTGTCGAGCTAAAGGTCAGCTCTTTACTCAAATGTTAATTTATTTTGTCTGGCTGAAAGATTAGTCATTTTCTAAAATTTATTTATTTTGTTAAGCTGAACGGTTAGCTTTTTGCGAATACATACATCTTCGTGAGATGAATAGTTGTCCCTTTGATAATATTTGTTTAATTTTTGAGATGAAAGATAAGCCCTTTCCTAATATTTATTTATCGTGTTGAGATGAAAAGTTACCAATTTGATAATATTTGCTTATACTGTGGGAGATGAAAGGTCGGCCCTTTGCTAATATTGGTTTATCTTGTTAAACTGTCCTTTGCTTATTTGTATATGTTCATGAGTTGAAAGGATGGCCCCTTGCAAATATTTGTTTCTTTTGTTGGGCTGAAAGGTTATAGCTGAACATGCTAATATATGTAGCTGAGCTGAAAGGTGGTATGCTTTTTGTAATTCTTTGACTATGTTTTAAGTTAAAAATTTTAGCGTTTTGAACGCAAAAGCAAAAAAAAATACATGTTGGCAACTTCATTATGGTTGAATGAATAACACCTTTGGTAATTCGGCAACTTATGAATTGTCGAATGGAAGTTTGAATGAGTTACTGAGACCAAGTTTATTATTGAGGACATTAGGTCTGGAGACTGGCTTTGAGAGCAAAGCTATAGTCAAGATTGACCGTGTTAGGAATTATTTTATTTGTTGGGTTAATTCAAATATTGGGCCAGTGATAGAAGATTATAAACACGTTTACTTGTAAATACATGAGTAACTAGACTTACTGTTTACTGTTAACGGTTTGTGTTACAAAGCAGAAAACTACTATCGTTAAACAGATAGTTCTGTGAGATCGAAATTTGATTCTTGATTCGAAACTATCTTTTACCTTCCACATTCGCTAACATTAGTGTTATATACTTAGGGAGAAAATCAAAGGTTCTTCACTGTTCAAGTACTATATTGGGCAATTAGTTAACAACCGGTTTTTTAATAGGGTTAAAGTCAGGGATATTTGCTACTATGTATAGGTGACTAAACCCATCATCACAGATTAAGTCAAGACATTAAGTTTTTGATCTGTCTGTGAACCACAGTGATACGGAGTCTTTGATCTATCTGAGCTTCTGAGGTGCATTCTCTCATTTTTTAAGCCAATTAGTCTTCGTCTTCTACCATTGACTCTAATTTCATGTTGTTTGGCTGAACGATCTCATGTTAGCTGTCCTGCAAAAGTTTCAGCCACAATTAGATACGCCTATGAAACCCTAAAACGCATTCCAACTCTCCATAACCATCACACCACCAACTCCAAGAACATACGAGCATACGGCTGGCTTTAAATCCAATTCACGCCGCGTCGCATTGAAATGCAAATCTGCGCGCTGCGCCATCTAACGACAACACCTCGAACATCAGGTTCGCTCGCCGCGCCGCCTTCTCAGATTGATGGTTTATCTATGTGACGCAGGTTTGAAAGTAACGACGTGCGAGGCGATTTCCCCAGTGGCGTCCCACGGGGATTTAGCGAGGGGGGCGCATCCTTAAACGGGGCCAGATCGTATCGGGGGCCAATCTATAAATTTAATGGCACGGTGGTGACGGCGGTATCGCGATTTTGCGCGCGTTCCACCCTCTTAATTTCGTCGGGGGTTGTTAAGGTTTTCTTTTTTTGGCTTGGTAAGGGATTATGTTTGATGGATTGCGAGCGATAATGGGGTTATAAGTAGAGTTTTATGGGGCCTAAAGGTTATGTTAATGGGTTGTGTGAAAATCTGGGGTATTTGAACGAACTGATCTTACTTTTTTTTTGGTGTTAAGTTTCTCTAAGTTGGTTCATTTATGCCAATAGAGAAATGAAATTAGACAACAATTGTGGTATTTCCGAACCCTTAAAGCAGTGGTTCTTAACCTTTTTGAAGTCAGGGAGCATTTGATCATAAGAAAAATTCCCGGAGCACCAAAAACATAGACATAACTTTTATTAAAAATTAAAACGATTATTACATGACACTTAAAGAATAACATTCATTAGAAAAAATATAAAAAATATACTATTACTCACCCTTTCTTTTCGGCAAAATTAATTTTTAGAAATCAAATGTCATTCTGAGTATAATGTTCTATATGGACTTTTATGTTTTTTTCATTCCTTAAGAAGTTTGCCGTTTGAAATGTTAAAAAACAAAGAAAAATAGAAGATAACATACATATCAAACAATGCGAAAACGAAAAATTAACACAATCACTAGTAATAATATTAAAAATAACAAAATAAAATCCATATAAAACTTTTTACCGATTTTCCTCTAGAAACTAAATGTCATTCCGAGTAAAAAGGTTCATATGGACCTGATTTTCCCAATTCCTTAAGAAATTGTGGCCGTTTAAAATACGGTTTTAATGATATTTTCATCAGCTCTATCCAACTTTTTACCGAATTGAAAATACGAATACTCGAATGACATTTATTTGCGGCGAAAATCATTAATAGTAATCAGAAAAGAAAAAGATATAGTTGGGCATAAATTCCGAAAATATTCGGGAATTTTTTGCCTTCATCCACATATTTTCCACATTTTGTGTGTGTGTGTGTGTGTGTTTTGATTTTCTGGGTATCACAAAATTTTGTACGTGGGCATAAATGCCATCACCTATTTGGTATATTGTGATTGCTCCTCCAAGCATCAGCATAATAGTTGTTCGCGGTAATATAAATCTAAATATAATAAAACTTTCAAAACCTTTCTAATTTGTCAAATATTTAGCTAGTTTGGCTGGATTCTTTATATTACCAGTTATGTACCACTTACTCAAGTAGTTTTGATAAGCTCATTTTTGATGCAGCTTTATACTAATATAATACTTAATAACTCATGTGGATGATATGTAGATGATGGCAAGAATATATATTATCAAAACATCATATTTGTTATGTTTATTTTAGGAAATATATTTCAAAATGTTTGCACATTTTCCGAACTTTTTATGTGACATGTGTAGCAGAGCTATACTCATTTTTAATTTTAATGGTATTATGTTAAGGAACAAGTATACCCCACTAATGAAAATTTTTGTTAGTGTTTATAAAGAAACTATTTGCAATGGAAACTAACCACAGGTAATATAGGACGTAAAAAAACACATGAAACAAACGGTAGTCAAGGCTGTCTGAGAAAAACCAATTTGTTTCTAAATCGCGGGTTCGAAATCACGTAAAAACGATAAATAATTCAAACTAAGTTCATAGGTAAAACCTTTCTATTTTTGAATGTTCTATTTTGGAAAGTCATTTTCATAAAATAATAATGTATGGCAAAAAAATAATGTCGTTATTTAATATTTTATTACTTTTATATACTTTCCAAAATGCAATACTACATCAGAATACCACTGTAAAAATTTCATATCTCTACAACGCGTATTAACTCTGGGATTCCGAACCTACGGTACACTTCCGGTAGACTACATCGTTAAGAATTCTTTATTTATTTTATTCATATTTATTACTATTTGAAAATTGTAAATGTTGTAATTGTTAGTTTGGTTTATGTTTTTGTACGTTAATAATATACAAATATTATTATTTCAATCACATACGGTAAATGAGTCGACCATTTCGGGTTGCATAATTTTGCGGAGCACTTGCAACAAGCTCGCGGAGCACCAGTGTTCCGCGGAGCACCGGTTAGGAACCACTGCCTTAAAGTCTTGCAATTTTAAAATATTAAAGCATTTATAGATTAAAAACCAACCACCAATGCTTACAACGGTCTATACACAGTTCTCTATATTATGTATAGAATCGTTGGTAATCTGATACTAGCTATTTTTTAATTTCGACAAAATTACCCATTATAACATTTTTAAATTAAAAACATTCATTTATTTAAACCTGTTTAAACATGCGGCTAGCGTGCTATAGTATTACCAGTTGGGGATTTCTTAGTTTGCTTAGTTTTGCTTAGGTTTCTTGTTCATCATGACGTTTTCGGTAATTTCCGACTCTGGTAAGTCACCGTGCATCATTCTCGTCAACTAAACATCAAATCCCCCTTTCAGATACAATACAAGGACCACATTTACGCGAACCACATTTACCTACATCGTAGATATAATCGGGTTCAAATACTGCCGCGGGATTGTATATTGGCAATAAATAGTTTATTGAATATCAGCATGCACCTAGCAAGCTATAGTACATCTAAAGCGTTGAGGATTTCTTAGTTTATGTAACGTATTATTATAGTTGTGTGCAACTATTTGTGTTACCTCCATCGCAATTAATTTTATTAAGTATAATTTATTCTAATAAACTACTTCACCGAAATTAGAATTTGGTTTCAATTATAAGTGCGTGTAAATGTGTAAGCTTCAACGGCTAGTGGAATTAGGTTGACACCGCTACTAAACGTTAAGCGTTATAACAATTCTTTAGTTCTTGTTCTTCGAAGTAACTAATGATTATAATAATAATTATTATAATATGCACACATTTTTAAGTATTAACAACAGTAATAAAGAATAAAGAAAATATATATGTTTTTTAAAGCTATAGGTATAGACTCTTAATCATATGTTGGCTTTCTACTTTAATTTATTCTAATATAGTATAATATCCTACATATATCCCATGACAGGTTTGAACTCAATTAGGCGTAAATTAAATAATTGAAGAATAAAATTATGCTAGATGATGTTCCTTCGTCTCTTTTCGACAGTTCCACAGCGTGAATTCATTCAGTTTTGGCATAAATGAGGTAATTATACAAATGGTGGATGCGCCGGAATATTTTTTATTCGCAAAATGTGTCGATTTTTCAACTTATTCGCTTAGTTTGATTATTCTGAATCGATATAACTAAATTTATCTATATAAGAAAGTGCATAGTTTCTGAGCTATGACGATAAAAATAAATATCCAGCAAATTCGTAACTTTTTTTATTCGAAAATTGATTGCATAAAGAATAATATCTATAGAAATTTGTGTTGTGAATCCAAAATCCTTCTAAATACTAAATCACCGAAGCTATTTTAAACATAAAATCCATTACAAACACATAAATAACATTCCATTTAGCTAGGCTGATCCGAGGACCAACTTTAAAATATAATTTATAACCGTACAATTCGAACAAAAGCATTGCGACGACCGCATAATTTACGACGGTCATTTGTTAAATTCTCGGTCTTTTGTCCGCCATTACAAACCCTGTACATTCATTAACAGTGATTAATTTTTCTGCTCTACGATTTACATACAATCTTGATCGTCTTTTACCGTCGACAACGCTTAAAGTCTGTTATGTCGTTGTGTTATGTATTTGAGGAGATGCTGACATTATTTTTAGGTTAAACCGCACATCAATCTTACCGGATTCTAACTTTATATTCCATTTTAGGCTAACGGTGTCTATATTATACGCATTTGCATGAAGACCACAGTAATCTTTTTGCATGTTTGGAACAGGTGTACTGGAGTACAAAAATTCAAATTAAAGTAAATTAAAAACTGTCAAAATCAAGCTTTCGTATTTTTATATATCCAGAAAACAAATAACTAATTTTCGTTTTTACCATAGTTTGATATCTCCTCTACTAAAATTTATCCACTTTGTAGAACTAGTTTTAACTACTAACCCGTTGTAAATCTAGTTACAGTTTGTAGTGGCTTGTCAGGGCGCTACAAACTGTGCGAAACACTTAATTTCCTTCAGTAGTTGTCCGCAACAATTCAATTATACGCGCAAACTGGACGCCTAGAAGCGACATCTATGGCCACTAAACTAAACTAAACATTTAGATCAGGCCGCCGCATAATAGACTCCTTCAGCGCCATCTACTCACCGTTGAATGGTTCACATTATCGTGTGTGTCGAATCAATTACTAAGCTTTGTACTAGAAAACGTAAGCGTGACTGAATTTTTTTTGTAATGGCCTTAACCTATGTTATTTATTTTGGTAGGATATTGTAATCTGTATTCAAAATCGTAAAAGTCTATTCTTTTTTGAAAATAATTTAATAATTTAAAGATACCTACACGTTCTGTTGTTTGGACTATCTATACCTGTATTAGCAATATTATTTCCGAATGAAAAGGGCCCTAATATATCAAACAAATATTGTAAAGCCAAAGACTGTCGAAAAGCATTTTTTTTTTTATTTTCAAATTTTTTTTAATAACACCCGCATTATTTAGTTCAATTCATTCATGCATCCTTTAACTTATTGAATAAAAGCATTAATTGCAGTTTTTCTTGATTTTTTTCTTATGTAACCTACAAAATGTTATCGCAATACCCCTTCTAGATATTTGTTCTAGAGTTTATTTCACGACAAGTGGCAGTAAGCCGCTGACATAATGCGCAAACGTTCCTACGCATTGACGTGTGTTAGAATGAAATAAAGAAGATTGCTATTTCATTCTAACACACGTCAATGCATATAGGAACGTTTCGTGAAATAAACTCTATCATATATTCGGGAAGTTATTGATTTTAGCCGCTCTTTAGTTACCACTGTGTATAACTTTCCATGTGACATTTTACATTAAATTGTGAAAAACAGATTCTTTACCCTTGAGCAATATAATATACTTTTTCTACTTTGCATTCACAATGCACACATTGTAACACTGTTTTCGGTGTTACAATTAACACATTGTAATACCGAAAACAGTAACATTTTTGTCTGATTGGTACACAGTGATATCAAATGCCATATGTCAAATGTACAATACATAACCCAACATAACCACACACTGCATCTTCTTAATCGCTTGCAATCACATAAACTGCGAAATATCAATATTCTATACATATTTAAACATGGGTGTAGCCTGCTATAGTATGGCCAAAAGATTGGGGCTTTCTTAGTTTTGCTGTGTTCATCAAAATACGCCAGCATGACGTTTACGGTGATGTTTTACGACTCTAGTAAGTGATCGTTATCATTCTTTTCAACTAAACATCAAATCCCCTATTCAGATATAATTCAAGGACCACATTTACTTTAATAAGGTATTATGCGAAGATCAAACCTACATCGTAGATACGAACGATTTTAATTACTGCTGCGAGATTGTATATGCGCAATAAATGGTTTATCAGCATACACGTACGAAGCTATAGTACATTTAAAGTGTAGAGGATTTCTTAGTTTATGTAACGTATAAGTTTTCGGTAATATTTTGGACGCTTGGATGCTCGGTTCAATTCATATTCGTTTTTGTCCGTCGCTTTCGACTTCGTCTTAGTTCTGGTTGTGTGCAACGTATTTGTATTACCTCCATCACATGTAATTTTACTAAGTATAATTTATTCTAATAAACTACTTTGCCGAAATTAGAATTGGGTTTCAATTATAAGTGCTTGTAAATATATAAGCCGCAACGGCTACGTAGCGGAATTAGGTAGACACCGCTATTAAACGTTAAGCATTATAACAATTCTTTAGTAAGTTCTTGTTCTTCGAAGTAACTAATCAGTCACCGCCAAACACTTCTATTCTGATTATTATACTTATGAAACCACTATTTTAAAATTGTTAACTTTTTAGGTTAAGTTTCATGTATTTATCACAGTAGGGTTAAAAGTGTTGCCCCAAGCTCCATTATGATCATCGTTGCGACCTCGCTGAATATTTATTCAAACTTGTAGGCTAAAGTAGAGTAATTTTATTCACAATTAGATTTTGTCAAGATTTTATTATATAGACCTCATCCTTAACGAAGTTGACAGTTACTACAGTGCTGCCACGTGGTACCCGCGAAACACCCTAGATTCTAATTTAGCGCAATATAGTAACCACAATTTCTAAATTTATATAAAATTAATGACGCAAAGTAGAAAAAATAGTATTTTACACTCGTTTTATAAGACGTATTGGCGCTCGTCGTGCCCAAAACAACTCGTGCGCCAATTTGACGTCTTATAAAACTTGTATAATAATATACTATTTTCTTGAGCAATGTAATACTCCAGGATTTAGTTTAACCTCGTCGCCGTCAGGTGGCGTTTGCAGCACCGCTGCAGTGTTCATTAAAACTTTATCACAGACTTAATATTCCGAGTTCGGGTCAAGTAGTTTTCCGCATTTGATTATAATAATAATGACCTGAAATCTGGTTATAAGACCGATATCAAAAATGTAAATTACGGCCACAATTATTTTTAAAGTCCCATTTTCACATTTTTCCCTCCAAAGCACGCCACCACTGATACTAACCTCACCAATGAACGGATTGAAGGTATCTCCACACAAAAAATTTAAAAAATTAAAAAATTATTTCGTGTTTTTCAACGAATGTTTGTATCAAAGCTTTTTAAAGCTACACAGTGAACAGAATAATATTGTTGATATAGTGCTCGAAATACACAATGGCACGGAAATAATGGAATATTCGGCCCGGAAACGCATTTGTTAATATATCAAAAACAGCTGTTCGCTGATGCAGTTAAAATTAATAAATCTATTGTTTGTCAGGTGGCGTATTGGCAACAAAATACGATATAATGTGCACTAAAACAATACCGAACCAATGTGTATATTATTGTATAAATGCATAATTTGAATTTATACGCAGCAGAATTATGAGATAGCCTAAAATTCAGTGTGAAGTCAACGGTTTTTTTTTATTTAATGAAACGTTTTTAAATTGTTTTAAAATGATTTTTAATCAAGTTTGATTTATTTATTTATTTTTTATATTTAGTTTTCGTTTCTTAATCAACTGTTGGGCACTTAGCAACCGAGCGTTTGTTTATTTTCGTTTCACTAGTAACTGCTTTTACCTCTCGTAAGAAGTTCACTTAAAAACTAGTCGTTTTTATAGTTTTTTGCTTGTGTCGAACGCTGAAAGTGTTCATTACGTTTCAGCGGAATGGGCCGTAAATGCAAAGACTTTTTTAATTAAATTTTTAATTAAAATTCAACGCGCTCGAAGCCTCGTTTGAAACTATTAAAATTCAAGGGGGCCGCCGCGCAGAGATTATCCAAAACCCCTATCCGCTTAACGTAAATATGAGAGATTTTTGAAGGCTTGGTAAATATTTCTTGACTATGAATGATTAAAATTTTAATGCAGGAACAATGCCGTTGTAGGTTATGGTGAAGTTTGGAGGCCCTTTTGAAGATCTGTTAATGTTTTGACGTTATAAAACCTAGCCCTAAATCTAAATCTGACAAAATGCTATCTCATTTTGTCTTTTTTTTATTTTCAGGAAAGATGCGCGTATCCTTGCACGTGTCCTTCGCCGCAGGAAATTTGTGATGAATGCGAAGAGTGTCCCAGACAGTTAGGAGAACCGTGCAGTGAAGAAAGACCTTGTGACACCCAAAAAGGTCTTATATGCAGATTTCTCCACGGAGATCTAGAAGGCGTATGCAGAGGTAAGTTATTCATTTCTGTTATTTATTTATTTATTATTGTTACAATAGAAATCACGTTTTTTGCTTGATAAATTTTAAAATCTCAAAAGATTTCCTAGATATGTCTTTCATACAGTTAAGAAGTGTCTGATATATATCTTAATTTAAAAAATCTGATGTGGCCAGGCACATGACTTTATCATACTATATATAAAATTAATAGTTTAGCTGCATGAGATTCTATTTGATCGAGATCGGCTATGTCTGCATTAAAATAAAACTAGTAGAACTAGACAGATATCTCGATTAAAGCTGCGTTCGGATATTGTAGTCCGTTGACACCGGGTACACTGTCCAAATGACACTTACGTGTTATTGGGAGTAAAAAGTGTAACGGTGTTCAATATCCGAACGCAGCCTATATCGACAGCAGTATTTTCAAAACATTAGCGTTTGACACTAGCTACTGTCATTAGAATCAAAAAATCTGACATATCCCGGCTACTAGTTTTAATGCAGCACGACCATGAGTACGACCGATCTCGATGAAATAGAGTTTGCTCATGTAGCTAAACTATAAATTCTACCAAAAAATGTCATATACATAAATTATAGAAAATGTCATCTCCTTTAATTTATTAACTATTTTGACGACATTACACAAATAGCGGCTCATTTGCAAAATCTCCGAAAAATGCTAGGAGTAAACCACCAGTTCCTTTGGACCCTTTTCAACAGAAAGCTTTTCAGCTCTAAGTTTGGTTATGAAACTTCTAAATATGAAGTTTCGTCCCGATACCTTTAGTAGTTTCTCCGGAATCGTCGCCACAAAAACGGGTACACACACACATACACACACACACAGACATTTTTTTGTACCTTGGTCAAAAATGTTCAGGGGACCCAAAAAGACATATTTCCGCTAAAATCTCAAAATTTTTTTTTGGCACGATTACAATACTTTATATACTGCGTATCATAAAGTAAAAATGTTTAATCTATGTTGATTAGAAACTATAATTATATTATTAAATATATTAAACAAAAAAATAAAAAACTTCATCAACAAATACCACAACTCTAAATACTGCCCCATTGTGTTGACATACTACGTTTTAGGTATCCAGAAAAATGACAATGCCAAAACAATATATCTTTGGCTCGTGTTTTTTTCTGAATTTATATTAAGCATTCAAAATAGTGTCACAACTAATAATAATACATGAATTGTATATTATTAAATTATATCAAAAACGGCACAACACAAAATATCTCGTTTTCCCTTCAAAGAAACCTTTGCATGTACTTACTTAGCAAAGACGTAATTCTAAATGTGACGTTTTTCTCGTGAACTTGTCTTGACAACTTAAACATGTCATTTTTCCTGATGGGAACTCTTAATAAGACGAAGTTACACTTGTTGACACCACCTGTGGTCTTATGAACTCTCAAAGAAAATATGAGTTTGAAAGGTTGTAAAAATTAAAAAAAAAACTGGAATTTAGAGAAATTGTAATCACATTTTATGTTACATATAATGCTGTTTTTTATAGGTGCCACTTTTTTCCGCAAAAAAATATTTTTTGTAGATCATTGTCATTCTCAGTAAAACTTTTCATAAGGGCCTTAAAAAGTTACAGCCGTTTGAAATATCATCAAAATACAGAAAAATAAACTATAAAATCCATATCAAGCAATTGGAAAACGAAGAAAGACCACAATCAAGACCACTAACAACAATAAAATTAAATTAATTTAAATTAAAAATATTAAATACAGAGTTATTAGTATCCCGGCGGTCGATAGTCATCAAATCGTTTGAGAAAGAAAAAAATGTTTTATACAAGAGTTGTTTGACTCATCACTTTCTATAACGTAAAATTGTTTTCATTTATACAGGGTCTTGCATTTAGGCGTGACGGAAAGTCAATAATTTTTTTTAAATGGATCGCCCTGTATATCATACCGTATTATGAATACTAAGGAAGTTGTCTTTCCAACTGTGTAAGTTGTACCTGTGTAAAGTAAATAGTTTCTGAGATATTCAGTTATTTGTCAAAAAATTGGCAATTGCAGGCCTTTCTTAAAAACTACGTTATTACTAAATTTTTGCAGATGTTGTCCTAAATATTTTGTCACATAATCACAAAACCCATAGCTAGATGCTGATGTTATCAAAAGTTAGATGCGCTATACAGGGTGATCGTAGCATGCACTAGTTTTTGAACATTTTCAAATGGCCTTTTCCTGAGATTTTTAAATGGAACACCCTATATATTATTTGCTATTTGAAATGTCCCTTAAGTTCTTTGTAATTTATATTCACTATATCGTATATCTATTTTTACTAGTTTTTGTGATATTTGGAATTTAAAGAGTAGTATGCTATTTAGTATCTTAATATTGGTCTGTATACAGTGTGCTGGGTAGCATGTTGTAAAATATTTAAAGGGTGATAGAAGAAGCTATTTAGAACCTATTTAACTAGATTTATTAATATAAAAAGTATTACGGTTATCAAGGTATTACACAATTTAATAAGTGTGTTTTGCAATTTTTACAATCGTACAGCGAGGGAACCTGAAGACCTAGTACCTTCAGTTGGGCTCCGAAGTAACCCAGAAACAGTGTAATTTTAGGGGGACTATCGTGAAAAATTGTTCACTTGTGTGAAAATTGTGCGGAGACGTTTCATTGTAATAGTATGTGCGCTCATACACAAAAAGAAACAGAAAAGTTAAAACCTGTGTTGATGAGCTACGTTTGAGAACGAATTTGTATTCAGTACAAAAAACAACCAACAATGTCTAGTTACTATTATTAATTTGTTTAAAATAGATTATTTTTCTGGAGAGACAATTTAAAATTGTGATAATATGAATGATAGTGTGAGTAATATTCATAGTGTGAATGGAAAGTGGTTTATTTGGAAGTGCTTTTAATAGATTTTTTTTGCTATGAATGAAAATCTGAATCTAACGATGCCTACCAGTTTGTTTTTGTTGCATATTTGGTTTTTGTGTGTGAGCACATAAATCACATCAAAGAAAATCTGATTTACAACACTCAGAAGTCAATAAATTTTCACGACAGTTAACCTAAAAGTACAGGGTTTAGGGTTTACTTTAGCAAGTATTTGAAATCTTTAAATCGCGTGTACGGTTGTCATACGATAGACAGCAAAATATACTTACAAAATTTCTCATAAAATTGTTAATATGTTGATAACGGTAATACTTTGTATCCGGATCAAGCTGGTTAAATCGTTTCTAAATTATCTCTTCTATCGCCACTTGAAGACTTTACATCAAACTACCAAATACCTTAGTCACAGCAAACTTAAAATTTACAATTGCATTACATTTTCGTTTAATTGCAAATATCACAAAAAATAGTAACATTTGGTGTATGACATACTAGATGTAAATGAGAGCGAAATAAAGGCTTATTACAACCAACACATTATACAGGGTGTTTCATTTAAAAAACTCGAGAAAATGCCATTTGACAATCATCAACTTTTACTAAGTTTAATGAACACCCTGTATAGTGTATCTGAAATCTTTGGATACTATCATCTACCTACTGGCTTTGACTATTGTCTCACATAGTTTAAAGGCAAAATCGGCAAAAATTTCGTTTTTACATTGTTTTTAAAAATATCCTGCAACGGGCATATTTTGGAAAAACAGTTGAATATCTCTAGAACTATTAACGCTGTGATTTAGCAACATATACGGTTGGATAGACAAATTTAGTAGTATGTATTCATAATATAATAAATATACAGGACGGTTCATTTAAAAAAAATGTACATACTTTCCGTCACACCTAAATCCAACACCCTGTATAAATGCAAATAATTTTGCGTTATAGAAAATGGCGAGTCATACAGCTTTTGTATAAAATATTTTTTTCTTTCTCAGACGATTTATTAACTATGGACCGCCGGGATACTAATAACTCATCCTGTATAAACTAATTAGACAAAGGATCAAACCAAAATCCTTATGAAACCTTTTAAAGTAAATGTTATTCTGAGTAAAAACTTTCATGTCGGCTTATTGGGTTTTTCAATACCTAAAGAAGCTGGCGCCGTATGAAAAGCAGTTTAGCTTCTTAAGGAATTAGAAAAACAAATAAGTCTATACATATAAAACTTTTTGCTCAGTGTGACATTTGCTATAGTTTTTGGGAGAAAAATAGTTTTTGGGAGAAAAATAGTTTTTGGGAGAAAAAATGGGACAGCCGCGCCTGGACAACCTAATGTCCTTAATTCGGTGCATATTTGATAGTTAGACCCGATTTTGTTATCTTGATATAAGTTGATGTATCCAGAGTTACATAAAAATGTAACCAAATTATTAATGTCTGTTACAACAAAGAGAATGAAAACAAAAACAATTGGTTCAAGCAATTGCTGTGATTTCGTTAATAATTTTTATTTCAAAGCAACCTTACCAAAAAGCAATCATTAATAACCAAAATAAAATGTACTTACTCAAATTTACATTTTCTGTACTCGTTCACTACAAAAATCTGTAAAAGATGCATGTCACCAACTTGTTTGGAGACAGAGTTTGTGTTTAATATAATATACGTCACTGTTTGTTAATTACACATATGAGACACATATTGCATATTAAAAATGGGTTAGTGAGTAAAAAATAGTTATCGAGTAAAACGGGTTTAAAGTTCGTATTACAAACTTTTAACGCAGGGTCACATATAAAAACTGCATGTTGTCTTATTTTTAAAATAGTACTGTCTCATAACTCTAATATTACCACAATTTTGTAACAGATATATTTAAAATAAATTTGTCAAGGTTAAGCTTTTGCATAATAATAGTATATTATTATACAAGTTTTATAAGACGTCAAATTGGCGCACGAGTTGTTTTGGGCACGACGAGCGTAGCGAGGAGTGCCCAAATGGAACGAGTGCGCCAATACGTCTTATAAAACGAGTGTAATATACTATTTTTTCTACTTTGCGTCATTAATTTTATATAAATTTAGAAATTGTGGTTACTATATCGCGCTAAATTAGAATCTAGGGTATTTTGCGGGTACCGCGTGGCAGCACTGTAGTAACTGTCAACTTCGTTAAGGATGAGATCGATGAAATAAAATCATAACAAAATCTAATTGTGAATAATTTTACTCTAGTTTAGCCTACAAGTTTTAATAAATATTCAGCGAGGTCTCAACGATGATCATAATGGAGCTTGGGGGAACACTTTTAACCCTACTGTGATAAATATATGAAACTTAACCTAAAAAGTCAACAACTTTAATAATGGTTTCATAAGTATAATAATCAGAATAGAAGTGTTTGGCGGTGACTGATTAGTTACTTCGAGGAACAAGAACTTACTAAAGAATTGTTTTAACGCCTAACGTTTAATAGCGGTGTCTACCTAATTCCGCTACGTAGCCGTTGCGGCTTATATATTTACAAGCACTTATAATTGAAACCCAATTTTAATTTCGGCAAAGTAGTTTATTAGAATAAATTATACTTAGTAAAATTACATGTGATGGAGGTAATACAAATATGTTGCACACAACCAGAACTAAGACGAAGTCGAAAGCGACGGACAAAAATTAATACGAATTGAGCCGAACAGAATTCGGTCCAAAATATTACCGAAAACTTATACGTTACATAAACTAAGAAATCCTCTACACTTTAAATGTACTATAGCTTCATAAGTGTATGCTGATAAACCATTGATTGAGCATGTACAATCTCGTAGCAGTAATTAAAATTATTCATATCTACGATGTAGGTTTGATCTTCGCATAATACCTTATTAAAGTAAATGTGGTCCTTGAGTTATATCTGAAAAAGGGATTTGATGTTTAGTTGAAAAGAATGATAACGATCACTTACCAGAGTCGTAAAACATCACCGAAAACGTTATGCTGGCGTATTTTGATAAACACAGCAAAACTAAGAAAGCCACAACCTTTGGCCATACTATAGCAGGCTACACGCATGTTTAAATATGTATAGAATATTGATATTTCGCAGTTTATGCGATTGCAAGCGATTAAAAAGTGGCGGTGTGTGGTTATGTATTGTACGTTTGACATTTGGCATTTGATATCAATGTGTACCAATCCTGGCAATCTTAGACAAAAATGTTACTGTTTTCGGTGTTACAATGTGTTAATTGTAACACCGAAAACAGTGTTACAATGTGTGCATTGTGAATGCAAAGTAGAAAAATAGTATTTAAAAGTGATGGTATTTAAAAGATTACGATGGCAAGTGTATGCAGAAAATATGTATGTCAGTTTAGGAGGTGGTTTCTCCTAAACTTACTTTATCATACGTAGTAAAACAATGTTGTCACCATTTTGTTATACAATACAAAGGGCTAAATTATCATCGAGAGGTAACCCAGTTTTTTATAATACTGTATTTTGTCTCTTTTTATCATGATTCCTTGTCATCGAATAGTTACCCCTTCCGTTCAATTAATGTTCAATAATATTCTGATCCATACGGTTCGCTTTAGAATCAGCTATTGCAATGATAACTTTAGTAATTACATGACTTTCCAGCTAGATTCGAAAGTTGTTCACCTTTGAACGGAGGAAACTTTGGTTATAACTTACAGAGAGAGTTAGAGGATCTCACAGGTCCCCAACTTGTACAAAACCAGTGGCGTACTGAAGTAAATATTCTATAAAACGAACAAACTAATAATATTTAAGATAGATATTATTGGAACTGTCTCAATACTAAAACTACTAAACTAATGTTTATTCTGCGCAACCTTTTTAGTAGAAAAGAACACAAACTTCGCATACACGATCACTCCACAAACACACCCACATTAAGATTCCACAATCCAAAAAATTCCTATTGTTACCGGCGGCGTTGTTTTGTCACCAGTTGCAGCACAACTGCGGTAGAGTGTTGACGTTTTTTTTTGCACTGAACAGGGTCGGACCTTTTTTTTACAAAAAATGTTTATTACATCCTAATAGCCCTTTTTACTCGTTTTAAAGCCTCTCATGCTCTAAAAGGCCATCAGTGGGTAGTTTAACCCCTTATATTTTTAACTAGCTCACCCTTCAAACGTACACAACCACCCCGCCACTGTTTTAACCGCATTAATCCCTGAATTCTCGCGAATCTCCGCCACCCGATATCCGATCCGAGATAAACAACCCCCGAGAAATCTCGTACGGGGGTTGCAGAGGGAAAACAACCCCTCGAGACTCAGACATCGGCACAACTTTAAATGAAAACCTGGAAAAGTTTAAGGGATAACATTATCCGTTATGCCATTATTTATTCATACCGCCCTTTCACCCCCCCCCCGACCGCCGAAAACCTACCCCGTCGGGCGATCTTCATAATTTTATTATGGCAACCCTTAACCGATGGGGCGTTCAGGTTTAAGGAGTGATTCGTGAGAGATTTTTAACCTCAAATTAAATTTTAACGCGGAAAGTTGGCCGCAGTGGTTCACCGCACCCCTATTTTAGGGGTATGTTTGATGATGCTAATGCTCTAGATTAGAAGGTTGGTAATTAGTTAATTATTGTTGGAGGGGGCTAATGAAGGGTGAGTTTCGGTGGTCCCGAGTGAGATATTCGCGAGTATGTCAAGGGTGGGTATCATTAAGGAGGTTAGTAATCCCTTATTGCGTATTAGCATGCTTTATTTTATTTTTAAAAACAGGAGACAAAAGTATTAATATAAATTGCTCCATGACGTTAGAGGGGTTGTATGAAATGTACAGATGATTATTTACTAACGTAAAGGCACGTTGGACTGCAAAAATTATGTTTTTGAGAAAGTATTTCTTAATATTTCGCCAGAGTGTGGTGATTTCACCATTTATATTTCTGTTTCCTTATTGCAGTTGCATAATAAAAAATGTAATAATAATAATAATAATAATATAAAATCGATGGTCTTAAATCGTGAAAACTGAGGAAACTCGAAAAAGGCGATTTCTTAAAAGTTTATAAATGTTCACAATTTGTTGACTATTTCAAAAATAAACATTGCAAAAGTAAGTCTTACGCACCTAGAGAATCTATAAACATCATGCTGTATTTTTAATAGTAATTACAAGTGAATCGTTTTTAAAATATGTAGTTGAAAATACGTATTTTATTTATTGTTACCACAAGATCATATTAATTAGTATATATTTTCTATTAAAAACAATTTATTATTGATTATTGCAGTCATATGTATCTAGTCTAACAGTACCTTTTACAAAAATAAGTTAAAAGAATATCAATAAAATAAAACTGAAATGAACACAAATTCATTCATTCATTCTGAGTAAAAATTTCCATATGGATCTTTTGTTTTCCTTAAGAATACGATTGTTAAACGTATTGAAAAAAATAAATAAATTCTTGATGGAACATTTAACTCTAACATCATCAGTTCCTCCCACGAAAATATAGTTTTTCAACGCTAACTTCACCAAATTTTGTCTGATTGATCTCGTATAAATAGCTTAAGAATAAGAATCCAGAATAAAAGCGACATTTTTGCCGATTTTGCATTTAAACTATGTGAGATAATAGTCAAAGCCAGTAGGTAGATGATTGTATTCAAAGATATTAGATACACTAACCCTGTATAGTGTATAGTTCATCGAACTTAGTAAATTTTGATGTTTTTCAAATTGCTTTTTCTCGAGTTTTTTAAATGGAACAGCCTGTATAATATGTGTTGGCTGTAATAACCCTTCATTTCGCCTCAATCTACATCTAGTATACACAAATTGTTACTATTTTTTGTGATATTAGCGATTTAACGAAAATGAAATGCAATTGTAAATTTTAATATTCCTGTGAATAAGGTATTAGGTAGTTTGATGTAAAGTCTTCAAGTGGCGATGGAAGAGATAATTTAGAAACAATTTAACCAGCTTGATCCTTATACAAAGTATTACCGGTATCAACAAATTAACAATTTTATATGAAATTTTGTAAGTATATTTTGCCGTCTATCGTATGGCAACCGAACACGCGATTTAAAAATTTCAGATTCCGATTTTCATTCATAGCAAATAATCTATTAAAAACAATTCCAAATAATCCACTAAATAAATATAGTTAAATTGGTTCTAAATGGCTTCTTCTATAACATTTTAAATATTTTACATCATGCTACCCAGCACATCTAGCTAAGGGCTTAGTTATTATGTGACAAAATTTTTAGGACGACTTGGATTGATATCCATAGGCGCGAAGCGCCTGGCGGTCGGTAGTAAAACCAGTGAATTTAATATTAAATGTTTGTCGTAACTATATGCAATACGTGCCCACTGAAATATTTTACTCATTTCTTGGATATGCATTGAACGATTGTATTACTGCATAGTTTTCTAAATCATCATCAGTAAAATTATTTCGCTTAGATGTTAAAATGTCTTTAAACCTTGAAAATGATCTTTCTACATCGCAGCTAGTCACATGCGCAAAAGAATAAACCAACACCAAATTGGAATATTTTTGAGAAACTCCTTCATCCGTAAATGAATTCGTAGAGATTTGTTTTAAAATATTAAAATCCGGATTTGTATGTACTACCGCATCAATTTTTTTTGTATTTTTTTACTGATTGGTGCTTCAATGCTTCGTAACCTTTCGTACAGAGATTCAATCCTTTGAAAACTGCTTGCAAGTTCAACATTTTGTTGTTCTAGAAACTTTATGGTTGGCAATACTTGCGCAAGATTTGTATCAATAAATTTTAATTGTTCATGCAAATCTTGTTATGATAGTACTTTTTTGCAGTCTTTAATACTAACTGCTTCATCAGGCAAATTTAAGACGATGGGTTTGATGATATCAAAGTTTCTTGCATAAAAAATTGCCGCTTCTAACCATGTACCCATCTCGTAATAACTGGTTGTGGTGGCAAAGGTAGATTAGGGCACTTTTCCTTGTAAAGAGACAATCTGGAAGGAGCATTCAATAAAAAATTTTTGCATGCGCTTATTAGCGTATTCACGTCTGGAAATTCTTCCCGAATAAACTCACAAATTCTATGAATAGCGTGTGCAAAACATGTCAAATGAAGAATATTTCAAAAATGTTGTTTAAGTAATTTTCCAACTTTTAACATAATTGCAGCAGCGTCAGAAACAAACAGTAGTACTTTGGTAGCGTCTGTGATTCCTACATTTTTTATGGCGTCATTTACTATTGTACATATCTCTTCAGCTTTGACGGTACAGCAAAATTGAGTAGATATTAAATAGGGTTTATATAAGTCTTGCGGGTCCAACAATCCGACAACGACGTTGACCACACATCTACCCTTCATATCCGTAGTTTCATCTGCAGAAACCCAAATATATTTATCGGATAGTTTTGACTTTATTTTAGAAATTGTTTTGTCATATTGCCCTTGTACGTAATATTTTCTAATTGTGGATTCATCGGGTAAGTCTCGTCCAGTATACTTCTTGATAAATTTTTCAAAAACGGGATTATTAATTTTTGTGAAAGGTATATTAGCAGAAATAAATGTTTCACATACATCATCAAAAAAGTTTTTAGTTGACGTTCCTGGTACATTTTCCATGTGTTTTGTTGTTTTTACATGAGCCCGAAGACATTGTTTATTACGAATAATTAAATTTCGTGAGCAGAAATTGCAAACCACTTCCCCTTTCTTAACGAACGTGAAAGTATTGCCAAACTCAGCTAGCAAACGATTCATTGCAGGATTTTCAAACTAAGTACAACTATAAAATAAAAAAAAATAATTCAACTCTAAGTATAAAACAGAAGAACAAATTCGAAATGGAAAATAAAAACAGATATTCACACAAAATTTCAAGAAACAACACAATTGAAAGAAACTGCTCAAATTATCTATCGACGAAGCGGAAATTTAATCAAGGCAAGCGACTGTACTCGATCAACGCCAAAGCAGGTGTACTGGTATGTACACCACATGAGCCGAAGCCAGGCCGGCTAGCCGCTCGCGTCCCCACTAGCACGTGTCCCATGCACGACATTGGAAAATATACATTTTTGTCCGGCCACTGATCATTACACAAAGTATTACAGATTTTGAGTAATCGATAATTTTATCAAAATCAAATTTCCGCTTTTCAAATGTATTTCATATGATAAATCATAATAAAATATAATCACGTAGATTAAGAATTTAGACCACATAACCAGACCACATAACGAATAGGTACTACAATCATAACCTTTGCTTCACAGCAGATAGCAATTTACTTTAGAGTGTACGTCATTCTCCATCAAATAATTGATCTCACAGTACGCGAAACACAATTACGTCTGTCTAGTAATATCCTCGTCGTTGCTAAAGTGTCCCATATAAATTTTTAAAGCCCGAACACGCCAAACAGAACGGCACTGCTGAACGGCATGGCGGCGCTATTACAGTTCGTTTGGCATAACACGTGGCCTGTAGTGTTATTGTTGTCCATTACGACCGAAGCAATGGCTCGCAAAATGAATTACATCTGACGCGAAAGCGTACACTTATCGCCGGTAATAACGTTAACGGCAGAAGAAAAAGAGCACAACACTCCAGACGTATCGTAGAAGATAAAACATGGTTTATGGAAGATTGAATGGGATTGATCGTAGTGAAGTTGTTGTTATGTGATTACTGATAACGTCTGGCTTGTTTTGCGGGTAAATTAATCATCTTTCGACTGAAATATAAAGGAAACAAAGGAAGATAATAAAGGAAATTAAGAATTTGAAAGATAGCGTGAAGGAGCTGGATTGCCTCGAACTGTAAAATGGTGGAATAAATGATACTGAGGCAATCAGTATCTCTTTTAAAATTTACGGTGTTATCAGTTAGATTTATATTGTACATTTCCAAAAATACTCTATTGTTGTAATTGCTCTCTGCGTCCAATATTTTAACGCTATTGAAATCAAAACTATGGTTACTATATAACCGTGGCCGGTTTCCCATTCCGAATTCTATAGAATTCTATAGATATTGGCTATATTATCTAATAAAACCACATTTTTTTGTGGTTATTGGTTATTGTTGGTCACCGTTATTCTGGCCAACATTGTTCTCAAGTGACATAATTTATATTTTGGGATAACTTCTATCGTTTAAATAATAAAATAATATTCGGCTGTTCGAGTTGTCAATTTCAAGTCTCAATTTTTTCGAATAAATGATATCGAAAACGAATATTATTTTACTTAATAATGATTTGAACCAGGTCCCTGGTTCAAATCCAGGTTGTGGCTGTAATTTTTAATTTATTTTAAAATTTACATACCACCTGTATATCACCAGTATGCATTTGAATAATATTTTATTATTTAAACAATGGAAATTATCCCAAAATATAAATGATGTCACTTGACAATAACAGTTGACTAGACCGATCTAAAAAAATGAATGTTAGGAGAATTGCAAAAAAATTGTTTAAACAAATGGGATTTGATTAAATAAATATGGGTTTATTAGCTAATAACATAGGCAAGATACCTCGAACATGAAATTTATAAGTTGATTTCACAAAAAGCTGACTTCTACCATAATTATAACAAAAGTTGAAAATTAATAATCATTGATAGTTTAAACAATAGGAAGAATTTGTTTAATGAATAATGTCACTCTAAGATAATAAACTGCCATTTCGAACTCAGAAAACAGATGTCCGACGGAGTTTCGAGAAAAGCGAATTATTTAAACAAATGGAATTTGTTTAAACAAATGGAAATTGCCTGACAAATGTTTACAAACATTCAACTAGACTTATAGTAATGATTTCTATGAGAGAAAAAAGAATGAAGTGATTAGAAGGGTATATTTTCTGAAGAATGTAGATTTTTCATTTAAGGATAGTTTTCAGGGCACTGTGGGGGTGGGTTGGGGGCGTCAAAGCCATATGTATAATAGCTCAAATTCTTCATTGGAAAGTCCTCTACAAATCCTATAACTTTAATCTTAAGTTTTCCCAAACCCCGAACAATTATTCGAAAAATACCAGCAAATGTCTTTTTCCCATGAATTCTCTTATGTAAATTTGATGCATCGATAGGCACCATTAAAAATCAATGCATTTTTGAACCACCCACACACGTACTCGACCGTCGCAACGAGTTACACGACATCTGGACTCGTCTGTAAACAGTACAGGCGTCCAGTAACGAAGTTGCCAATCTCTGTGATACAGATCAAACCAGATCCGCGCTGCTTTGTGATGACAGGTCTTCTTGGTTTCAAATTCGCTTCTTTTAATCTGTTTCTAACAGTTTTATCAGAAATTTCTATTCCATGTGCTCGTCTTAGGGTGTTTAAGAGGTCTCGTACTGTGGCAGTACGCTGACGTAATATTTCGATTTCGACCTTGTCCAGCTCTTCTAACATATTGGCCAGTCTCCCGAAACCGATTCCATAAACGCTGAATAACAGAAGGGGAAACTCGAAGGTCCCTGCTAACATGTCGAATAGAGTGGCCACGCGGAATAAGGGCGACAGCACGAGCAACTTGCACTTCACTAAGATGCCTCGTATTACTTCTAATGACGCTTCTAATCAACGAAAATTGACAACTGAATTCATTTGTCATCTTTAGTAGGCGTTCATAGTAACTCAAGAGTTGTAACATTGTTTTGACCTACCGAGTTAGACATTTTAGGAAAGCTAATTTATAGATCTTTCGAATAGGGTATTACGGTCATGTGGAAATTTAAGCAAAAGCGTGTATTAAGCGATTTTACAGTATATAACCCGAAATTCTGTTAAGTTAAAATTAAATTACATTCAGAATTTGTTGTAAAAATTACAATTAAAATTTGAATTTTCCGATCACTGTCGTGATTGGCCAAGTGTAGAAATGGCACCGTAGCCAAGAAATTGATCAAAACCTAGGGAATTTTCTTGTAACAGTGTTTGTAACACTGTTTGTTTGTATGTGTGTTGACAAACTTCGACGGTACTATTTACAGCGTATCGTAAAGTTATTACTTATTAAGTAAGTTGTTATAAGTTGTTAAGTTACCAGTGCAAGCATGTGTTCTGGGGAAGATGATTTTACCAAAGTGAATTCGCAAAATTTGCCCACGATCATACACTGTCATACATATTATTCAACCAGCTTGCAATTGTTCATAGTAAATTAGCGACACAGTAATGAAACATCCCCCAATCACATGGTTCACAAAGAAATTTGAATGTAGAGGGAAAGACTAGTAGTAAAAAATAATTGCTTAAATAGAAGTTTATTAATAATACATATTGACAATACATTTCTTATAATATATTCCTGTGTGTTTATGAAACTACAAGGTAGATACACCATTTCGTCTAAATGTTGTATTGAATTCTGGTGTTTCGACTGATTTGCTGTTGCAACCCGGCACACAACAAACTCTATATTATTGTTTGCTCATGTTGATTATGTATGGTGTTTGCTGGTGTTGATATATTAAAAAATCACTGACCACCTAACCTCAATACACGAACGGTAAACAGAGTGAACGCGACTGTTGGCACCACAGCAACATAAAATAACTATGCGCGACGTTGTCAAGCTTCGCATTATAATCCCTCCTTGTGACGTCACAAGTAGGATTTTTATTTTAATTTCAAAACACGTTTTCTCCTAAATTAAAGCGTTGTTTGGCATTTTACGTGTGCATGGGTGATGCTAAGCTAACCTACTTTGTAATTGAACAGAATTTGAAAAGTCCCGTAACCCTATTATGCCAAAATATTATTTATTTCCATTTAAAATTCTATCGTTCCTTTCAGGACTAATTTCTGAAGTACTCAATTTCGTTATTTTTTGTCGTAATATACCTCCACTAAATAAATACGCTAAACCGTCTACGTTATGTTTCTCATCAAAAAATACTTTACCCTGCCGTTCGTATATACCCCATTACCAATATTAAATTTCCCTTTAACTTTTCCATCGGTCCGCATAATTTTCTATTCAACGCCTTCATGCTCACGCCGCTGTCGTTCCCTCTACTTTCCTCGTACAGAGTACGAAATTCCGCCAAACTTTTTGCACAAAAGCGGCCAAATTGTGTTCATTAGGGTCCCATCTGAGCGGCCCAAATCGAAACAACTGTTACGCCGTCATTTTTTCTCCTTTTCTGTTTTTTTTTTCTCTCTTCATTTAGTCGTAAGAGTGAAAAACTCACGGTACGGTTCGTTGGATCGCAACTTTGTAATTTGTCATTTGAGAAGGAGCTGGACGCTTTGGAATTTATGTATTTTGTTAATATTTGGAGCCGGATTTTGCTCTGTTTTACTTCTGTTTTAAATACAAATTTTTAAGGTTGCTCTCGGGCTATTTTAAAGGTTTCAGGACTTTAGGAGCTATAATAACAAAATCACGTTTTTGCACATTTTACACCAAATTTTAGACCCAAAAACCTTGTTAAAGCTTTAGCCCGCTTTCATACTTAACGCATATAAGTCTACAACGCTTATTTCTTTTCTAAGTACAAAATCTCTTCTCCACACATTGATAGATATTTTTCTAATTTTCAATCGTTTTTTTCAAGAAAATTTAGGCTATAATAAAATTGTAATGCTATAAAATGTATATATAACCACGCACGAGAGAATCGCCCTAACTGCCTTCTTTTGTTTCGATAGTATTGACTCCTGTGTTTTAAGCCCCATAACTATAAAACTAAGAAATAAAATTTCTTGGTTGAAGTCAATAATCTCTCGCGTATATACGAACCTACCAACTACTTCAGCCAAGTAATTCTCTCTTCGTTCGAGAGATCACTTTTCTGTGTGTAATATGGTGACATACACGGAATAATTACTAGATTTAAGAAAGTGGTTAACTCTGGTGAAGTAAGTAAACAGTCTTCAATGAAGTGTATATTTTTATTCCCGGTAAATATTTTTAGCTACTTAATGTAAGAATTTTAAAGATTTGGCACAAATACGTTTTCTATTGCTAATTAACAAACGATAGGTATGTTATATTTACTTACTCGTTCTAAACTGTTGCGTGCGTTACATCAAACTATTCCGTGTTGAAACGTTTATTGTATACTATAAATCACAATACACATCCCCAATAAATCACAAGGCACATCCCCTACGGGTACTTCGTTGTTGTTTTCGTACTAGCTTAGGCTCCTTTACGGCGCAAGCACAACGCGTGGGGGTGCGAGCCTTGACAAAATTACGGTGCGCATATTTATTCCAGAGAAAGGGATTACTTGAAAGAAGTGAGAATCACTTCAGTCAAATAGTTGGTGGGTTTTTATTCAGTAAACAATACTTACTTATATTAAATGTCTTATATTTTCTTGGATCAAGTAACTACGCACTTGGATGGATTTACTATTACTTCGTTGGAGAAATTAACATTTTTGGGACGAAAAATTCAATTACTTCTTTCAATACAATATTGGTTGACAGCATTTATCTGAGAAATTATTTTACTTATATTGAGTATGTGGCATTTCTTGTATATACCTAACTTTCTACATCCAAGTAATATGCATTTGAATCTAGTAAATAAATTCAAGTAATTATGTTTTCTCGTTCCAAATAAGCACTGTTCTGTTTGTATTAACCTATAATACTAATTTGACAATATGTCCTTGAACATTTTCAGTTTTAATAGCGTTTTCACAACTACGAATAATACAGAAATAAGACATACAGAATGCAGGGTATCTTATTGTTGTTTTACAGTGTAATGACGCTTGCGTTGTAAAACATCGCAATCAGCTAAAACAGCCAGCTAAAAATACCCGGATTTCACGAATCTAACAAATTGATGGGTAGGATTACCCACTCCAGCTATCAACAAGACAAATTCTGTCACCAATACGGGTATAGCAATTAAGACAAATCTCACTAGAATCTCGGAGATAATCACCAGACGTAAGTTTATCACAGCGGTAACATTCTCGTTCCATTTCAGCCGTTTCAGTCGTTTCAGCCGTCGTACACAATTCCGTTTTATTCCCTTTTTAGTCCGGAATAGCAAATGGGCGGAATTCGCAAAAATCTCCATAAGGACGAACAAGGACGAGCAGGACGACGACAGGAGACACTTTGTTTAAGTCTCTGGCAGCCATTAAATATTTTACTGTTCGAGTTTAACGCCTTCGAAAAGCCTCGAGTGCCTGCACTTATTTCATCCCCTCCCACCCCTCTTGTTGTCTTTTAGCCTGGTTTTAACTGCGAAACGACTTGAGAATCGAGGAAAGAAAGCTTATTTTCTGTAATTGCCGCGAGAATTAAGGCGGAATTGGTGATGAAATCGAAAAAGCTGTTTAATTTTAATTCGCTAATTTGACCAGATTGTGAGAAATTGACCAGGCATTTCTTTAGTACAGTCTTGGAATTTAGTATGTTCGTATCAGTATTTCAGCAGTGTGTCGATGATACATCCATGTACAAGTTTTTTGTTATTCTGGTGGCCGCTCGGCCGCTAAGTGCAAAAAGTACGTTTACGCTGCAACTCGTATATCGGAAATTTATTATTTGCGAAACCTTGTTCGAATGCTTTGAATTGGTTTATAATGATTTATATGTTTCTATTTATTAGCTTAATGTGTAATTAATTAATGTAATTCCCACATTTGCAATGTAATTGTGCTTTTATTAAATATAACGTTAATTTTGTATTAATAAACCTAAAAGTTTTCGATTACATAAAATGAAAATCTCATTTCAAGATATTGCGTAAAACACAACAAATTATACAACCTTATTGCATCTAATAGCTTTTTCTGTGTTAATAAATACAAAAATCAATTTCTTGTTGTCAATATTTTTACTTTTCAGGTTATTTCAGAACTGACATATGTATTAACATTTATTCACAAAATAGAAATAAATTAAAATTAAATTGCTTTAAATTTGTCTTTATGGTAATTTGTTAATTGTGATTTACTGGTGTTTTCGAGATATTTAGCTTCAACGATATTTTGCAGTGTTTAACTAAATAAACAGAAAAGAGTATGTATTTTGTATAGCATGAATGTATCATTACTATTTTTTTATATTATTATTTTGTATTTACTTTACAGCAATATGTTTCAAATATCTGACAATTGAAAATAATGACAATTATGTATATCACTAATTTACAAAAATTTTTGGAAGCAAGCTCTAAATTTTCGACGAATTTTGATGGAATGTAAATATGTTATAATTATTATTAAAAAAAAAATAAACCAAAATATACGACCATCTAAAAGAACATTTATACAACATAAAATTATTTCATCAAATTTGACCTGAGATGAGTATAAATTGTGTTGGTAACAGGTATAAAATTTCCCAAAAGGAGACGCTTCAGAAAGAAAAGTTGTTGGTTTCTCTTACGTATAGATTTTATTGCATATTAATTACTCACAATCATATGCAATAAAAGCTATACGTAAGAGAAACCAACAACTTGACGATTTGAACCAGGGACCTTTGCGTCGCTAGCACAATGCTCTCCCATCTGAGCTATTGACATTGTGCTAGCGACGCAAAGGGCCTTGGTTCAAATCCAGGTTGTGGCTGTAATTTTTGATATATTTAAAATTTACATCCCGCCTGTATGTTACCATATTATTAACTTATAATATTCCTTTGACAAAGTATGTCGTTAAACATTTTCAGTTATAGTTTATATTGTTTGGAAATTAAAGAGACCTTCATTTTTAATGTATATGCATTTTAGCTAACCTTACAGTACACAATTCATAAGTCAAAATGTTATTTTTAACTTATTATCGTTGTTAATGCACGCCTCTTAATTTATTTAGAAAACAAATTTAGAAATAAAATTTCCAATAATGTTCCAGCTAATATATAGTAAATGAAAAATGTGGGCTTATTGAACTGGAACTATATTACAATAAAACTTCTGTAGAGCTCTTTGAAATATTAACAAAAAAAGAAAAAAAAAATTAATTAGTTATCAAACAACGCAAAAACAAAAATTAAACACAATAAATACATATTACAACAATAAAAAATTATTAATTATAAGTAAAATTTTAATAATTTGTCTTTACAAATGAACAAAAGAAAATACCAAAATGTTTTGCTTTTTTTTCTAGAAAGTAGTAAGTAATATGTTTCATATGGTCTTATTGGTTTTCTCTGTTCCTTCTGAAGTTGGAGCCGTTTAAAATAAGATATTGTTAATAATTCAAACGGCTGTAACTTTTTAATGAATTGAAAAAGTAATTTACATTCTGAAAAAAATTGTTTTGCGGAAGAAACGTGGGACAGCCTGTATATATTGCTGTAATTTAAATTATTTTGGTTGTCAAGCATGTATTATATGTCATGAAAGATAATTGAACATTAACTGCTGTAAAGTAAATACAGATATAACATTTCCATTGTCCTTCATACAAAATACATTCTCGCCCTAAACGTAAATTTAAATTAAATTTAGAGAATTTATTTACATTTAGTGAATATATTTTAATATTACAATTCTGAAATAGTCTATATTTAGTGATAATCCTTGGCATCAAGTTGATTTGCTCATTTACTTACTTACTTAAGCCCGTCATCCTACTGCCTGTATGTTACCATATTATTAACTTATAATATTACTTTGACAAAGTATGTCGTTAAACTTGCGTAATTAATATGTGTATTAGTTAACATAAATTTATATAATGTGTCATGATATTACGCAATATCTTAACATGAGCTTTTCGTATTATATTATCAAATTTCATGTTTATTAATATTATTATAAAAGTAATTCTATATTTAATTAAATGCATTACCTACTCGTAAACTTAACTGTAGTGATCATATTTCATTTATTACATTGCAATGAAGATATCACATTGAGGAAAAGGTCGGACACGCTAAAAATAAACTAAATCCCGTTACATTACATCCATCGAAAAACCACCTCATGACGGACAACTTTTTGCTAACCGGCCGGGTCGAGGTAGAACAGTACACGAATATATAACCGACATACTATTTTCAAATCCTGCGACAGCGATACGAACTTACTTATTTCCATGACTGTACCATGAGTAGACATGCCAGTTGTCGCTTTGACTGCCAGGCGGCGAGCGCATCCCATGCAGTGGCAGCGGTTGTAACTACCGCAGACGCCACAAACTTCCATCGTCAATAACTTTTGATAGATGCATCGTACGAAAAAAAATTCAGACAAAAGATTCTTCTTATTTAGCGTAAAATCATAATTTGATAAAAAATGTTGGGTATTCCCATTTAAAAAAATTAAGTTAAACTCATCACCGATTGCAGCCTCATCTGCAATGGAACTGATATCACAATCTTTGCGTCCTACAAGTTTATTTCAGACACTTTTGTCGTACCATGCATATTTCTCGAGATATTTAGGAGTCTCAGGTTAAAACGAAAAAAGATCACAAAAAAACTGCAACACTTTTGCAAAGTAACCGATGTTCAGTACCTACTTTTTCAACCCACGTTTTCAACTACCTACTGCTGCAGTAAACTTAAGAATTAAAATTGTATTATCTAAACGGCATACTATTTATTCTCCTCTGTTTATACAACATCGTCCCTTTTCTTGCGAGGGCAAGGATCCCTCCGAACTCTATTTAATCAATTTTAAAATTTCAAACGCGCATTGTTTCCCTCCGGCGTTTACAAGGGCCTGAGCTAACATTTGCCCGGCCGCCTTGGATATCAGCAGAAGGGGCAGATATCCATGCCAGCAAATACGGCGAAAACGTCGTCTGAAAAGAATTTGTAACCCCTGTGGGGATGTCCATTGGCGTACGTTCTTTGGGCAAGCCGTATGTTTATATTCACGAATGAGATTCGAAACAAGAGATCGCGTTTTCGTCCTGCTGTCTCTCGCTTCGCTTTCGACTGTTATTTATCTTAGGCAAATGCTGATGTCCATTGAAAAGTCTTTTTTTTTTTTCTAGTTTTTGTTTGTTTCAAATTAAACGGCAATATTTAATATGTAGGGATTTTCTACAGTGGAGTGGGACAAAAAAGAATGCAATTGTCAATATATTAAATACCGCTTTTTTGTCTCAAACGTAGGATTGATACCAATAACACTTCACAACAAAATTCACCTTTTTGTTTTTTCCTTACTTATGTTGGTATATTTCTATTGGTCTGTGACCACTGACAACCCCAAATGAAATCGTTTGTTTCTATCATGTCGGGTTTAGAATAAAAAAATCTGATGTGGCCAGGCACATGACTTTATCATACTATATATACGGGGTGAGTCACTAGAGTCGCGGTGGTAGATATAGCAATTATCTTTAGAGATGGAAAAAAATATTTAATACAAAAGTTGTTTGGCATATCATTTTTTACAACGTAAAATTATTTTCATTTATACTGGGTGTTGCATTTAGGCGTAGCAGAAAATAAATTAACTTTTTTAAATGGAATGCCCTGTATATTATAACATATTATGATTGCGAAGAAAATTGTCTTACTAATTGTATCAGGTGATATTGACGTAAAGCTAATAGTTTCTGCAATATTTAATTTTTTATTAAAAAAATGGCCGTTGCAGGCCTTTTCCGAAAACTACGTAATAGCGTCATTTTTCAAGATATTTTCTTACAACTTTGTCAGAAAATAACCAATACTAATAGGCAGGTGATAGTGCCCAAAGAAATTTGATGCGCTATACAGGGTGTTCCTAGCACCTAATCAATTTTGATATTTTTCAAATGGCTTTTTCTTGAGTTTTTTAAATGGAACGCCCTGTATATTATTTGCTGGTTGCATTTCCCATTAAGTTGCCTTTAATTTATATTAAGTGTGGCATATACATATTTGCACCCGTTTTCGTGATATTTGGAATTTAAAGAAAATGTGTAATAAAGTATACCAATACAGTGCTTTAATATTACACCCTGTATAATTGAGTTAGTTTTTTTCATGTATTTTGTTATAATATAAATAAATTATGAATGTTGGTAAAGTTAAAAATGCTATTTTTTATAAAGATACCTTTTAAATAGCAGAGTTACGCTAATATTTTAAGTTAGCTTAGATTTACTTAACCTCGTTGTCATGGAAACAAAAACAAATAACAGACGTGTAGTTATTGCTGTCAACAGGCTTAATATAGCTAACCAACATTTGTAATCTCTGTTAACGATGAATTTTAATTATACTAAAGAGGAACTGATAAATATTATTTACATCTATGGAAAAGCCGGCAAAAACGCTCTACTGGCCTCAAGAATTTACGCTCAGCGATATCCCGAAAGACGGCATCCCGATGCAAGAACAATTAATAGAGTTCGGGAACGTTTTGAATCAACAGGTACTATTACTTACAAAAAAAGAAAAAGAACAAAAGCGGCGACACATGAAGAGAATGAATTTCTGGTAGTTGCTAGTGTGGTAGAAAATCCATACTCAAGCACTAGACAAATAAGAAATCAAGGAATAACCCAATCATCTGTGTCCAGAATAATACGGCGACACAAGTATCATCCATATCATGTGCAACATGTACAGGAATTGAGCGAAAACGATTTATAAAAGAGATTAAATTTTTGTAATTGGGCAGCTGCTAAAATTCAACAACAAGCAAATTTTTTTGACTTTGTTCTTTTTACTGATGAAGCTACGTTTCATAAAAGTGCGTATGTTAACCAACATAACTTCCATTTTTATGCAACAGAAAATCCTCGCGTTATCAGGCCTTTGGACCATCAACATAGATGGTCACTCAATGTATGGGGTGGAATAGTAGGTACCAATTTGCTAGGGCCTTACTTTTTTGAGGGTTCCGTAAATGGTCAAAGGTACTTACTTACATTTTCTTAACAACCATCTACATGAATATTTAGATGATTTGCCGCTTAATATTCGCCAAAACTTAATTTTCCATCACGACGGAGCCCCACCCCACTTTAGTCTGAACGTAAGACAATTTTTTAACAACCAATACCCCAACAAATGGATTGGAAGAGGAGGCCCTACGTTATGACCGCCAAGATCTCCTGATCTAAATAAGTTGGATTTTTTTTTTGTGGGGTCATGTTAAGGCATTAGTATACCAGACACCACCTACCACACAAGACGATATGAAGATTAGAATAAGAAATGTTTTTGCTGACATCAGAGAAAATAAGAGAGAGATGTTAAGAAATACTTCGAGATCTTTTACCCATCGGATTAATGCTTGTAGAAGACAAAATGGAGGGCATTTTGAACACCTACCAAATCAATAACTACTTGCTGTTTTATCTTTAATTGTTATAGTTTTTTACTAGTTTTATGTTAATGCTTATCAAGTTTAAAAAATAGTTTAATAAATGTTATTAGTTGTGGTTTCTCTTAATTATTTGTTTTTATTTAATTTTTAGTTGTCTCAAATTATATTAATAATTTCATATTGAGTAACTAAATGGTAATTCCATGTACTTTTCAATTTATTTTGAGCAATTCTGTCAGTTTTTTAATTCAACAAAAGTATTTTTTTCCTTTCTATGTTCTCTTTACAAAAAAAAATCATTAAAAAAGAACCATGTTATGCAGGGTGTAATATTAAAGCACTGTATTGGTATACATACTTTATTACACATTTTCTTTAAATTCCAAATATCACGAAAACGGGTACAAATATGTATATGCCACACTTAATATAAATTAAAGGCAACTTAATGGGAAATGCAACCAGCAAATAATATACAGGGCGTTCCATTTAAAAAACTCAAGAAAAAGCCATTTGAAAAATATCAAAATTGATTAGGTGCTAGGAACACCCTGTATAGCGCATCAAATTTCTTTGGGCACTATCACCTCCCTATTAGTATTGGTTATTTTCTGACAAAGTTGTAAGAAAATATCTGCAAAAATGACGCTATTACGTAGTTTTCGGAAAAGGCCTGCAACGGCCATTTTTTTAATAAAAAATTGAATATTGCAGAAACTATTAGCTTTACGTCAATATCACCTGATACAATTAGTAAGACAATTTTCTTCGCAATCATAATATGTTATAATATACAGGGCATTCCATTTAAAAAAGTTAATTTATTTTCTGCTACGCCTAAATGCAACACCCAGTATAAATGAAAATAATTTTACGTTGTAGAAAATGATATGCCAAACAACTTTTGTATTAAATATTTTTTTCCATCTCTAAAGATAATTGCTATATCTACCACCGCGACTCTAGTGACTCACCCTGTATATATAAAATTAATAGTTTAGCTGTATGAGATTCTAATGACTAATGACAGTAGGTAGTATCAAACGCTGATGTTTTGACAATACCTACTGTCAATAGAATCAAAATATCTGCTAAATCCTGGCTAACTAGTTTTATTTTAATGCAGACACGACCGATCTCGATCAAATGGAATTTGGTCATGCAGCTAAACTATTAGTTTACCAAAAAATGTCAGACATAAATAATACAAAAATTCCTCAACTTTAATTTATTGTTTAACTAGTTTGACGAAATTACAGAAATGGCGGCTCATTTGCAAAATCTTTGAAAAACACTGTAGGCAAATGGCTACAGTGTGGAGAAAGGGAGTTACAATTCATCATATAGAGTTCATATTAAAGTTACATTTACCCTGAAAAAAAAAATCACATAATGTAGCAAAAAAAGTTTTCATGCTAGAACGTAAGCCATTTCTTTTCGCGCACAAACACATGCAGTATTTATGCACGAAATCCATTTACCAGCAGATATTTATGTAGTTCTCTTTTGCACTTTTACAGAGTCCGGTGGAGTGCCTTGCATCGTCTACAACAGGACCTACGAGCACGGTGAAACATTTTCGCTGGACTGCAGAACACAATGTGCCTGTCAGGTAAGATTTTTATGACCATCCAGGATCGATATAAACTCGCGGAAAAAAAAGGATGTATACATTGCATTTTTTGCGGCGCTATAACTAAAAAATTGTCCAATAAATTTGGGTCTGTTTATTCTTGAATATTCCCTGTAAAATACAGAGTATTTATGGGTGATAGTCCGATCAAAATTCGTTCGGTAGTTTTCGAGTTACATAGAAACAAATAATTTTTGATCTAAACATCATTTTTTCTGCAAGTGTACATACTTACTACACTACTGCTTCCAGTCTTCATTTGTCCAACTTCGATGTGTTCGTGCCCACTGAAGGAGTTTCTGACGATTTCCCCGACGAAGCAATGGTTTTCGTACGGCAACGCGTCCATGCAGATTTTCCGCTTGGAGACGTCATTTCCCTGTGCTTACGAAAATTGGTCTTTCACGATCGCGATTGATTTCAGCGGTGATTTTAGGTGCGGTCAATTTTCTGTTTTCCTTAAAAATTAACTTTAATCGGTCTTCATCCGCTTGGGAAATTATTCGCGATAGTCCCGGCCGAACACGTCATCCAAATTCCATGTTTCTTCATATTGGTGAACAGTGTCACTTATCGTTGACTTATTTCTTGCATTTTCACGAACTGACAATCGATCCTGATGAAAAGCGATAATTACAGAACGCTGTTCCTGGCTTGTTGGCTTTCCGCGTCGCATGATGTCTTCCACGTGACAGAGTTATCTTGTGCAAACTACAGATTGGAGGCACAGACTCGTTTGAATACGAATTCGAGCATTTGATGCAAAAATCTGGTAAAAATGGGGTCGCAACATGTGTCTGAGATGCAGTATTTATGACTCTATTTGTTATTTGGTATTTATTCTTTTTTAATGGAAACTAGGAAATTCCCAACAACCAGTTACAACACAGCATAATAATTAAATATAAAAATTATTTTAAATTAGCACATTTAATGATGTCGTATGTTACTGGAAGTGTATGTAATGTAAAACTTACCTTGATAATATCTAGTTGGCAGTACGGCGTAGTGCTCGAAAACAATTTTTTGTGGACAGAAGAATGTATTTTTCTCTCCATATTTTGATAAAATTCGTTGCCGAAGAAATTCTCCAGCTATGAAACGAATTTTTTTTAGCGTTTCGCAAACTTGAAGCGCTTTTTCTTGAATACCGTAATTTTTTCAACTCTACATCTGGAAACGCACTTGTCCGATGCTTGTAAATATTTTATTATGTCGATTTCTTATTGATATTGTGCAATTGATAAATTGTTCATGCGTATTTTATTTTAATTGCGTGTTTTTAATCATTTCAATGACTTTTCTGTCCATTTTATGCATAGGGTTTTAATTTATTTTTGTATCAAAGGAAAAGTCCTATCAAAATCCTTGTTTTTCGTATCGATTTTCGACCTGAAAACTGACCAAAGTAACGGATATTGTCCGGCTTTATTTAGTATCATGTATACCTCATAAATGCGGTTATAAAATTTTATGCCATCGAGCCATATTGTCGGCGTTTGCGGTCGGTGGCTTTAGTGCCCCCCGCTTCGAGGTTTACAACTCCCTTCAAACCGTTATGGCAAAGTCAATAATTCTCTCGCAAGGCCGTATTTTTCGTCGCAAACCGGTCGACATCATCGCAGACACTGAAGGGTACGATATTTTTTAGAGGCAAATTCACAGATGTGTGTCCATTAATGAGTACAGTAAAAGAGATTTTAATCAGTACAGTACAAAAGGATAGATATAAAAACGTTGTTTTTGTGTAAATATGCCTACAAGGTACCTACAAAAAAAAATCTGATGTGGCCAGGCACATGACTTTATCATACTATATATAAAATTAATAGTTTAGCTGCATGAGATTCTATTTGATCGAGATCGGCTATGTCTGCATTAAAATAAAACTAGTAGAACTAGACAAATATCTCGATTAAAGCTGCGTTCGGATATTGTACTCCGTTGACAGCGGGTACACCGTCCAAATGACACTTACGTGTTATTGGGTGTAAAAAGTGTAACGGTGTCCAATATCCGAACGCAGCCTATATTGACAGTAGTATTTTCAAAACATTTGCGTTTGACACTGGCTACTGTCATTAGAATCAAAAAATCTGACATATCCTGGCTACTAGTTTTAAAGCAATGCGACCGATCTCGATGGAATAGAATTTGCTCATGCAGCTAAACTGTAAATTCTACCAAAAAATGTCATATACATAAATTATAGAAAATTTTCTCTCCTTTAATTTATTATTTAACTATTTTGACGACATTACACAAATAACGGCTCATTTGCAAAATCTTCGAAAAATGCTATGAGTAAACCACCAGTTCCTTTGGACCTTTTTCAACAGAAAGCTTTTCAGCTCTAAGTTTGGTTATGAAACTTCTAAATATGAAGTTTCGTCCCGATACCTTTAGTAGTATCTCCGGAATCGTCGCCACAAAAACGGGTACACACACACACACACATACACACACACATACACACACACAGACATTTTTTTGTACCTTGGTCAAAAATGTTCAGGGGACCCAAAAAGACATATTTCCGCTAAAATCTCAAAAATTTTTTTTTGCATGATTACAATACTTTACATACTGCGTATGATAAAGTAATAACAAATATTACTCGTGATTTCGATGACATTTATTTAGAAAAGAAACATAAATTAGAATTACTTATTAAAAAAACAACTCGCATGGATTTACTAAACGCTAAAAACAACACTAAACTCTAGTACGGATTTACATATAAGCATTTATATTTTAAAAGTAAGCACATTGTGGAATTCACTCACAAATTGCTCGACACTAACACTACCATTGACAAGTCACAATCAATTTAGAATTCAGAAAACAAACATATGTCATACTAGATTACCCCTAAAATAAAAGTCGATTTTTTTTTAAATTTTAGGCAGATTGTTCAACTTTTTCTTAGACTATTAAAGCCAAAAGATATAAGAACATGAGAAAGAGTTTAAAAAAAGCGCGTATAACGCTTTTATCTACACACAGAAAAGTGATTATTTGGAACGAGTAAACATAATTTCTTGAATTTATTTACTAGATTCAAATGCATATTTACTTGGATGTAGAAAGTTAGGTATATACAAGAAATGCCACATACTCAATATAAGTAAAATAATTTCTCAGATAAATGCTGTCAACAAATAAATTCTTTCTTTATAAGAAACAATATTGTATTGAAAGAAGTAATTGAATTTTTCGTCCCAAAAATGTTAATTTCTCAAACGAAGTAATAGTAAATCCATCCAAGTGCGTAGTTACTTGATCCAAGAAAATTTAATAGAAGTAAGTATTGTTTACTGAATAAAAACCCACCAATTATTTACCTGAAGTGATTCTCTTCTTTCAAGTAATCCCTTTCTCTGGAATAAATATGCGCACCGTGATTTTGTCAAGGCTCGCGCGCCCGCGCGTGGTGCTGGCGCCATGGAACCTAACCTAGTACGAAAACAACGGAGTACCCGTAGGGGAAGTGCCTTGTGATTTATTGGGGATGTGTATTGTGATTTATAGTGTACAATAAACGTTTCAACACCGAATAGTTTGATGTAACGCACGCAACAGTTTAGAACGAGTAAGTAAATATAACATACCTATCTTGTTAATTAGCAATAGAAAACGTATTTGTGCCAAATCTTTAAAATTCTTACATTAAGTAGCTAAAAATATTTACCGGGAATAAAAATATACACTTCATTGAAGACTGTTTACTTACTTCACCAGAGTAACCACTTTCTTAAATCTAGTAATTATTCCAAGAAATAAAATTTCTTGGTTAAAGTCAATAATCTCTCGCGTATATACGAACCTACCAACTACTTCAGCCAAGTAATTCTCTCTTCGTTCGAGAGATCACTTTTCTGTGTGGCACTCAAATGTTTTTTTCGCTGGAATGACAAACTCGATGCAAAGTTAACATATGCCTCCTAAGATTACTAGACTGAAGTACCGAATAACTATATTCGGAGCATTTATATTTCTCTCCGGTATGAGATCTCATATGGGATCTGAGATAAGCACTTTGTGCACAAGTATAGTCACAGGACTTACATTTATACGGTTTCTCGCCGGTATGCGTTCGTATGTGATTTTTCAACTTTTGATTGGCCGCAGAAGCATAGTCACACAATTGGCATTGAAACGGCTTTTGTTTTGTATGCTTTCTTCTCATATGGATTTTAAGAGTGGGTTGATGCGCAGTTTTGAAACCGCATTTATCGCATCGAAATGGTTTCTCATTGGTATGCGTCCTCATATGGATTTTAAGAGAGGACTGATAAGCAGTTGCATAACCGCATGTATCGCATTGAAAAGATTTGTCATTGGAATGCGTTAACATATGCCTTCTAAGATGACCAGATTGAACTGACGAATAACTACATTTTGAGCATTTAAATGGTTTCTCTTTTAAATGCGTCCTCGTATGGAGTTTCAGTGCAGACTCATAAGCAGTTGCATAACCGCATTTGTCGCATTTAAATGGTTTTTCATTGGAATGCTTTCTCGCATGCGCTGTAAAATGCGCGCGATATGCACAAGCATAGTCACATTGGTCGCACTTAAACTGTTTCTTTTTATTATGAGTTGTCTTATGTATCGCACGATGGTCCTTCTTCGCACCAGCATGGTCGCGGATCTTGCTTGTGAATGGCTTATCACACGGTGTTCTTGAGTGCTTTTTAATTTGTGTGCTTTGTGTTGCGCGGTGGCACTTGGATGGTTCCTCTGCTGTTTTTGTCCTGCGATGTTCGGATAGTGTAGATGTAGATGTAGAGGTTTCGTCATGACTAAAAGATTAAATTAAGCTTTGGTTTACTTTAAGGTCCCCGTCTCCGACCTTGAAGGTCCTTATGCAACTGCCATCGGAAAGGAATTTCAATATTTATGAAAATTACTTACGCAAATTTTGGTGAGGACTACAAATATAGAAATGCTTTCCGATGACAGTTGCGTCTGATTATTGTCTGCTGTAGTACATTATAAAATATAATTAAATGTTAACTATAAGAGCACGAGTGATTTTCTTCTGAACTTCTCTGGACTTGCACTCTGAAGTATTGTAGTGCGTGTTTGTAATAAGTTGGAAACCATGTTTACGATAGCGACAATTGTGAAAGTACTATATCATCGACTAGAAAACTCAAACACAGCCCAGTTTGAATATTTGTACAAATAGGAAGCAATGCATTAATTGCTATAGGTTATATCATACCTCTAATGGCATAAATACGATATAAAAACAGACATGTTTATAGTATCGCCATCTACATCCAGTGATTTTTTTATTTCGAAGCTTTGGAGAGAAGTTTGCTACAGTTCGCTATTTGAATTGAGACGGGAGCCCTAAGGATCAGTAGTTTTGTGTTGCAAAACCGTGCAAAAACAGTGTTAGTAGTGTTAGTGTTTTTATATAGGTCAAACTTTGATAATTTTTGTATCGTTACAAATTTTTAGTATGCATTATGGTTAGGGATGAAAAAATATTTAAAAAATGATTTTTATCTTTCTTTTTAAAAGAAATGTTCTTAACATTGACAGCTAGTAGCAACTCAATTTTTTTAAGATTATGAAAAAATATTGTAAAGCTTTCTCAGGTTATATTGTAAAGAGGGGGCTCTTGTAAAAAAAGAAACAAAACATATTAGTTTTTAAGAAAAACATTCAAACAATAATTTTATGAAATTGTAAACTATGTATAAATACGAAACACTTTTTAATGTGCAGGGTGATTCATTTGTAAGGAGCAGACCAAACTGAAATATCTTTGGTGCTTACTGTTTTAAGTTACAAAATTGAGCAGTAAAAACCGCATGTCCCGAAGATTGATTATTCATTCAAACAAAAATATCGTTCCTACTTTTGACTCCGTTCTCACCATTTAATTTTAAAAGTTTTTAAATTATAGTTAGAGTATCAAAAATTTTCCATACAAATGTGGCACCCTGTATATACATAAGTATTCCAAAAAAACTTTTTGGACGACGGTATATTAACACGTAACGTTTCTTATTTAACACACCGTATATTATATGTCAATCTCGTTAAGATAACTTAATGATAAATTGCCCACTGGCCGTTATATATTAATAAAAACAAAAAAGTTGTTTGATTTCCAGTGGATTGTTTATTCTGTTTCTTTTGGTACCTGGTTTTGAGACACCTGTCTCGTCTTTAGACCAACAATCATGATTTATTGTTATTTTTTACACTTATGGACTGTGATTTTTGCCGTTGCGTGTTCTATTTGGACGATTTTTGTTGTTGATTACACTGTTTGTGATAGCAACGTATTGTATGCCGAGTGTCATGACGTTACACTATTCGACCTTGCGTCTATATTATACCTCTTCCAGACTCTCGCGAGACATAGCGAGAGACCGCGAATCGGCAGAGTGTGGATGCCACCCTCGCCCAAATTCGGTAACATTCGAATGCCAGAAGTCTCTACGGATGCAGATAGTCGGCTAAAAATCACGCGTTTGCCGAGCGACTCGCCTCAATTGTGCGCTCTCGTATCGATCCATTCAAACTGGATTGTTAACGAGGCGCATAGCAGTTTTTGTGTGTACCCGAAGGTATTATTTACGACAGGGTCGGATTTATGACATCAAGCACGTGCGGTGAAGGGGTTCTTCGAGCATCAATGCAACCCAAAATGTAGGTAATGAATGGAATAAATTATTTAGTATTCAAATAAAAAGATTTCAAAATATTGAACACGATAAATATATATGCAAAATACAAATAGTTTACATTGATATTAAATTAAATATCCGATAGTATTTTTTTCTCTATTTGTGACGTCCCCATTGCTACAATTTGTCATTTAAAATGGAAAATATACCAGATAATGATATTATTTCTGTATTATTGAAAAAATGCAAACGCATATCAATAATTTAACCATCCGTATTATAAGACTACTAATGAAAATTAATATTAATAGCAATATTAAATCAATAATTAATTAAAAATAAAGAATACATTATTTATCTCTTTCAAATAAATCTTATCAGTTCCAAGTTATTCCAGTCTTATTTTTCTATGATGTCTGAATTTATTGTATCGTTTTGGTACAGTTCCTTGATTACTTGGGCCGGCTGAGAACTACCTGTTAAGAAGGTATTATTTTACCCTCATTAATGGGGAATGTCGCACAGGTGCTTCTCGTACATTGGCGAAAAGAAATATGCTGAATCTATTGTATCAAATTGCGACTGCGATCTACATAGGGCAATTACTAAGTTATTGATTGATAATATCGTTGTTACATACCAGTATACAGTGTTGGTCAAAATATCCGGAGCACCTAAATAATTGACCAACCGTAAACAACTTCAAAAAATCAAGCATAAGTTGTTTGATTTTAAACAAGCTATCATCTAAATATATTTTTAATATACACACTGCTTATTTTATTATGGAAACTGGCAGGCAACCTATCCGTTTTCTAATAGAACACATACATTTACATTTTATAATTAAGATTAATTCCATGAATTTTTTGTAAGAATCCTTTTTTATACAATGCATCATTTTTTAGTTATAAGCACTTAATCAAAACACATAAACTTTTGTTTTAACTAAACGGATAAAAAATAGCAGAACAACAAAATAGAAAAATAAAATTAAATGTTAATTAAATATTCAAACAGTACATTAAAATAAATGTGTGTATGTATGTGGAAAAAAATCAGTTTCAAAGTTCAGCAGTTTTAATTAATTGCTGATAACTAAAAAGGACGCATTTTATGAAAAATGGTTCCTACAAAAAATTCTTAGAAATAATCTTAGAATTAAAAAAATTAGAAACAGGTACAGTATTGTTCTATTTGAAAAAGGAAATGTTACCAAATTTAGATAGGTAGTTTAAAACAAAAAAAATGTTTTTTTCTTTATTTTCTTTTACGGTTGGAGAATTATTTAGTTGTAATTTTAACTAACTCTGTATATGCACTATAATATTTGATTTATAACGCAATACATTATTATTTTATTATTATTATTATTATACAAAATAATAATTATGCAATTATTTTATTTTGTTTTATGGACAATCGTATTACTGTCTTATATTAGTATATGGTATCTAATATAAATGATCAGAATAAGAAATCAATAGCATTTAAGAAATTTTTCAAATATTTATTATATTTTATATTAAATTGTTATTTACGTTATTCAATTAATTATGAATTAATAATAACCTCAATTTCAATGAAAGTATGCACACACACTATACGCTGAGGCAGCGGCTACTTCAGCAACGTGCATTCTAAGTCACCAGCAGATGAACAGAGAATGCACGAGCCGAGCGCCGAGAATGTGGATGGCCTTCTTTGACCGCTATATCTCAGCCAGCCTCGCCAAACTTTTCGCCGATTTATTCGGGCTGAGTCAGGAGGTAGCATTAGAGTTGTAGCCCGACGGTAAATCTTATTTTTAACTTGTTGTATTGTTTTGAATGTTAATTGTAATATAATTGTAGCGTGGCTGAAGACGAGACAGGTGTTTCGAAACCAGGTGCCACAGGAAACAGAATAAACAATCCACTGGAAACCAAACACCTTTTTTGTTTTTATTAATACTCGTTGAGAGACGTGATGGCATTGATTATCATATATTTTACCTTATGAGATAGTTAAAAAAAGGTACTTACGCTGGTTCATCGAACAAATACGTGCCTTGTATCTCCTCGTCACAAGGTTCACTTTTAATGGTGGCTAAAACATAAAAACAAAACGCAAAATACAATTTTAACATCGTGGAGAAGAAGCAACGAACTTACCTGAGTCTGCACCCAATCTATCAGCTGGATTCTCAACATCCTTGCAAAACTTGATATGATTTATCAAGTACTTCTCTTTGCTGAACCCGAAGCCACATAAAGTACAAAAAAACTTTTTGATCGGGGTCCTCAAGTACTCAACCGGATCAGTCTCAACATTTTTCAATGACGTCTGGTGCTCCAACGTACTCATATTACTTTATGGATATCTTCAAAACTGCAATAAAAGAATAGGAGTTATAAAACATAATTAGTTACTTACTCTATAAATTCCCAACTCACTAATTTTTATGCTATGTAAAGCAATTACTTTTTCAAGAGATGTACTAAATATCTTACCTTATATCGTCTTAAAATGATTGGAGTGTTTCATCAACAGCTGTTAACGACTCTTATTACTAAGGTTTGAATTTATTATAATCAACAGTTCCCGAGTGGACGACGTTACTGATAAGTAACTGATAAGCAGAGCCGAGCAGAGTTGATACGAGATTATTTCAGTGGCTGGTAGACCGATAAGTGACTAAGGGTCACGCGCGCAACCACAGCGCTCCTATTGCGCTGTTTACTTTCTTCTACGATGTTAGTTATTGTACGTTTAGTCGTTAATAGTATGAAATATTTATATTGCATATTAAATTATGTAAAATAAAAGCTTTATGCAAAGCCATTCCCCATTTACATATATTTTAGATACATACTTAGTTTCATATCATCTAAAAGGCTCTCGTGGTCGCCGGGTAGCTTTTTTTGAGACAATTTGGAACTGGTTGGTCGACTGAAACTGAACACACCTCTGATACCTTTTCCAGACTCTCGCGAGACATAGCGAGAGACCGCGAATCGGGAGAGTGTGGATGCCACATTCACACAAATTAATATTCGAATTGCTAGAAGTCTCTACGGATGCAGATAGTCGAATAAAAATCACGCGTTCGGCGAGTGGCTCGCTTCTTTTCTACGCTCTCGCATCGATCCATACAATGTCGGTTTTTGCCGCGACTCAAAGCATTTTTTTTGTGTACCCGAAGGTATTATTTACGACAGGGGTCTGATGTATGACATCAAACGCGTGCGGTGAAGGGGCTCTTCGAGCATCAATGCAACCCGAAAAGTAGGTAACGAATGGAATATATATTTAGTATTGAACTAAAAAGATTAAAAAGTATTGAACATTGAACAATATTGAACAATAAATTTATATGCAAAGTACAAATAGTTTACATTGATATTAAATTTAATATCCGATAGCATTTTTTTCTCTATTTGTGACGTCCCCATTGCTATAATTTGTCAGGAAAAAAATCCAAGTTAAAATGGAAAATATACCAGATCATGATATTTATTTTTGTATTATTGAATAAACGCATATCAATAAATTAACCATCCGTATTATAAGATTACTGATGAAAATTAAAATTAATAGCTATATTAAATCCATAATAAATTAATTAAAACTAAAGAATATATTATTTGTCTCTTTCAAATAAATCTTATCAGTTCCAAGTTATTCCAGTCTTATTTTTCTATGATGTCGAAATCTATTGTATCGTTTTGGTGCAGTTCTTTGATTACTTGGGCCGGCTGAGAACTACCTGGTAAGTAGGTATTATTTTACCCTCGTTAATGGGGACAGACATTCAACAGTCATTCTTGTTTTATCTTTCTAGACAATTGCAAATTACGACTGCTATCTACATAGTTCAATGTCTAAGTTATTGATTGATAGTATCGTTGTTACATACCAGTATACCGGGTAGGTCAAAATAACTGGAGCACCTAAATAATTGTAACAAACAAATGTATTTTTATCCGTAAATAAATATTTCTTTGCCTCTATTGAGACACCAGATTTCTTTGAATCAATGCATATTTATTCGAATTAAACAAAGGTGTACACAAATCTGTGTACGAATTGTCTTTTCACAAAATAACAATATATTGTCATCAAATTAAATATTGATGACAATATCTACAAAAATATCGTATTTACGTACTTTTTAAGAAATACCGGTAACCTGAGTTGATACTTTTTTAACTGGTTCTAATCTTCAATATAAACAGCTATTTGGCAATTATACAGTGGCGTACTGTTCGGGGGGTGGTTTTCGCATCCGTATACATGACAAATGGCTTAGGGGTTGCATGGCCACATAATGATCCCCTAAAATCTGTAATGACTACTAAAAGTCGCTCCGAGGGTATAACTTTGCTCCAAAATGTTCTCCCTAGGGGTGCACCTGGCAGTTTGGCGTCCAAACCGCCCCGAATGTTTACAACGGCGACATCTGGGATCCCGTTTTGGAAGTTTGCAAGTGATCCCATCGAGCGCACACACCGTAGGGATCGGACGGATTCGATATTTATAATTGAAGGGGGATGAAGTTTGTCCCACCCCATTTTCCCATGATACTCGGCCTGAATATAAAGTTGCTTTAATGTAGGAGCTAATGGCGAAAAATATTGAAACATCTAACAGAAATTACTTGAACCAACTAACTGATGCTAAATTTTGAATATATGTACACTGCCCAACAAAATTAGGGGAACAATTTTTTCGAAACCTGTAACTTTTTAAATAATAGCTCTAGGCAAATCAAATTTTGTATAGTTCAACGGCATATTTTATTTAACGAAAAAAAATTACAAAAAACAATGTTACAACTGCTTTAAGTTATACTTAAGGGGGGATTCCGGTTTTTCCCTCTAAAATTAACGCCTTTTTTAGAATTTTTCATTGGCGAGACTATGCAATAAATCGATTCCAAATTTGGCCCAAATATTTATTAGCTTTTCAAGTAGTTACAGAAAAAAAATGATACAGAAATAAGATGAATCACGCTCACTAGCCACCCGCGACCATGACACTGCGCGAAGATCCGCGGTCACTGGTTGGCATGATTGGGCCAATCCAGGTGATCTTAAATAATAATGTCGACTAGCGGCCTACTTTATACATAAGTGGTTAGCGTTTGATGAACCCGAAAATAAAAATATTGATATTTGAGGAAATGGTGACTTGTTAAACTCAAAATATCGATTTTTCTCCAAAAAATAGACAATGTTTTCTCTATAAAAAGAAAAGTACATAACTTATTCCATTTCTGGTTCTTCAAACGATAAAGGGATGTTTATAGAACATCTAGTTAAAATTTGAAATCAATCGGCCAAATAGTTTTCTAAATATCGTGCCAACCGTTCGCGAAAAACTATTACGAGAACGTTTAAGTACGTTTAAATACGTTCAAACATTTAAGTACAGTTTATAAGGCGACATCGAGTACTTTCAGTATTTTACTGCTAATATGCTATACCAGGGCCATTCTTTATTTCTTCCTCCACTTCGTAGAATTTATTTTGACACATTAGCTCATTTCTACGCCTTGTTTGAGCGTATTTTGCAGCCTCGAGTACACGTCTCAACGACCTCAACAAAAGCAGTTTCTCGCGCACATTTGCAACTATCTTCGTTTCCGTGCCAATAACGACTCCTGTTGTTGACAAGTTTAAAGGATGACCGAAGAGCCTTTATTATAAATGCCTGCTGCCGTATAAGCCGCAATTTTGATAGATTTTGAGCAACGGTGGAGATGTTTCTGTACGAGGCGCCAGACAGTAGAATTGAAGCTTTAGTTGTTGTTTTGAGTGTCACCACCCAACCACTGTTCTAGCAACTCTCTCGATGACAAGTCGTTATAAATCGGCTAGATGGCATTTTCGGCATAACAAATGTTATTGAATTCATCCAGAGTTTTCTCGGCTTCAGTTTTTTTGCATTTGCCCAACTCTGTGATCCCGCAGGGCAGTACATATGCTCAACCACTTTGTTAGTATATTTCTTCATAAGTATAGTGATCCGATACAACGGAAGTGTGACCTCACTTCTTCCATATCCCGTCTCCAAAATCCAGCACTATAATTTTCTCGTCTTCCGCTGTCGACAATTTATCGGCAGACGTACTAGCAAATGTTTTCTTTCACGAGAGAATTTCACAGAATAATAAACCACACAGTGCAAGATTTTTTGGCTTGAAAAACTCGAGCGGAAATATTTTTGAGCGCGCGATCCGACCGATCCGCGCGCTGCATATTTTTAGCACCTGCACGCCGTCGGCTAATTGCTTATAACTTGGCTAATTTTGCACATTTTGCCTTAAAACTTCGTACACACATTCTTAAGACCTGAAATAACAAAATAACGGACAGAAAAATAATTGATAAAAAAATACACTAGGAAAACAACACATATTTTACGATGACAAATCTATTTACTCTTTACTTATATTATTTTGATTTTACCACAAAAGCGACCCAGCTGTTATGTACATTATTATGGACTAAGAAAAATATTCTGCTCAACCAAAAGTGTATGCAATTTGTCCAGCTGGGTTTGACTTTTTTCGTGAAGTGAAAAAAGCTTTATTTATCTACTATTACTGGTGATACATTTGCCATTTAACCTCTATCAAGTATAACTTGAGTAAACAAGTTCACAACAGCGTTCGTTCAGAGCGTGAACGTTCCCTACGATATGGTGCTACTTTAATAAACTGTCAGGCGCGTGTAACGGGTTAATACATGCGGGAAATCCGTCTTGACGTCGCTGGAAATTTGCCGCTCAACTGAAACTGCTAAGCTTTTCCATCAGTCTCAATCTGGAACAGCCGGTACCGTATGTATGTGCTCGTTCGAGTTCAGTTGTTATTTAGTTTGCCAGACACATATAGATTCTCACACACACACACACACACACATACACGTCACGGAGCTGTATTTGCGAAGCAATATTTACTGACAGTACATGTACAGTCATGGAAATAAGTAAGTTCGTATCGCTATCGCAGGATTTGAAAATAGTATTCGTGTACTGTTCTACCTCGACCCGGCCGCTTCGCAAAAAGTTGTCCGTCACGAGGTGGTTTTTCGATGGATGTAATGTAACGGGATTTAGTTTATTCTTAGCGTGTCCGACGTTTTCCTTAATGTGATATCTTCATTGCAATGTAATAAATGAAATATGATCACTACAGTTAAGTTTACGAGTAGGTAATGCATTTAATTAAATATAGAATTACTTTTATAATAATATTAATAAACATGAAATTTGATAATATGATACGAAATTTATGTTAACTAATACACATATTAATTACGCAAGTAATTAACCTTTAGGTCATCCTACTGCTAGGCCTTTGCCTAGCAGTAGGATGACCAGCTTAAGTAAGTAAGTAAGTAAATGCACAAATCAACTTGATGCCAAGGATTATCACTAAATATAGACTATTTCAGAATTGTCATATTAAAATATATTCACTAAATGTAAATAAATTCTCTAAATTTAATTTACATTTACATTTAGGACGAGCATGTATTTTGTATGAAGGACAATGGAAATTTTATATCTGTATTTACTTTACAGCAGTTAATGTTCAATTATCTTTCATGACATCTAATACATGCTTGACAACCAAAATAATTTAAATTATAGCAATATATACAGGCTGCCCACGTTTCTTCCGCAAAACAATTTTTTTCAGAAAGTAAATTACTTTTTCAATTCATTAAAAAGTTACAGCCGTTTGAATTATTAAGAATATCTTATTTTAAGCGGATCCAACTTCAAAAGGAACAGAGAAAACCAATAAGACCATATGAAACATATTACTTTCTACTTTCTAGAAAAAAAAAACAAAACATTTTGGTATTTTCTTTTGTTCATTTGTTAAGACAAATTATTAAAATTTTACTTATAATTAATAAATTTTTATTGTTGTAATATGTATTTATTGTGTTTCATTTTTGGTTTTGCATTGTTTGATAACTAATTAATTTTTTATTTTTCTCTTTATGTTAATATTTCAAAGAGCTCTACAGAAGTTTTAGTGTAACATAGTTCCAGTTCAATAAACACACATTTTTCATTTACTATATTATTAGCTAGAACATTATTGGAAATTCTATTTCTAAATTTGTTTTCTAAATAAATTAAGAGGCGTGCATTAACAACGATAATAAGTTAAAAATAACATTTTGACTTATGGATTGTGTACTGTAAGGTTAGCTAAAATGCATATACATTAAAAATGAAGGTCTTTTTAATTTCCAAACAATATAAACTATAACTGAAAATGTTTAACGACATACTTTGTCAAAGTAATATTATAAGTTAATAATATGGTGACATACGGGCGGGATGTAAATTTTAAATATATCAAAAATTACAGCCACAACCAGGATTTGAACCAAGGCTCTTTGCGTCCCTAGCACAATGTCAATAGCTCAGATGGGAGAGCATTGTGCTAGCGACGAGGGACGAAGGTCCCTGGTTCAAATCGTCAAGTTGTTGGTTTCTCTTACGTATAGCTTTTACTGCATATGATTGTGAGTAATTAATATTAATTAATTAATAAAAGCTATACGTAAGAGAAACCAACAACTTTTCTATCTGAAGCGTCTCCTTTTGGGAAATAATATACCCGTTACCAACACAATTTATACTCATCCCAGGTCAAATTTGATGAAATAATTTTTATGTTGTATAAATGTTCTTTTAGATGGTCGTATATTTTGGTTTATTTTTTTTTATAATAATTATAACATATTTACATTCCTTCAAAATTCGTCGAAAATTTAGAGGTTGCTTCCAAAAATTTTTGTAAATTAGTGATATACATAATTGTCATTATTTTCAGTTGTGAGAAATTTGAAACATATTGCTGTAAAGTAAATAGAAAATAATAATATAAAAAAATAGTAATGATACATTCATGCTATACAAAATACATACTCCTTTCTGTTTATTAAGTTAAACACTGCAAAATATCGTTGAAGCTAAATATCTCGAAAACACCAGTAAATCACAATTAACAAATTACCATAAAGACAAATTTAAAGCAATTTAATTTTAATTTATTTCTATTTTGTGAATAAATGTCAATACATATGTCAGTTCTGAAATAACCTGAAAAGTAAAAATATTGACAACAACAAATTGATTTTTGTATTTATTAACACAAAAAAGCTATTTGATGCAATAAGGTTGTAAGTATAATTTGTTGTGTTGTATGCAATATCTTCAAATGAGATTTTCATTTCATGTAATCGAAAACTTTTGTTTATTAATATAAAATTAACGTCATATTTAATAAAAACACAATTACATTGCAATGTAGGAATTACATTAATTAATTACACGTTAAGCTAATAAATAGAAACATATAAATCATTATAAACCAATTCAAAGCATTCGAACACGGTTTCGCAAATAATAAATTTTCGATATACGAGTTGAAGCGTAAACGGACAATTTTTTGCACTTAGCGGCCGAGCGGTCGACCAGAATAACAAAAAACTTGTACTTGGATGTATCATCGACACACTGCTGAAATATTTGCACAACTTACTTAATTCTAAGAGTGTACGTTCCATGATATTATTTTCATGTCGAAACTAAAACGTATTAAGAATTCTATAGCTCGAAAACTATTTCTTGCAAGCATAAAAATATATTTTTCTCTGGTGCATTCATGCGGCATTAATATGTTTACCTCAAATAGTCTGCTCAATTTCGGCGTAGAGGGTATTTTGCGGCCATGAAACTACAAGTTTTTTGACGAGTCAGCCGATGCGTTCGAGACCTCGCAACGTTTTTGCAAATCCAGATGTGCGATGTTACAAATCGATAGTTTAATGTTTACATTTTCGGTACTTTTAAGAATATTTATTTGATTTATGTAGTTTGTAAATGATAGATAATCTTACAGTGCATTTTGCTCAGATTAATAGGATAATATACTAGGGCCGGGTATTATAAAGGACTATGAGAATCTAATGGGGAGTAAATTACTACCTAGAAATTCGACAGAGTAAAAATTTACTTGCCCATTAAATTGTGATGTGTTGCCTACGCACCAGGGTAGTCGGAAATTGGCAAACGCGGCTCTATTCGGCTTTTATAATATTATTTATTATTTAATAATATTAAGCCTTAGAACTATATGGTTTGAACTAATGATGCTTTTTAATAATTTCATAATTTTTCTTAATGATTAATGTTTTTTATTTACATAATCCAACTTAAAATCACATTAAAATTAAAATTGGAGAAAATAAGTGAAATGAATTAACTTACAGCTTGGTGGTACCACAAGGTAGTGTTTTATTGCAGCAATATAATATTTTTGGGTACAAACAAATGGTTATATTGAAAAATACACTTACAACAAAATCGAGCGCTTCGAATTGTAAATTACAATGCTCAAGGTTAACTAGTATTGAGACATTGTTGAGCAAATTAAATTTCTTAAATGTTAAACCAGGGGCGTTATATCAGGTACTCACTTTAGTATATAAATGTAGAAATAATAAACTTCCAAATTATATGACTGACTATTTAACATACAATAGTCAGCAACATGAATACGATACTCGACAAAAGGACGACTTTTGACGACGATTACCAAAACATACCAACAGCAGCACGCAAAATTTACTTCGTGGGTTAACAGCCATGAGCAATTAATTAACTACTAGTTACAATCACACTACTATACAACATTATGACCGATACTGTCTCAACTACGTCATCACCCGCTATTTGACGTAGTGCGCGGTGCACGAAATTTATACCGTTCATATAAATCGCTTTAAAAAATTACTTAAAACTTTTATGCTTTAAAACTTTTAAGTCTTATCTACAGCCGCATTAAATAAAATATGACGGTTGTTTACGTGTCAGCTCTTTAGACGTAAATTTTCTTGCAAATCTTGGGGCGAAAAAATTTGAAAAAAAATCTGATGCTGTCCTTGATTAATATGCTACAATTCATAAAAATTAAAAAGCTGTATATCTCGGCGTTTACCCGATATTTCCAAATTAAGAAGAATTGGCGCTGTTTTTGCTTCTTAAATTTCATTCGTTTAACTTTAGCAATTAATTACTCCGGAAATAATCCATAGATTTCAACGAATTAAAAAGTAAAATCACCTGCGGTATGCTAGCTTTCAATGTGAATTTTTGTAAAATGATCGGGTAAGTTTTTGACCCACAAAAAGCTTTATTATGCAATGCCAGCAATTCCGTTATTAGAAGAGCTGGGATGATGAAGTATCGATCATAGGCTACCTAATAAATCATATGTTTAAAGTTTATTACAGAATCATTGTTTATCTTTCATTTTCCCTACAAAAGATCGTGTTGAAGCATCTTATGATCGCCGCAATTCACGCGGTGCTCTTCGGTCTTTGGTGTCGTGCTGGGGAAGGGATCGACAGGGACGCTGCCGGCAGGGCCGGCCCAAACTTTTGCGGGGCCGAGATCAAAAATAGCGCGGGGCCAAATAACACCTCCAAATACTTTAATCTATATGCACTTTACTGCATACAATATGCAGTATGTGATTGACTTATCATACAGGGTGTTGCACTTCGACCTGTCAGATCGAAACGTAGTTGCAAATGTAAGAAGTAACATCAATAAGAAAATTAAAAAAGGTTAACTATGATTTGAACAGATAAAAACTTTTGCCTCCTAATATAATCTCCTTTTAATGGAATCTTTGAGCACTGCTCTGATATAAAAAGTACTATCGCTTCATCCTTTATCAATCAACATTCGACTTTTGAAAAATAAGAAAAATATATACCTTATAAACATATATAATTTTCTCGATGCTGGTAAGGAATTGGATATGTAAACAAGTTTAGGAAAAATTTGCTATAACTTATTCATTGTTATTGTTCTAACAAAAGTGTTTCGAGTAATTAATTCATTTTCTTGTAATACTGCTACAAGTTATAGCATTTTTGTTTTGTTTTTAATTTACATAACTTGCTATAGCTACTAACTTTGTTTTTTCATAGAACTGCATGTTTTTCTCTCTCAAATTTAATAGAGGATTTTTTTTTCCGAATTCAACCATTCTCAAATGGTAGGTTACTGCAAAGAGAATTCAAGAAAAACAGTTGTAAATCGTAAAATATTAGTGACTGTAGAATATGGATTACGTGAATAGAAATTGAATAATTGTCTTCGATAGATTTATTATAAAAATCTTTGTTTCTTTTTGTTTTCAATACGAATACTTATATATTATAATTTATAGTTTGAGTGATTCATAATGTGAATGAATAAGTATGAAGCCCTACTAAGTGTAAACTAAAAAGAAATATCTATTTTCGATTAAAAGTATTTATGTTTTAAATCTTTCCAGTAATAAAGAGGATTCTTGTTAAATTTTCGAAAAAAAAAAACAATTAAAAATTATAAAATATTCATAATTCTGGGAAACGTGGATATTGTAAATGTATTTATTAGTATTGTTCATTTATTTGAGAAGCATACGCATCCGAACTAAAAATATCACCTAAAGTATTCGAAGAAGTTAAGGTCAAAATGACAAAAAAATGTCATTTTTACGGGTTTCTAATGCTCAACACAATTTCCTAGAATCTTCAAAGTGAATGATTTTTTTAGAAGTGTCCTTGAAGCACTGATAGCGTTTATATTGGTGGCGTTTATATTGAAATGTCGGCCTCGAAATGAGTAGGTAAACAAATACTCTTCATAATTTTGTAATCAGATTTACACCGAAATGATTAGGTATTTCCGTTCAAATTATAAGTTAAAGTGAACTTGGAACCTTTGTCGATAATACAAAAAAAAAATTTCATTCATACATACAACTTATGTAGAAATGATTGAGGAGTATGACACACTTTATTTCAATTTTTTCTGTTCAGTAGTTTTAAAGCTACTGGACACTGGAGTCAATACTATCGAAACGAGAGATGGCAGTTCATTTCTCTCGTACCTGGCCACATATTATAATCAAAATTCTGCAAAAATTAAGAATTTAGTTCTGTTAGTTAAAATTACTACCTTGACAAGTTATCGTTCTTTTTGTGTATTAATAATCAGCTGTCCGCGGTTCTCACTATCGACAGCACCGCTAACGACTCCCTTTCCCGAACCACACCAAAGACCGAAGAGCGTCGGAGTTCACGCGGCGCTTCAGCACGATCTTTTGATCTTTTGGACATAATATATTAATATATGGCCACGATAGTACATCTTACTCGTAGTTATACATCTTATGTAGAAATGATGGCAGTTGGGGCGATTCTCTCGTGCGCGGTCACAAATACGTTTTAATTTAAAAAATCAAACCGTTTATTTCACGTGTTAACACCCAAATCTTCCCATAAACCATTAAAAAACTACTCAACAAGCAAAACACAAAAAAAAACACCAATGAATCCGTCCAATTTTGATAAAGAGCGTCGATTTGAAATTTCCAGTAAAACTTCTCCTCGCAAAAACTTTTAGCTCGTGTCTCTTAGCAATGTCGTCAAAGTTTCTCCCAACCCCCCCCCCCCCCCGCACCCTTCAGCCGGAAAAGTTTATTAATAGGGCTCGGGGTACGAGAGAAAAACGAACGCAAAGCGTTAAGCTCAAACTTTATAATAATCAACAATAAAGAAAACTGAGTTTCGCTTTACGCGTTTTTTTTCTACTCCTTGCTTGCGTCGTGACGACGACAACGCGACACTAAACAAGCAAGCGTGCCTCTACTAAGGGAGAAACTTAATAAAAGTTGAATTGGATACGGGCGACGAGATGGACTGATTAAGAAAATTGCCGCTAGGCGGCGCGCGACGTCGCGTGAAAAGCGCGCACCGACAGTTTGAGAGCGGTAGCTCGTTAATTATTTATAAGTTTCACTGCCTTAGAAGTGTTAGTAAAGAGGATACAGATGACTGGAAAAACTGTTAATTGAAAAACGTTGTAGTTTATAGAGGGTTAAAGAGTTATTAGTATCCCGGCGGTCGACAGTTAACTAAATCGTTTGAGAAAGAAAATAAAATTATACAAAGTTGTATGTCTCACCACACACAGAAAAGTGATCTCTCGAACGAAGAGAGAATTACTTGGCTGAAGTAGTTGGTTCGTATATACGCGAGAGATTATTGACTTCAACCAAGAAATTTTATTTCTTGGAATAATTACTAGATTTAAGAAAGTGGTTACTCTGGTGAAGTAAGTAAACAGTCTTCAATGAAGTGTATATTATTATTCCCGCCGAATAATTCTATTCAACAAGATAGGTATGTTATATTTACTTTCTCGTTCTAAACTGTTGCGTGCCTTACATCAACCTATTCCGTGTTGAAATGTTTATTGTACACTAATCACAAGGCACATCCCCTACACCGCGGTATCCCCTACGGGTACTTCGTTGTTGTTTTCGTACTGGGCTTCGCTCCTTTACGGCGCCAGCACCACGCGCGGGCGCGCGAGCCTTGACAAAATCACGGTGCGCATATTTATTCCAGAGAAAGGGATTACTTGAAAGAAGTGAGAATCACTTCAGTTAAATAATTGGTGGGTTTTTATTCAGTAAACAATATTACTTATATTAAATGTCTTATATTTTCTTGGATCAAGTAACTACGCACTTGGATGGATTTACTATTACTTCGTTGGAGAAAGTGACACTTTTAGGACGAAAAATTCAATTACTTCTTTCAATACAATATTGGTTCTTATAAAGAAAGAATTTATTTCTCGGCAGCATTTATCTGAGAGATTATTTTACTTATATTGAGTATGTGGCATTTCTTGTATATACCTAACTTTCTACATCCAAGTAAATATGCATTTGAATCTAGTAAATAAATTCAAGAAATTATGTTTTCTCGTTCCAAATAATCACTTTTCTGTGTGCAGTTTCTATATAGTGCAGGCAAATTATGTTGAGAGTGGGTATTAATTGTAGACAGGAGTTTTATCATTGGAAATGGTAAAGGGGCTCATAGTGAACGTAGAAAAAATAAATGCAGGTCATGGGGTGGTATAATGTTTATTTGGGGGGGTTGAAAGCGGGTGCAAAGTATATTATTGCGTTTTCCGGCGAAACTTGATGTTTTATCCAAAAGCGTCCTATACTAAGTTGTAGATCATAAAAAAATCTACAACATTCATATGGGTCACTTTTTACTATGACCTCAAAATTTCCGAGAAAAATGCGAATGCCAATGCCAAAACGAATTTTCTGTTTTTAATTTTTTGTTGTCGCAACAATAATTCAATTTTAATCAAATTTTGTGAAAGCGTGCCTTTCTATACCTTAAATAAGTATACATTTTTTTATTACACAAAAAACAAGAAGTTTTTGAGATATTTAGTTTTTTCCGTCAAAATCAGACCTTTTTTAAAACAAAATTCTGTGGTGAAAAATCGTCCTACAGAGTTCTTCTGGGACTCAATTTTGTTGTTTTTACATGTACTTATTGATACAATACTAAAAACAATAGTTACTATTTAACAACATGCTCAAACATTGAAAAAACTCAACAACGACCTTTGCAACACTGAATTTTTCAGTAATTGTTCATTATTTGCTTAAATTTATAAGAAAATTGCAATACTTGTTACGGCACATTAAATTGTACGGAAAAAATACAAAGGAAACTGGCTCTAATTTCTACACTAATGGTATAACCATTAAATTATAATAAGAAATCTTCAGATAAGTAAGCAAAATAACAGTTTTTGGCTTAGAATCAAAAAGTATCCAATACAAAAGTTGTAGGTCATGAAAAAATCCACAAATTTTGTAGAGGTTACTATATAACATAACCTCAAAACTCCCGAGAAAAATTGCGAATAAGGCAATGATTGGCATAGTTAAATAACTATGCCAATCTATAAAAATCAAATAGAAAATGATAAATAAATACTTTTCATTTTTTATTTGTAAATCTGTAAATATATATTGACGGGGTGGGGTCGTTCGGAAAAAGATATTTAAAAATGCAAGTCGCGGTAGGTGCATCGTGTCGTATACTGACGATGCCTGTCTCTCCGTCTGGATTCCACGTTGTCACCAAGGCCCTACGAAGTGCGTCAAGTTAATAGTTTCCTCCAGGCCGGTGAGCGAACTCATGTGCCAGGGTTGCGTACCGTCTTTTATCCTGCTCGGTCCAGGTCGTGTGTCGACACGTAGTGGAAGGGGGCTCCTACGCCCTCGCTGGTCATGGAGCGCACTGGTATTAGGGGCGTGTTACAATATTAACTTTTGTAATTTATTATTATCAATTATTAAAGTACTGTTTCACATTAAATGTTATCACATTTTTAACTAAAGATTTTTTCATAAACAGTTTGTGATCTTTTAAGACATAAATAATTTACTATCTGAAGTTTCGTCAAAACTACATTAAAATTATAAATTCTAAAAAAAATGAATTTTTCGCATTTTTCTCGGAAGTTCTGAGGTTATGTTATATAGTAACCTCTACAAAAGTTGTATATTTTTTCTTGACCTACAACTTTTGTATTAGATACTAAGACAAAAACTGACTATTTTTGTTACTTATCCGAAGATTTCTTATTCTAATTTAATGGTTATACCTAGCATTAGTGTAGAAATGGGAGACAGTTTCCATTGTATATTTTTCCGTACAATCGAATGTCGTAACCAGTATCGCAATTTTCTTAAAAATTTAAACAAATCATGAACAATTACTGAAAAATTCACTATTGCAAAAGTCGTTTTTGAGTTTTTTAAATTTTTGAGCATGTTGTTAAATAGGGACTATTATTTTTATTATTGTGTCAATAAATACATGTAAAAACAACAAAAATAAGACCCAGAAGAACTGTACGATGATTTTTCACCACAGAATTTCTTTTTAAAAAAAGTCTGATTTTGACGGAAAAAGCTAAATATCTCAAAAGCTTCTGGTTTTTTGTATAATAAAAAAATGTGTGCTTATTTAAGGTATAAAAGGGCACGCTTTCACAAAGTTTGATTAAAATTGAATCATTGTTGCGTCAGCGAAAAATAAAAAACAGAAAATTCGTTTTGACATTGGCATTCGCATTTTTCTCGGAAATTCTGAGGTCATAGTAAAAAGTGACCAATATGAATGTTGTAGATTTTTTTATGATCTACAACTTAGTATATGCCGTTTTTGAATAAAACGTCAAGTTTCGCCGTAAAACGCAATAATATGCTTTGCACCCGCTTTCAACCCTTCCAAATAAACACTATACCACCCCATGACCTGCATTTATTTTTTTTACGTTCACTATGAGCCCCTTTACCATTTCCAATGATAAAACTCCTGTCTACAATTAATACCGGTTTTGGCTTATAATCAGTTAATTTGCCTGCACTAATAATGTAAGATTATTTTCATTTATACACGGTGTTGCATTTAGGCGTGACGGAAAGTATGTATATTTTTTTTAATATTTTTATCTTTTTAAATAGAATGCCTTGTATATTATACCATATTATGTGGAAGTAGTCTCTCCAAGTGTGTAAGTAGTACCTGTGTAAAGTAAATAGTTTCTGAGATATTCGATTGTTTGTTAAAAAACTGGCAATTGCAGGCCTCTTTAAAAACTATCTAAATACTACATTTTTTGCAGATATTGTCCTAAAAAGGGAAACGTAATAACTATAACATAGCTTATGAAAAACTAGATTATACAGGATACTCGTAGCATGCAGTAAATTTTTAACCTTTTAAAATGGCATTTTCTTGAGATTTTTCAATGGAACACTGTATATTATTTGCTAATTAAAATGTCCATGAATCTTTTTTAATTTATATTCAGTAGGTCCTATATCTATTTTTACTTGTTTTTGTGAGAGTTGCAATTTAACGGGTAGTATGCTATTTTAGTATCTTAATGTTACTCCTGTATACAGTGTGTTGGTTAGGTTGATGTAAAATATTTAAAGGGTTATAGAAGAGATCATTTAGAACCTATTTAACTAGATTTATTCATATACAGAGTATTACGGTTATCAAGGTATTACAAAATTTTATAAGTATATTTTGCCATTTTTACAAAACAAAAGCGAACGAACCTATAAACTTCAGTTGTATTCCGAAGTAAACTATGAACCATAAAAGTAGTGTACTTTTAGGGGGACTAGAATTTGTATTCAGTACAAAAAACAACGAACAATATCTACTATCTATTTTTGCTCTGAATGAAAATTCGGACTTGATGCCTAACAGCTTGATATTCTTGCATATTTTATTTTTGTGTGTAAGAAAAAAATAAATCACATCAAAGAAAATGCGTCTATTAAACACTTTAAGAAGTCCACTAACTTTCACGACTAAGTTTAGTAGTAATTAAACGTTTTTAGTTCCCTTGTTCGTTCGCTGTACGATTGCTAAATTGGAAAAATTATCTTAGAAAATTTCATATAACATTGCTGATATCGTCATCACGGTAATGCTTTGTATAAAGCTAAATCTGGTTAAAAGGTTCTTAAATTACCTCATCAATTACCCCTTAAAGACTATACATCAAACCGAATACCAAATACCTCGTATACTGAGCAATATTAAGGTTAGCACTTACATTATTTTTTCGTTAAATTGCAAATATCACAAGAACTAGTACCATTCGGTGAATGACATTCTAGTTAGAAATTGGAGCGAAGTAAAGAGTTATTACAGCCAACACATATTATAGTCGATATATAAAACACTCAAGAAAAAGCCATTTGAAAAACATCAAAATTGACTTTTAATTTATTTTTAAGTTCTATGAACACCCTATATAGTGTATCTAATATCTTTGGATACTATCATCTACTGGCTACTGGCTTTGACTATTATCTGACATAGTTTAAAAGCAAAATTAGCAAAAATTTTGTTTTTTATATAGTTTTAAAAAGATCCTGATATGGGGATAATTTGAAAAAACAATTGAATATACAGGAACTATTCACGGTGTGACTTACCAACATATACGGTTGGATAAACAAATTTAGTAATGTTCATAATATAATAAACTATACTGGGGGCGTTCCATTTAAAAAAAATATACTAACTTTCCGTCACGCCTAAATGCACAAGCCTGTATAAATGAAAATAATTTTGCGTTATAGAAACTGGTGAGGCAAAGAATTTTTGTAAAAAAGAATTTGTTTCTTTCTAAAATAATTTAGTAACTATCGACCGCCGGGATACTAATAACTCAGCCTATATTATTTAATAAATATTTTATACCGGCGACTCCGCCAAAATGGATTATCGTTAAATATCTCGCTAATTAAGCGATTTGTTATAGAGATAAATTGGGTGCAATCGATTCAGAATGTCTTAATTAATTAAGAAAAGTTATCATAGTTTGATAGACTTTCTAAAATAAAGCATATTTTCTTTCTCTAGAATGGAACGTACGGGTGTTCATCGCTATGTCCACAAGAGCATATTTCGCCTAAAGGGACTTGTCGACATCCTAGATTGGTGGACGTGCCAGGACAATGCTGCAGGGAGTGGATGTGCGACGGTCAACAAGGTATTATTTCATAATTAGATAACGAAACTGACAAATTTTACTTTAGCTGTAAGTTTGGTTTATGTAGATTACGAATAAAGTAGCTCGGATAGAAATTATTGTCGTACTCGCCTAGTACACAGATAAATTGGGGAATTAGTTATAGTTAGAAAATATAGTTATGATTTTATTTGTTTAAATTAAGAAGATTTTTTTTTCTTTGTTCCAAATAACAAGGTGCATATTCTTTTCAAGGAATTGTGTTGAAGTTTTGAGCTGAGAAACAACATTGGCTTATGATGAATAAATAAAGCTATAATATATGAAGGTGAAATATGTCATTATAGGGTATTATTGTATTATATTTTCCTGTATTATATTTTCTTTGCATTTTTCTTCTAGCAGAGCAACCACCACCCTGTCAACCGGCGTTTTCAAGATGGTCGACGTGCAATAGCGACTGTGGGGGTGGTCTTTCGACTCGTCGCTCAAACATCAACGCCAAATGTGAACCGGAAACGGAAACCAGAATTTGCCAGATTAGAAGATGCGAAGATGAAATTTCTCCTGTTGTCTACAGAACAGCGCAACACCACTTAAGGGTAATGAAAAGAATTATTATAAATGTTGGCTAAGAGTATTCATGTTTACTAAAATCTACTGTCACTCATAAGGAAGGAAATACAATTTTGGATAGTGACGATTATAGAAACTGTGGAGACAATTTTGTTATATTGTGTCCGTAAACGCTGTTCTCCTAGTCACTAATGCATCGTGCGATCCCCACTAGCGGCAGCGTCGCTGTCGATCCCTTCCACCGCACCACACCAAAGACCGAAGAGCGCCGCGTGAATTGCGGTCGTAAGATAATTCAACACGATCTCTTGTAGGGAAAATGCAAGATAAACAATGATTATGTAATAAACTTTAAACATATGATTTATTAGGTAGCCTATGACCGATACTTCACCGTCCTAGCTCTTCTAATATCGGAATTGCTGGCATTGCATAATATAGCTTTTTGTGAGTCAATCACTAACCGATAATTTTACAATAATGCCCATTGAAAGCTAGCATTCCGCAGGTGATTTTACTTATTAATTCGTTGAAATCTATGGATTATTTCCGGAGTAATTAATTGCTAAAGTAAAACGAATGAAATTTACGTGGCAAAAACAGCGCCAATTCTTCTTAATTTGGAAATATCGGGTAAACGCCAACATATACAGCTTTCTAATTTTCTAATCAATTTGTGAGAAAATCGACGTCAAAAGAGCCGACATAATAAATGGCCACGATAGTACAAAACTCGAGCTGTAACGCATATTACGTGCTCGGGAAAATAACAAAACTCGCCGCTTCGCGGCTCGTATGTTCACTTTCCACTCGTACGTAGTAATATGCTAGTTACAGCTCTTCTAATGTAATACTATTAAACGCAATATGTTATTTTTTTCAAAATAAAACAAAGCACCACGTAATATATTTCTTTATTTCCAAGCATTTCCAATACCAAAACTAATTCTTTCTGCCGGACGGTAGTTGAAAACTTGAAGTGTGACTTGCAGATTCGTTGTCAATGTCAATACCGTTCGAGAATTTAAAGTAACAACTGACTATCACCAGCCAAAGGTAGAACAAAAACGGTAGAAGGAAGAGAACGCATAAAAAATAGGGCATGTTGTACACATAACACAGGGCACCGAGAGCTATTGTCATATAAAAACTGCCATCGAATATCAAATGCGGTAACAGCATCTCTTTTATCTTCATAACCAGGCCAATAAATAGAATAAAATCTATAACGAATTTAATTGAGCCAAATACTAGGACGGTTATAGCGTATTGTCGTAGAACTGCTGGTTCCAGGCCCTTAATATGTCCTTGGAGGTGTTTTGAAAGCCAGATTGGAAGGGTTAATTCGGCACTTGACACAACTACTATGAAGATATCGGTTACGATGAAATATAAAGACACTATAATGGCACAGACGCGTATTTTGCAGCCGAATTCACAACAACATTTGTTCATCACTAAAGATTCCATATTCTTATGTACTGCAGATTTGTGTATCCATTCTAAAGAGTGATTCTCGTAACTGGAATTTTTCAACTGTTCAAACTATTCGGTAGATTGTGGCTAGCACATACTGGTAATTTTTGGTAGATTTCACTTCGGAATGACGTTTTGCAACTTACGACTTTGGAACTTAAACTGTCAGTTTAGATGACAGATGTGCAAAGAGGCTACTTGACATGACGCTCTTCACTCTTCAATTTGTTTTCTTTATGTGTATAATTTAATTCCTGTGAAATTTGAAATCGATCAATATATATTATTCTATGTCCGAAAGAGCGGAAATCGAAAATAAGTTGAATTTAATGATATTAAAAATTAATAATGTTAGGGAAAATCTATTATCAGTAATAATATAACAAGAGAGTGAGAATAAATTGAAAATAATTTGACAGATTGTTTGAAAACTTGTTGCCAAATGGCAACAAGTTTGAACAAAATCTGTCAAATTATTTTCTAATTTATGGAACTCTCGAGTTATATTTGACTAGATTATTTTTTGATTCACAAATTTTTACAATAAAAAAGATCAATAAAACTATCATAAAATTATTGAAAAATTTAATCTAATAGGGTATTCCGGTCATGTCAAAATTTAAGCAGATATTCGGTTTAACCTTTTGTACAATTTATGAGGATTCATATAGTAAAGCTATGAGCTTTTTGATTTAGTTTTTCTATAAGATAATTGCAATTAAAAGTGCATTTCGTTTGAATTCACCGACCACCCTCGGAAATACACGATGATTACCGATCCCTAGTAGCGGTGGCAACAGCGGACAGCTCTCGAACAGCTGATCGGCCAAGTTGACGGTTGGCGACCCTGTTGTTTGACAACGAATAAAGGTAACTTTTTTGAGAGATGATTTGATCATTGAAACTTGAAGCCAAACATCTCTCATCTCGCTAGTCGGCAATGTAAAGAAAATCTTATCAGGAGTTACTGTTCTACTGCTGTTACAGCCCGGCACAGAACAATGTCGGCGTTGGAGTTTATACATTTTGACCAAGTGTTTGATATAACCTCAATAACCAAAGCAGGTGTCAACAAACGAGCGATTCTAAACGTTGACACAACAGAAGACAAAAATTTACTACGTGCACCCTAGATATAGCAACGTTGTCAAGTCGCTCACTTTGAGCGGTCTTTGTGACGTCACAAAGACCAATCCTAATTCAAACTTCAAACAACGATTTCTCTTAATTTAAAACAATGTTTGATATTTTACTTGTCAAGTAGCAAACAGTAGCACCCATACTTTGTAAAAAATGACAATTTCAAAAACACCGGAATACCCCATTAATTATTTCTTACAATATAAATTAGTACAATGAAAAACGCAATTATTAAAAATATTTCGAGACTCATTATTTATTGAGGATTTGGAATTGCTTGTTATATTAAGTGTTTCCTCCTGCGTATTTTCTCTAAGATTATTTATTATATTTGAATGATGTTCTTGGTTCAATTGTAAGTATGGTTTAATCGAACTTGCAGAATTATGACCAGTGACCTTGATTAGTTCTTGTTCTCCTACACCAGCTTTTGAAAGGTTACTTACTGCACTTGATCTGGCAGAATGGTTAGTTATTTTTTTAGTAACTGTGTCTAGACCTACTTTTTCTGTGGATTCTTTCATCCATTTTGAAATGGAATTTATTCCCACAGGAACGTTTTTATACCAAAAACCATGAGTTTGCCAAGCCGGATTTGGAGTAAGAAACAAGCGTTCGGTTTTAATATTTTCTTCACGTTTACTCATTAGTTTTTCAAAAAGACGAACAGGGCAAATATCTGGGTTATTTAAGTTTGGAGTCAACCATTTACTATTAGCGCACCTTTCTGCTCCACCCTGTGCAGTTTTTGTAAAGATGGGATTGTATTCAATGCGGCCAGTATTTAATCTTTTTATGTCGGTTTCTTTTTTAAAATAATGAACTAAACATTTCGTAGCTTCTCCTGCCCTCCAAGCTAGTTCATACGATGCAACGTCAAAAAACTTTCTTGGCAATCCACAAGGTGTATCTTCGTCCCAATAGTTAAAAATTTGCAACAATTCTGTATTAGAAAGTGCCACAGAACTTTGCTTGTGCTTTTCAGGATGTTTTTGTAAAATTTTTCTTTTTGCATCTCTTGCATTCCGAGCATTTCTGAATTCTATATCATGGAAAGGATCAAAGGACCTGTTATACTTATTAAAGTAAAGTTCTTGAACTAATTTTGCCGTTTTATTCCACATTGTCTTTATTACTGCTTCTTTATAATCATTTCTAATCATTTCCGTCTTTTCTTTTCATGTTATAAGCCCAATCTTTTAAAATCAATGCCAGAGTAGCTGTTGTAGTAGATTGATCCAGAATATAATTTCTTTCTTTGGTGAAGGTCTTAAATTGTCTCCATATAGACTGATTACTTATTAGAGTATTTTTCGAAGTAGTTTCTAAAATCTCTTTTGTAATTTCTGCATTAGAAAAGGTACTAAACCTATGACTTTCACCCATTTCGCGTTGACACAATTAAGTAATTATTTGACAAGTATCTGACAGTTGCTAGGCAAATAAAAGCTACAGTGATTATTCCCGAGAATAATCACAAGAGATTTATTCCCACTATAATAATGACATAATTGGTTGAAACTTACCCTTGTGACAAATAAAGAAGCATTTCATTGGTTTTAAGAAACGTCAAAAAATAATCTATATTATCTAATAAACCCACACCTAAAATTAATTTTTTTAGATCAGTTTGGCCAACTGATATTCTCAAGTGATTTATATTTTGGGAGCATGTCCATCGTTTAAATAATAAAATATTATTCGTTTTCAATAATTTTATTTGAAAACTGATTTGAAATCCTTTTTTCGGGAAATTTGGGAGTTATATTTCTTTTTAAAATATTAAATTTCCTAAAGTCAACAAATTTTAAAAATCACATTTCTTTCTCCATTTCTTATTCTGATTTCCTACCACTGTGTGTCACAATATAATGTTGATTTGTTGCTATCTGGAAACTGTTCCCTGTACCCTGTATGAAATTTTGAAAACGAATATTATTTTATTAGTTACACAATGGAAATCATCCGAAAATAGAAATGATGTCAGTTGAGACTAACAGCTGGCCAGACCGATCTAAAAAAGATAATTTTAGGCGAATTGCAAACAAAATTGTTTAAACAAAGGTGGGTTTATTACATAATACAGGTGTCTCACGAAACTGGTACATTAGAAGTTTCTCATGTTCTACTATTTCTGGAAACTTGAAATTTTGGAACTAGAATTTACTCGATCTGATCTCTTCAGCTAAAATATTCTCAAGTTAACTGTCACGTCCGGTAACCGGAAGTCGGTATCAACTTTGTTATTTTAAACGGAATGATATAATTTTTATTTTATTTTTTGTTTCTATGTATCAGAACACATCATTTTTGACAATGTTTCCCTATACCTAAATATCACCATTTTTGAGCTTTTTTGATTTTACTATTTTTTTGGTGATTTTCCCGGTTACGTTTAAAGTTGAATATCCCGTTTATTATTGAAACTAGAAGTTTCATGATTGGTGGTCCAAAACTAGAAACATAACCAAATAAGACGATGTTTAGTTCATCATGATATCTTATACAGGGGGTTCAAAATTTACGACACAATAATTGAATTTTTAAACGTGAAAAACTCATTTGTTTCAAATGGAACACTGTATACCGATACGCCATTCGATAGGAAATCGTATTCCCTATCAATCAATATTGGGATTCCCTACATCTATCATTAGTAGTTTTTGAGATATTGTCAGTATAAAAGAATGCAAACTAAATACAAAACGATTTATTCTTTATTTATAGGAATGTAACAACTTTGGAACAGCAGGAAAACAGAAAAATATTGAAAAGGTTTCTTAAAACTAAAATAATAGATTTGGGATATCTAACTTAAATTAAAACTTAATTATGTTGTTCGAAATGCTGCCCGCTCTGCTCCAAACATTTTAAAACACTTCGCTGTACTACTGTCATCGTCGCTCTTCGGATTTCTTGTCGTTGAAGTCCATTAATGGCGGCTACTACTCTGTTAGTCAATTCTTCTCGAGTATTAACTGGTGTGGAATAGACCTGACTTTTCACATGACCCCAGAAATAGAAGTCTAATGGTGTTAAATCTGGCGAGCTTGGTGCCCACCGCCAGGGTCTCCTATTTCCGAACCACCTACCGTCACCTAACATCTGATTGAGTTGAATGGATACCACATGCGAAGAATGTGCCGGTGCACCGTTCATTTGATAAAAGTAGTCGCGTAAAATATTGAGGGAAAGAGTATCACAAAAATTGTTCACACATTTACGCAAAATTTCTAAATATCTATCACTATTTAAATTTTCGTTGTAAATTTCGTATATAATTTCGTCCCGATTATTAATTGGGAGTATTTAAAATGGATTTAAAGAAAAAGTAACAATATCTCAAATACTATTAAAGATAGATATAGGGAACCGTAATATTGATTGATAGGGAATAAAATATCCTATCGAATGGCGGATCGGTATATAGGGTGTTCCATTTGAAAAAAATGAGTTTTTTGTGTTTGAAAATTCAATTATTGTGTTGTAAATTTTGAACACCCTGTATAAGATATCATGATGAACTAAACATCGTCGTATTTGGCTATGTTTCTAGCTTTGGACCGTTAATCATCAAACTTCTAGTGTCAATAATAACCGAGATATTCAGTTTTAAACGTCACCGCGAAAATCACCAAAAAATTAGTAAAATAAAAAAACCTCAAAAATGGTGATATTTAGGCATAGGGAACCCTTATTAAAAATGATGTATTTTAATACGTAGAAACCAAAAATAAAATTAAAATAATATCATTCCATTTAAAATAACAAAGTTGATACCGACTTCCGGTGACCGGACGTGACAGTTAACTTGAGAATATTTTAGCCAAAGAGCTCAGATCGAGTAAATTCTAATTCCAAAATTTCATGTTTCCAGAAATAGTAGAACATGAGAAACTTCTAATGTACCAGTTCCGTGAGACACCCTGTATAGGCTAGATATCTCGAACATGAAATTTATAAGTTAATTTCACAAAAAAAGCTGACTACCATAATTAGAAAAAAGTTGAAAATAAATTATAATTGATTTATTAACCAACAGGAAGAAATTTTTTAGTGAATAATGTCACTTTAAGATAATAAACTGCCATTTCGAACTCAGAAAACAGAGGGATGTTTGAGAAAACTAATAGGAATTGTTTAAACAAATAGGATTTGTTTCAACAAATGGAAATCAACTGACAAATAATTATATACATTTCACTAGACTTATAGTGATGATTTCTGTGAGAAAAAAGAAAGAATGAAGTTTTCTGAAGAATGTAAATTTTTTTATATGGGTTGTTTTCAGGGCACAGTGCCCTGAGTGGTTGCGGGCGTCAAATCCATATGTATATAATGCGAAATTCTTCCTTGGAACGTCCTCTACACGTCCTATAACTTTAACATAAATTTTCCCAAACCCCGATAAATTATTCGCAAAATACCAAGAAATGTCTTTTTCCCATGTAAATTTGAGGCCTCGATAGGCACCATTCGAAATGTCTATATCTGCCACTCCTTAAGGGTGTTACAAATGTTGAATCAAACTCAATATGTGGGGGGTATAATTATGAAAATTAACATGCATGCAGAGTAAAACTTGCGTACTTTCGTTTTTTAATTCCTTAAGAAGTAGGGATCTATATAACATAATCCCTATGTTCCTCTGCAAGAATATTTTATCTCTTCGGGATTTAATTTGTTATAAACACTATATTTATATTATTAGATATTTAGATAATGGGTTATTTTCATTTGACTCCATATGGGAGGATTTTATTATTTGATATATTAATTTTATGTTCATTTGAAAATTAATTTTTCTACATATCATATTTCTGAAATATACAGTAGTTTTAAAATATGCTGTCTTGTTAATGTTTTTTCAAATCCAATGTCTCTACCAAGACTAACTAAGACTGAAAGACTTCTGAACCCTTATTGTTTCAATTTAATATACCTAATGATAATAATCAGAGAATTAATCCCTATACAAGAAAGCATACCTACGCCACTGAACAAAAATAACAGCTATCATTTGCAACCATTACCAACATCACAATTGTTGAATGTGGCGGGAAATTCGACCTGTGCTTTGCCATTTTAGATCACAGATCAAGATAATTGTAATAAAATAATAAAAAATTAAATTGAAAAATTAAAAACCAACATTACAGTGTATAACGATACATCCTGTATAAAGTAAATCTTGCCAAATGACTTATTTTATGAAATTTCACATGCTGTCCAAAACAAAACTATCTATTTAGACTATATTCTGTAGCACTTAACGCCTTCGACAAATTATTGAATTTGTTTTTTGATTGCCTGTTCACTAGAAGAATAGAAAGATAAAAAAAATAACACCAGAATATTATCTAATATTTGCTTAAGTATGGACAAAAAAATAGTGTTTTTCTATTCAACATCTATCCGATTTGTAAATTTGTAAAAAAATGTGTAGATTTGGAAAAACACAAGAGAATATTTAATACATTTCATCACGAAAACAAATACCATTTTTATTAGTTTTTACAAAGTTGAGCATCACTCACATTGGATGGACCTTAAAACATTTATGACACAAGGAAGACATTTCAGAAGACCAGATAGTACAACAACCAATCCTTATAACTAACATCCCTTCTTCTTCTTCTTTCAGAGAGGTCACGAATGCAAGGCAACCCACCGTCTGAGCACCGCCGTCAATCTACATTTCGGCCCTTGCAAGAGCCGAAAAAGGTTTCGCCCAAAATTCTGCGGAATATGCCCAATACCGGGCATCATTTGCGAACCAATTCTTAGCACAACAGTCAAAGTTGAGTTCCTATGCGAAGGAACACCACAATCAGAAAATGCCAACGAACTCCTCCCAGAATATCTTGAACCAGGCGAGGACGTTTGGCTTGAAGAACAGCCCCCAAAATGGGACTCCGACTATCGATTATTAACAGTGTCAGTCCAATGGGTGTTAAAATGCAGATGTGCCCCAATTCCACCTGATCCGACATCGAGTAGTGGCGAAATTATATTACATAGAGTCCATAGGACGGCAGCACCATGAATCCCACTTCTGATGTACGGGGTTATTGGTAACTAAACGTATTCCTTTAATACACGTTTTAGTAGAGACGATTTTCAAGTTATTCCACTCCCAATGCATGATCCCAAATGTTAACAGTTTTCGAGATATTTTAGTTCTTACGATGTTTTTTAAGAGAACGCTACATATGAAGTTATAACCAGACAAAAAAAAAACACTGCAACAGCAAACAAATTTATATTAAATGCATTGAAATTAAAATTGTTTATTATTTTAAAAAATACTCGAACACGTCAATTTTTTATTAGCACAATATACATTTTCTATTTAACTCAATTTTCGACCATCAAATAGTTTTTTACTTATGTCGTCAACGAATTTTTTTTTAAAATAGCAGTTCTTAATTTTACTTGTTTTAAATAAATCCGTTAATTAATAATTAATTAATAAATCGGAATTGGAAAAATGCATCCTTTTTTCCTTTTTCTTTTCATGTTTCGGATTTAGAAAAGAAGTTGCGAGAGATTATCAGAAATTGTTCAGAACTTCCCAAAGACCAAATCCACAACCACTATTTTTTTTTTCACCGCCCCCACCCTCTCCTGCAGTACCCTAAAAATGAAGCAAAATTTTCCCCAAATTTACTATTTTACAAAGTTACGTACTCTATTATTTTATCGACATAAATTACTATTATTGGATTATTGAAATTTTTTTTCATTTATTAACTAATTTAAAAGCAATAAAAATTGTTTAAACAAATAACATTTCTTTAAACAAATATATACAGTGTAATGGACATAATTTTCTATATCTTTGCATAAATTATTATTCGATTATTGGCAATTTTTTGACATTTATTAACTAATTTGTAATTATAACTGTTACGGACATATTTTTTATATTTATTGCAGAAATTATTATTAATTTATTGGCATTTTTTTGTCATTTATTCACGAATTTGCAATTCTTTAAACAAGTACCATTTTGTAAACAAAAATGTACAATATTTTTTTGCTTTTCCTTTTGTAGAAATTATTATTGTTACATTGTTGGCATGTTTTTTGTAATTTGTTACTTAATGTGCAATTGTTTGAACAAATAAATTTCTTTAGACAATGTTACCAATGTTAGTAGTACGTTTCGTGACAAAAATTATTATAAGATTTCTGGTCTTTTTTGTAATTTTTGAGGTTTTCGATATCGGTCAAACAAGTAATGTGGTTGCAACACTAATTATTATTATAGGTTATTATTGAAAATTAGTTAACAAGTGTGGTAAGAAAAAAAAGACAAGAAATACAATAATAATTTTTGCCAAAAAGATACGTCAGTACCATTGTATATTTTTGTTTAAACAAATGGTATTTATTTATTTAAGCAATTGCATACTAGTTAATTAATGACAAACAATGCAACAATCTAATTATAATTTCTGATAAAAAAAATATGCCAACAACGTAATAATAATTTCTCAAAAAAAAGAAAAATATGGCCGTAACATTGTATATTTTTGTAAACAAATGGTATTTGTTTAAACAATTGCAAATTAGTTTTAAATGACCAAAAAATGCCAATATTCTAATAATAATTTCCTTTAAAAAATAGAATATATGCCCGCAACATTGTATATATATGTGTATATTTGCTAATTAGTTAATAAATGACAAAAGAAACAATAGCTATGGATAGCTACTGAAACAGAGAAAAATCAACGAAAATGACAACTTTTGGATCATGTGTTTATGTTAAAATAGCTTGCAAATGACCTCTACTATAACGTGTTTATAGGAATACGTATGGTTACCAATAACCCTGTGGAGTTAGGTGATCCCATATCAAATAAAAAAAAAGAAAAACAAACACAAAAACCGAATCAATCATTGAATGCGTGATGTTAGGGACTTTACGGGAATAACAGGCATCATTTGGGCTTGAAATTTGTGATTGGAGTGATGCCGGTGTCACGTGTCACGTGGAAATATTATCTGTGCCTTCTGATGATAATTTTTTGATGAATGAACGATTCTCACAAAACGAAAAGGAAGCGAGAGGAACGCGCAAAAGGGTGTATAATAGGATTGTACATAGGTGATCTATAGTCATGTAATGATATCTTGTTAACAGAAAACGATAATAATATTTAATAATTCATTGTATTTGTAGGTGTATGATGTAGTATGCCAAAGATAATAGGTGATATGTTTCCATTTATGCAATGAGTTTCACTGGGAAAAACGAGAAAAAAAGCAGCTGAATAGGAACAGTCATGGATCCCTTTAGTCTGACAGGAGAACTCTGATGCTCAATAACTTTGGTAATATTTGACCGATTTTAATTATTTTTTCTGAAATTGCAAAGGTTTACATAAAATTGTACATCTTCAACAAAAATTCAGATATTCGAATAAACTAAGAAGCAATATGTTGAGAATTGATGTAGCTTTGTAACAGAATACTTCAGAACATGCCCGAGTTGTTCACTTAATCCACAGTGTGTCTTGAAAATACACCAAAAACGTCACTTTGGCTTACCCGGTACAATCAGGTGTAAAATTTTATTATTCCGAATTACAATTGACATTTGATAATAATATTTACAATATCCGGGAAACCTTGAAACAAACATTTGTTTTTATTATGGGCACTATACTGGTTTTATACATATTTGCGTTCAGCGCCTTTCTTTCAGAGTAATTTGATATGGGGCAAGCCAAATTTTTATAACATTAAAATATTAAAATTGACTGAAAATTATTATTTTTTGAGTATCTCTGCAAAGGCCATGGTGCTAATGTCATCATTTGTAATTGAATTAACTAGTTTTCGAATTATGCAATATGAGTGTGGCACACTTTGGTTTAAATATTTTAACGCTGTACTTAGTTGCAAATTTAACAATTTATCTTTTTTAATAATATTTGTATATTTATGGATGAAAACACGTACACCTAGATCAACAGAATGACACTCTTTTAACACGACTACAAATAAAAAAAAATCTGTTGTGGCCAGGCACATGACTTTATCATACTATACAGTGAGCGCGTAAACAATGAAACATGACAAAATCTCAAGAACGGTTTGCTATATTAAAAAAGCCTCGATTTATAATTATCAAAATACACCTTATGATGTTAAACTAATTTTTTACCTTCAATTGTTTTTAACAGATGACGTCATCAACATTATTTTAAATGACAACCCTATATTTTTTTAATGAATTTGACAGATCTTTTAATTGTCTTAATGGTAGCATAATATTTTTATGGCCTTACATTAGAAAATTTTCGAGAAAAGGACAATTGAAGGTTATGAAATAAAAGTAACAAAATCTCAGGAACGGCTCGACCGAATTTAACGATATTTTGGAATTACGTACTTTGCCACCATGTGAAGTCACTAGCGTTATTATCGTTGATGCAGCGTTTACAGTTTCAGAGGTATAACCTCAAACTTTTGAATTTGAAATATAACACCCTGTATATTTTGATATTTTCTGTTACAGTTTTCCATTGCCTATTCAATGTTACTACTGTCGTTAGAGTATTATATCATAAATATCTAAAATTAACAAAAACTATTGTTACTTAGGTCTAAAAATTAACAACGAAAATTAACAAGATTAACAAAAAAATAAACCGATCAAATTTAAAACAATGTGTTTTTGTCAATGGTTGAGAATCCTCCTAAACCAACTAGAGTAGTTGCAGTAGAAAATGTAATAATGTTTTGTAATCAATTTTTTCTTTGTTAATTTTTAGACCTAAGTAATAAACGTTTTTGTTAATTTCAAGATGTTTTTGATATAATAATGAAGACTGTAACAGAAAATGTCAAAATATACAGGGTGTTCTATTTCAAATTCAAAAGTTTGGGGTTATATCTCAGAAACTGTAAATGTTGCATCAACGATAATGACTTCACATGGTTGCAAAATACTTAATTCCAAAATTTCGTTAACTTCGGTCAAGCCGTTCCGGAGATTTTCATAACTTTCATAACTTTCAATTGTCTTTTTCGCCATAAAAATATTAAGACAATTAAAAGATCTGTCAAATTCATTAAAAAATATATAGGGTTGTCCTTGAAAAGAAAATGACGATTACGTCATCTGTTAAAAACAATTGAAGGGAAGTTTAATTTGATATCATGGGGTGGTATTTTGATAATTATAAATCGACGTGTTCGAGGATTTTTTAAAATAGCAAACCGTTCTTGAGATTTTGCTTCCATACTTTACGCGCTCACTGTATATAAATTCTATTTGATCGAGATGGGTCGTGTCTGCATTAAAATAAAACTAGTTAGCCAGGACTTGACAGATATTTTGATTCTATTGACAGTAGGTATTGTCAAAACATCAGCCTTTGACACTACCTACTGTCACTAGAATGAAAATATCTGTCATATCTTGGCTAACTAGTTTTATATTAATGCGAACACGGCCGATCTCGATCAAATAGAACTTGCATTGAAATTTCGTTAAAATAGTTCAATAATAATTATTTTTTAATAGGAAATTTTGTATAATTTATGTCTATGACATTTTTTGGTAAAATTAATTGTTTAGCTGCATGAGCAAATTCAATTTGATCGAGATCTTTCGTGTCTGCATTAATATAAAACTAGTTAGCCAGGATTTGACAGATATTTTCATTCTACTGTCAATAAAGTCAAAATATCTGTCAAATCATGGCTAACTAGTTTTATATTTTTGCAGACATGACCGATCTCGATCAAATAGTACCTCATGCAGCTATGCTATTAATTTTATATATAGTATGATAAAGTCATGTGCCTGGCCACATCTAATTTTAGTATGACATTTAGTATTTCAAACAATGCCAAAATACGAAGTTTCAAAGCTCCCTGATTTCTGAAGTTTTAATAGCAAATTTTAAGAACAATAATCTTGATAATTTTTGAGAATCGGACGGTTTGCAAAAAAATCAAAAAAGGAGGATTTTTTTTTAATATCCATAACTCTTTCCCAACAAAATGTTCCTTTGTTTGTTTTAAATTGCATACATTTTTTAGTTAACCAGAAGCTTTATAGTAGTTATTTTTAATTGATTCAATTGCATTTATGGAAACATAGTTGTATACAGGAATATTTATATTAAGTACCAGTGTTCTCAGTTCCCTGTATCAAAAAAGAATAAATAAAAAATAAGGAGATTTGTATACAGTGTTTTAAAAAAAAACTAGCCATTCCGTTATAAAGTTAAAAGAAACTTTTGAATACAGTATCTCATGATCACACTGTATACAAATCGCATAATATACGACCACCAATATTCATTTGTTTATTTGTGAACATTATACTATACGTATGATATTTTGTTACAATAATGAATAAAATACATGATACGTGTGTGTACATTTCTACTATAATTATTACCGAAAATAAATAAATAAACCTTATTGTCGATAGAAAATTATTTATTATTCCCAAATATAACAACAACATTTTTTGCAGTGGAATAAAAATTTTGGCAAAAAAGTTATTTAGAACGTATTTTTCATAAATTTTCATATTTTTATAAAATTAAAAATACCAAGTTGGCATCTTGTGATGGCACAATATCTACATATAATTAGGAAAATGTTTGTGTGACATTGTCAGGTAATACTTTGATTTTAACTCCCATTATTGTTATTAATATCTTTGACAAGATTAGTGGTTTATTAATATGCTTATTCTAGCTACTACACATGATACAATCCTTATAATAGTAGCTAGGCTAAATTTAACATAAAAATTAGAATGATTTATTAACTTTATTAGAATAGAAACTTTACACTAGAGTCATTCCGCGAATTTTTAATTTTAGGTTACCAAAACCAAGAGATCGCTGTGCTGGTAACGACCGTCACGGCTATTTAAAAAAGGTTTTTCATAAAACTTATCAGTTTGAACATCTATCTACAACAATTCTAAAAGATGAGTCGTCTTTTTGTTATAATGTTGCATCAAAATAATAATAAAATCCCCTCATTCCTTATGTATAGACGTTAAACGGGCGTGACGGGTGTGACACGTAACTGCGGAATAACCCACAACTAGGAGTCGGGCATTTTTGAAAAATCACAATAAAAAATTATTTCCTCTGTGTACCTCAATCCGTGGAGATATACTGTGTATTTATTTATAAGGAACACATACGGCTTTAATTTTTTAATTTCTCTGGTAGTTTGTCATTTTTATTTGACTGTGTAATCGCCTTTTCAACTGGCCCTAACTACTCTATTTTTCGTGGTCCATTTGCGTCATTTTTAAATTTGGAAAAGTTGGTAATGTTAGCCCAGGCGCCTTTTTCCCTGCTCATAGTACACTCACACGCATGACAATGTCAAAAAATAAAATTTCAGAAAAGTAAAAAAAAAGTCCTCAAATCGCCATAACAACCTAAACAATCTGTCATCAAACTGATATAGAAGACAATCTACAATATGAAGCAACTTCTAACATTCCTACTCTTGATAATCTCAAAGCTAACCGATAGTGGCTACACCCAAATAAGGAACGAATTCATAAACAGCGAGATATCAAAAGCAATCGGTGGAAATATTATTCTAAACGAAAAAGAAGTATTGGTAAACGAAATTTTGCTGCGTCTGAAAACCACCGAACTTAACATAACAACGCCGAAAGACTTCTTTCCATCACGCCACTTTTTCGAGGTTAGAACTTCCGTAGAGGCCTCAAAAGTGTTCCAATTGCTGAAAATTCTACCGAAGGGTGCAAACTTACACAGTCACATCACCTCTGTGCTATCCATAGAGAAATTCGTCGATATGATCTATGAAGACGTCTATATTTGCATCAGAGGTGATTCTTTCATTTTGACGTTTGTCAAAAACATGGAAAAGTGCGATTTTATCGACCAAGCGAAGAACATGGATGTTAGATACAAGAAATCGTTTAAGGCTTACCTCTCGTTGTTTTACAACGTTGATCACGATCTGTCAGATTTGTCCGTTTTGTTTCAAAGGTTTGGTATCGCTTTCTACGGTGCTCAAAATCTATTGAGCAATGAGAGATTCTTCAAAGATTTTTTCTACGCGGCTCTCTTGGAGTTATACGAAGATAATGTTATGTACCTCGAGTTTAGGGCTGAAGTATCTGAAGATAGTTCAGGGAAGATATCAGATTTTTCTATGCCAAAACTATGCGAGGGCGTCTTAGATGAGTTCATGAAGGTTTATCCAGATTTTCTTGGAGCCAAGATGATCTTCACGCCGACTATTCAAGGCCAGAACACCATAGATAATCTTCTGTCGTTAACTCTTAAACTAAAAGAAGAATATCCTGATATAATAGCTGGATTTGACTTATGGGGACATTCAAGCACCTTATTACCTAAAGGAGACCAACTGACGGCTTTACTCATACTAAGAAACGTTACTAACTTCTACACTAACGCTGGAGAAAGCATTTGGTATGGAACCCAAGAAGACCTAACAATCATAGACGCTGTCCTCTTAGGTAGCAAAAGAATCGCCCATGGGTTCTCTTTACATAAACACCCAGAAGCTGCAATGTTAGCTAAAGATTTGGACATTGCTTTTGAAATATCTCCGATATACACGCAAGTTTTTAGCTATGTAAAAGATATGAGGAACCATCCTGCTAGCTTTCTGGTTGCTAATAATTATCCGGTGGTTATAACTAATGATTATCCTATGATCCTTGGTACTAGAGGCTTGAGTTACGATTGGTACATGGCTTTTATGGCTATTTCTAATTTGAATGCGGATTTGAGGTTTTTGAAACAATTGGCGATCAATTCTATTCAGTATAGTGCTTATGGGAATAAGACTTTTGCTATGGAGGCTTGGAGTAGGAAATGGGATGTGTTTTTGGATGTTGTTCTGCGTGACTATGCGTGATTTTTTTAGGTTAGTTTAAGGTTGGTTATTTGTAGTTTTAAATCCTTTTTTTAGAAATAAACTCTTTTTTATATTGTATCTTATGCAATATTTACAACGTATTTGTATATGTAAGAGTAAATATTTTAAATATAAATATATTTTAAACATAAATATAAATTTATGTGTATACTACGTATAACTGGAAAGGACGCGACATGGTGATGTGGGCTAGCCATCTCTTTCTATCTCATACGGTGCTATGGCCGTATGTGGTTTTAATTGAACTTTTTTATTTGTAATATCGTTTTCAATTTAATTGGAACAAATTAATCAACCATTAACTCTTGCAGAGACTTCAATACATGAGATAATAATGGCAGATTTAATAAAAGTTATATTTTAATCATATATTCCGCCTAATTAAAATTTACAGACTATGTACTATTGCGAGCATAAAAACGGGGACACTCAAATTTTGCACTAATTAAACTGGGTTTCGTAATGTCTTATCAGTACGCTTGTCATGTCACATTATTGTCATCGTGAATTTTGACGTAAGAAATAAAAATGACGCAATTGAATGAATTGCAGAAGGCAATAATTAAACTCGACTACATGATGGAATGCATTCGAGAAATTGCTACTGAATAGGGTATTCCGGTGTTTTTGAAATTGTATTTTTTTACAAAGTATGGGTGCTACTGCTTGCTACTTCACAAGTAAAATATCAAACATTGTTTTAAATTAAGAGAAATCGTTGTTTGAAGTTTGAATTAGGATTGCTCTTTGTGACGTCACAAAGACCGCTCAAAGTGAGCGACTTGACAACGTTGCTATATCTAGGGTGCACCTAGTAAATTTTTGTCTTCTGTTGTGTCAACGTTTAGAATCGCTCGTTTGTTGACACCTGCTTTGGTTATTGAGGTTATATCAAACACTTGTTCAAAATGTATAAACTCCAACGCCGACATTGTTCTGTGCCGGGCTGTAACAGCAGTAGAACAGTAACTCCTGATAGGATTTTCTTTACATTGCCGACTAGCGAGATGAGAGATGTTTGGCTTCAAGTTTCAATGATCAAATCATCTCTCAAAAAAGTTACCTTTATTCCTTGTCAAACAACAGGGTCGCCAACCGTCAACTTGGCCGATCAGCTGTTCGAGAGCTGGCCGCTGTTGCCACCGCTACTAGGGATCGGTAATCATCAGAATACAGGTAATCATCGGAAATATGTATACATTGAGCACGTAAAGTAAGGTAACATGACACAATGTCTGAACTTCAATTGTTTTGGACTTATGACGTCATAGACCCTTTCTAAATGGCAATCCCGTATGTTTACAAATTTTTTGAATTTCAGGTAAAAATACAAAGATTTAGGTTTACTATGAGACCATTTTGATGTTTCTAGGACAATGGGTTCAGCTGGAATAAAATAAATAAGCAAAACACTACTAATTAAAATTTTTTTTAACTACTAAGGGCCGACATATTCACCTATCGTGAAACTGTTCGTCATCTAAACGACAAGATAAATGGTAAAAATGTGTCTATTCACCTGTCGTTAACGTTACCGACCGGATAAATACGCTTAACGATCAAATTTATTTAGCGATCGAATGAACCTGCCCTAAACTAATGACGAACACTTTGATTGGTCACAGAGCATGTGCTGAATGTCAAACAAAAAGTCAAACTGACAAATATTTACGTACGTACGTGGTACTGTATTAATTGAAGTCATTATTTAGTTAATATGGCCGAATTTACTGAATTCGTCTTTCATACCATTTTTTCTTTTACTTTTGGTCGTCTTTTTTAATTGATGCGATTAGAAATGGGTGCGAATGAATTTTGGTTACGTTTTGTCAATGTCTATCAATGTCATTTACGGCGCTACATCTAGCGGCAATTAGTCCAAGTTATGATCCAAGTGTTGATTTAGTACACCTTTTTTACCGACATTTGATACTATACTGCCGAAAAACATTCGTTCGCGATGTTTACGTCCTCGTTGCCTGACGATAACTTACAGATCGGTGAAAAGACAGAATCACTTTTAACGCGAACGTTAGCGTAATCTGTTCGTTGGCTAACGACAACTTTGACGATAGGTGAATATATCGGCCCTAATAAGTGGTTTAGTTTTATTTTTTTCTGTAAACTCTGAACGTATGCAATTTACTAATTTCAATTTGTATCGCTCTTCTTCAAAGGGATAATATTGGTATTTCTTGAACATAACTTTATAACGACACAAAAAGAATATTCTTTCCAAGAATCTGTATTTGTATCAATTTCATAATGATTACGTGTGAAGTTGCTAGGGATTACCTAGTTGAATGATGTGATTGCATTAGTTCTAATCAGCTCTTAAAATACAGTGAGTATGGATTAAAATATTTATTTTTAGTAGTTTTAAGGCGGTCGGCTTAGTTTGAAATTAAGTTTGGATTATTGTAAGCTGTCAAAAGGAAATATTCCAAAATATATTCGCGATTTCGTGCACGATTGAACAATATTATCTGAGCTGCAAATCAAAAAATTAATATCCTATTTATCATCGCATTAAGTAAGTAAACCATTATTTCATCATTAAGAAAAATCTGTTTACAAACCACTGGTTTAATATAGATTATTGCTGACTTGTTTTTATAGTAAAGATAGAAAATAAAGAATCATCTCATAATAATATAGGTACCTAACAAATATTGTAATTGTAACTACTATATTCACTTATGCCATGTTAGGCATAATTTTTTATTTCATTATTTCATTACAGACTGACATACTAAAAGTGTGTTTACAGAAAATTATTACCAACACAGTACAGAGCATTTAATACCAATTATAAACAGATATTGATATAAAGTGGATACCGTATGACCGCATGTATAAAATAATATATGCGTATTGTAGTTTCAAATTACATTTGTATTGTTTGTTTATGATCTGTGAATGTTTTCTAAACATTCTGACTAATAGTGCTCTATAATGTGTGTAAATTGCTAATGCACACATTATTACGATCAATGGAACACGATGAATAGCAACCACTGTCTCTTCAGTGAGAGCTAGCATTTGCGTCATAAATTTTCTAACAAATATTGTTTAAACATATTTAGTTTACACTTTTTACACGTTCTTTAGATAATATTTTAGCAAGATGTTTATCTGAATTAATATTCAGAACAAAAGATCCGATTAATTTTCTTTTCAAGTTTAAGAAATTGTACTAAGGCCCGCTCCTACCAACTCCCTGTTATCATCCGGTTTAGATGCCAATGGAATACGACTTGTCAAGGGGATATCAGGATTGTGGTTACTACCATCGCATTAAACCAAAGGTTAGCTTATTCCCCTGGCAAGATGACATGCCTAGGGATTTTTTCGAAAAATGGCAAACTTGAAAGTGTCAAATGACCTAATGTCATTTATTTGCTCTAAAATATAACAGATATGACAGATTTGTGACATATATATGACAGTTTTGTATGCAAAATTAAAAAAAAAAAATGGAGATGTTAATTTATTTGTAGTTACTAGCAATAAACAATTATGCTTAATATGAACAACTTATTAATAAGCAGATTAAATTGATGGATAAATTAAACGAGGAAGTGGAGGCGAGATTTGCAGCACAAGCTGAAATCCATAAAGGAATTATTACTGATAGAGTATTATTAGATAGAATATACAAAGTTAGCTGCTCTAGAATTAGCTATCAACAATGAATTTGATAATGTGAGAAATATCAATACTTAAACGAGATTTATTTTTTTTATTTACAGCCATCATATTACAATAATAATTCTGAAAAATATACCACCATTCCTTGTCATCTGTTATCATTACCATCTCTTTCATCGATAATTTTATCACAAGTCATGTGAAGATATTAAGATATGTTGTGTGTTACCTGGCCACTGAATCCTAATGTGTGTACAAAAACGGATGGAAAATAAGTTATTACCAGTTGATTTTTTTCTCATATCATCCCCTTCTGGTATTTTGCAATACCGTGGGCATAAGTTACCAATTGCAAAGCTTACTATTTTAGTTCTAGTAATAATCTTTATTCCAACATCTAGCTCTATACATTAGGTTTATTATTACATAAGATATTATATTTCATTTATTGTTAGGAAATCTGGAAACGATTTTCTAAGGAGGGGTGTTATTCCGGATTTTTCGTACAGTAGGACATTAGGAGGGCTATGAAGGGGGTTGTCTGGATCTCTAATTCTTGTGATGGATCATCTAAAAGCTATTCTTTCAGCTATCATAAGTGATTCTGTGGTTGATCTGCGTCGATTACTGCATAGTTTTGCTCCGTATTCGATCATAGATCTGCGATGGTTTAATATATGTGGGTTGCTGTCTTCACACTGATTACGTGGTTTTTGTATGTTAGAGTTCTGAAGTGCGATGCTCTCTTCTTCATGTTTACTTTCGTTGTATTGACGTGTTTTTTGAGTTTTGAATTTTAGAGTCAAATACTATTTACTATTTTAATTACAAGTGATACTGACTATTGGCAGATGCCGAAAAGATCGGCAAAAACCATATTTGAATTGTTGTATCTTGCAATAATGACATATTTAACTATACAAGTTTACCTCTGACTCAAAGGTTTTATTAGTTGGTCAATTTTAGCTAGAAAATAGTTAAAGAATTCCTATGATAGACGAAATGTTTTAACAAAATCAAAATGCCTATCTGCATGATTAATTCTAGGTCTAAGATCTTTTCACAACGTATTGGAAAAAGAATTTTTATTTCTTCCTAACCATTTCTTTATCACATGTTGAAAAATAATACTCAATTCTTTTAAAACATTACTGTTTTTTTATCAAAAATTAACAAAAATCACTTTGAATGACCAATACAGTATTATCACTTTCTGTACAACTGACAGCAAAATTGACACTGACAGCAAATTACCAGCAGGTTTTGTACTTAACGGCAACTTTTTCCTGCGGTGCCTGTTATCCTCACAACTGCCAAGGGAATAGCCTTAGCGACAGGATAACTTTGTTGGTAGGAGCGAATTTTAGAGATGCCAGGAGGTTAAAATTGCCAAGGAGATGCCAGCAGGTTGTAATAACGAGCCTAAATAGAAATTAAAATTTTGAATTCAAGGTGTTTTATTTCTTTCCTTTGTTCAAAAGGATAATTTCTATTTTAAAAAATATATTAAAGTTTACTCTGACAAAACCAGACTTAAAAATCTGAAACTAACACAATTAGTTCAAACTTGTATTGTACTGATATTAAAATACAATTTTTGCAGTGTAGCCCATTTATAAATACGAGAAATTAAAACTATCGCCTATATATTCGGTCTATATCTCACTCACTTCAATACAAAGAGGTATTGCATAACACCGATTCATCGCTAGAACTGATAGCGATGCATTTTCGTGATTGATACACAAACACGGCTTAAGCGATCTTATATAAAAACCCAGCAGGCCTTGAACCCGCCTAGTCTCAGTTCGACCATCATCGCAGTAGGCCGGCGAGTAAAGTGTATCAAGGCCGTCTTCGACCATGCATCCAACGCTGCTTCTATTAGCAGTTCTATTGCTAACACAAACGGCGCGTTCAGATTACTGGCAAGAAAGAAATGCATTCATCGAGAATGAAGAAGCAGGTATGTTGGGAGGCAGTGTGAAGTTAACAGCAAAAGAAGAAGTGGTGAACCAGATCCTCATGTCGAAGAAGCTAGAGGAATACGATGCTGGATTTAGGGATCCAAAGAAGTTCCTACCAGCGTATCATTTGTTTGATACTCTGCAAGATATCGAGAAGAGTGAGGTTTTTAAGTTCATCCAAAGTTTACCGAAGGGTGCTATGCTCCATGGTCACGATACAGCATTAGTTTCTGGTGAATTCTTGTATAATCTAACGTTTAGTGACGATTTATATACCTGCTACGTCGGTGAGAAGTTAAGGCTTCACTTCTTCAGAGAACCGATTGAAGACAACAGTTGCTCATGGGTGAAAATCTCCACCATGAGGGAGGAGAATCCTCAGTTTGAAGCTGACCTAAAATCCCAAATAACTTTGATAAGACCAGATTATCGAGAGGTGTACACAGACGTCAACGCAGTTTGGTCTCACTTCATGGACATCTTCATACTAGTCGAGCCTTTAATCTGCTATAAACCAATCTTCCAGAAGTACTTCTATCAAGTACTCGAAGAATTACACGAAGACAACGTCATGTATTTAGAATTCAGGTCCCTCCTACCTCTTGTCTACGACCTAGACGGTACCGTCTACAAGGAAGTTGAAGTCGCTGGGCTCTACTACGAAACCATGCTCCAATTCGTCGACCACAACCCCGACTTCCTAGGTGCTAAGCTGATATACGCACCCCTGCGTGGTGTCGACAACCAAACCATGGATTCCTACATCGACATCGCAAGACAGCTCATCCAAACCTACCCAGAGTTCCTCGCTGGCTTCGACCTGGTTGGCCAAGAAGATCTAGGCCACCCTTTGACTGAATTCATCAACCAACTCCAAGATATCTCCCAAGATATCGACTTCTTCTTCCACGCTGGTGAGACCAACTGGTTTGGAACCTCAACAGACTTCAACCTAGTCGATGCTGTCATGCTTGGATCAAAACGAATCGGCCATGCCTACGCCATCCTCAAACACCCTGGTGTTGCTAAACTAGTCAAGGAGAGAGGTGTAGCCATTGAAATTTGCCCACTGTCAAACCAAGTCTTACACCTGATTGGTGACATGAGGAACCATCCTGGGAACTTCTTGATTGCTGATAACTATCCAATAGTGATCACCAATGATGACCCGAGCTTCTGGGGGGCTAAAGCGTTGAGTCACGATTGGTATATGGCTTTTATGGGTATGGCCAGTAGGAGTTCGGATTTGAGGTTTTTGAAGCAACTTGCTATGAATTCTTTGCTGTATAGTACGAATGATGATGTGGACGTGGCTTTGGCGAAATGGGAGGGTCGTTGGGATGCGTTTTTGGATAAAGTTTTGGCTGAAAATAATATGATCAAGGTGGTTAAGCCGAAGAAGTTCAAACGGTACCGTATGAAGAAGAGGCAGCATATCAAATATAACCCTGAGGTGCTTGTAATTGGGAAATAAATATTTTTTTGTCGAATTGGTTTGTGTTTTATTCCTACAACCTATTTTTAGTGCGGGTAGGTCGAAAACGAGATACGATATCGCGTAAAATATTTGCTTATGTCTTAAACGTTTCGAACATCGGTTAATATCAATATTTAATCTGAATGCGATTAGAAATGAATTTGAAGAGTGTAATCTGAGATATCGTGAAAAGGTATGTATGCATTGGAAAATATTTTTATTTACCGAATTTAGGAATTTTATCAGTATATTTCGCCGTATTTGTATGTAGTCGTATGGTTAACGAACCAGGTCACCGAGAAACTTCAAATTACCACTAAAACAAACTAGTAAGAACATTATCTTCAGCCGTGCTGAAGAATTTCAGATCAATAACTTCAGAATTACGGTAGTAATTAAGAAAGTTGTAATAATATCGATTTAGACTCAATAAAAATGCTTTATATTTTCATAATAATACGGTGAACTATTCTTTTAACCACTAATGTTTACAAATTTAGGGGTGCCGGAATTAGGTACATGTAAATATAGCACGTCGTCAAATCAGACATGTGTGTCGGAAATGTGTACATGGTTAGAAGTAATATGCCATCTCCATTAAAAAAATTATTATTGTGGCATAATAACACCCAAATAAAGTAAAAAGAAACTGTTCTTCTGTAACATTATTATCTAATGCTTGGAGAGAATATTTGTTAATAAAAAAGAAGTAAGCAGAAAAGGAAATCATTCTAGAGAAATAAGAAAGCAAGCGAAAAATGAACAGAATAAAAAGCTGCTCCAAGACAAACAGTAAAAAATTCAAGAAGCAAGAAACATTAAAATACAGATGAGGGGAGAGGGCAGACTGAAGAAGACTAAGGACTTATTTTATACTGTGTTTCATTAAAATTCGTAAAACTTAAATGTTTAACATTTCTTAATAATAAATCTTATTTAACAATATTTAAAACACTTAATATTTACTTGAATGTTTATATTTGACGGAATAATGTACCACAAGTGTCTGATTTAGGATCACTGTCTGAATTATGTTCACTGAGGTGTCGGATTTCGGATCAAAGTATATTCAGATTAAATATTGACTTTACTCTCAACGTTTAAGGGGAATCCAAACCCCTACGTTTTGCTTGCAAAACACGCAAAAGTTCTGAGGCTTTTTCTCAGCAATTAGTTCACATAATCGTAAAAGAAATACACCAAATTAATGATAAAAGATAAAGAATTTTGCGTCTAGTGGTAGATTTTTGATAGTTCTGTTCGTTTTTGACAAATCTATTTCTGAATATGACATAAAATTGGCTGATTTTGCAATTTTTTTACGAAGAACTCAGGTTAAAATTGAAAATATCTGATGTGGCCAGGCACATGACTTTATCATACTATGTATAAAATTAATAGTTTGGCTGATAATAGTTTGGCTTGATCGACATCGGCTATGTCTGCATTAAAATAAAACTAGTAGATCTAGACAGATATGTCGATTAAAGCTGCGTTCGGATATTGTACTCCGTTGACACCGGGTATACGGTCCAGATGACGTGTTATTGGGTGTAAAAAGTTTAACGGTGTACAATATCCGAACGCCGCTTATATTAACAGTAGGTATTGTCAAAACATTAGCGTTTGACACTACCTACTGTCATTAGAATCAAAATATCTGACATATCCTGGCTACTAGTTTTAATGCAGTACGACCGATCTCGATGAAATAGAATTTGCTCATACAGCTAAACTATTGATTGTACCAAAAAATTTCGTAGTCATAAATTATTCAGAATTTCGTCTACTTTAATTTATTATTTAACTATTTCACCGGAATCGTCGCCACAAAAACGGGTACACACAGACATTTTTTTGTACCTTGGTCAAAAATGTTCAGGGGACCCAAAAAGAGACATTTCCGCTAAAATCTCAAAAAAAAATTTTGACACTATTACAATACTTTACATACTACATATGATAAAGTCAAAAGTACCACATAATAGGCCTAAGTTAGCCTTCCTCTGTAAGTGTACAAAATTTCACGTAAAAATATCAATATCTTACATGCTTTTTTCACTCAAAACTTTACTTCTTCGAGTATATGAATAAGGGGCATTTCACGTGAAGCGGACAACGAAAAAAAAATGAGGTTTTTAAATTCGTTCATAATCGGCCAAATTGTACGTCTAGACGATATAAATGTGCATACAGAATATTTTTTTAATGTGAGGTTTAGTTGCCAAGTTATGGCCATCTGACGAATTGATGTGAAGAAAATACGTATCTTTAGGAAGCAATTTTTCAAATTAAACAAATTTACAATAAAATATTAAAAGTGGTGGTGTATATAGAAAATTTGTTGATCTTTTTAATTATGAAATCAAATTCGTAAATGGAATTTTTTTCCTGGGATACAACCAGAAGTAAATTTTATAAATTTAATTTTTAATAACTTCGCCCCTTTTTAAAAAAAATAATTTTACTCTCATAATAAAGCTTAATGTCTGTAGATAATACACCGAAAGTGTATAGGAGATACGTGTATGTAAATACATACGTGTCGTACTGTGCGGGTACTAGGAGCTTGCTGAGCTCGCATTGTTTGCACGAAAACGCATTAAAACAAAATGAAACAGCATTGTAAGAATTCTTAGAGAATTTTTACTATTTTACCAGGAGAATCAATACTATCTTGGTTTACAAGAAGGCCTTCGGTTGATGGAATAAAGGCGTGCATTTTTTTTGTTCCTGGAATGGTGATTGCAGCATCAAATCGGGGTTGCAGAAAAATCCTCTGCAGTTTAATATCGGCTGCGGAGCAGTAATAAATGGCCGTTTCTTTTAAAGATGATTTTGCCCATTCGTACAATCGCATGGGTGTAATGATTGCTTTACTTGGAGGTAACTGTAAGCTTGCACGTGTGACTAAACGTTTGAGATTCCCCCAAGACCATCACATGGCCCCTTTCCGTGAGACGTTGCGTGAAAATGAATTTCCGCATCCGTATTAAAATCTTCTTTGTAAAAAAATAGATTCACAAAGTTAACACTATATCGCCCGGATAAGTGTACGCGCACATTATGCGTTGTATTCTAGTATCACGTCAAATGGCCTTGAGTCCCAGAAAGAGATGGTGCTCGCGCTCAGCAAGCACTTAGTACCCGCACAGTACGTCATGTATGTAGTTACATACACATATCTCCTAAACTATTTGAGATCCCATTTTAAAACTTTCAGTGTATTATCTACACACTTTAAGCTTTATTATGAGAGTAAAATAATTTTTTTAAAAAGGGGCGAAGTTATTAAAAATTTAATTTAAAAAATTTACTTCTGGTTTTATCCCAGAAAAAAAATTCCAACTACGAATTTGATTTCATAATTAAAAAGATCAACACATTTTCTATATAAACCACCACTTTTAATATTTTATTGTAAATTTGTTTAATTTGAAAAATTGCTTCCAAAAGATACGTATTTTCTTCACATCAATTCGTTAGGTGGCCATAACTTGGCAACTAAACCTCACATTATAAAAATATTCTGTATGCACATTTATATCTTCTAGACGTACAATTTGGCCGATTATGAACGAATTTAAAAACCTCACTTTTTTTTCGTTGTCCGCTTCACGTGAAATGCCCCATAAGTTATATTTTATCACGTAGCGTGGATACAACAACAACAAGTAATACATATACATTACCACATCAAGTAATATACCTTTATCTATAATTTGATGTATAACATGCGAGAATTGATACAACATTAAGCTAACTATGGATGCTTATTTTATAGGACATACCAGCAGTACTGATTCCTCTTAAGAATTAAAAAAAATATTTTACGCCATCTCGTTTTCGACTTACCCACACAAAAAATAGTTGGTGGAATAAAATACAAACCAATTCACTGGAAAAAAGCATTTATTTTCCAATTACAAGAACCTCAGGGTCATTCTTGCCTCTTCTTCATACGGTTCCTCTTACACTTCATCTGCTTGGCCACCCTGGTCATATTATTTTCAGCCAAAACTTTATCCAAAAACGCATTCCAACGACCTTCCAATTTCTTCAAAGCCATATCCACATCGTCATGCGTACTATACCTCAAAGAATTCAAAGCCAGCTGCTTCAAGAACCTCAAATCAGAACTCCTACTGGCCATACCCATAAAAGCCATATACCAATCGTGACTTAACGCTTTAGCCCCCCAAAAGCTTGGGTCATCACTAGTAATCACTACTGGATAGTTATCTGCAATCAAAAAGTTCCCAGGATGGTTCCTCATGTCACCAACTAGGTGTAAGACTTGGTTTGAGAGTGGACATATCTCAATAGCTACACCTTTTTCTTTGACTAGTTCAGCAACACCAGGATGTTTGAGGATGGCGTAGCCATGACCAATTCTTTTTGATCCAAGCATGACAGCATCGACTAGATTGAAGGACGTGGAGGTTCCAGACCAGTTGGTCTCACCAGCGTGGAAGAAGAAGTCGATATCTTCGGAGATGTCTTGGAGTTGGTTGATGAATTCAGTCAAAGGGTGGCCTAGATCTTCTTGGCCAACCAAGTCGAAGCCAGCGAGGAATTTCGGGTAGGTTTGGACGAGCTTTCTTGCGATCTCGATGTAGGAATCCATGGTTTGGTTGTCGACACCACGCAGGGGTGCGTATATCAGCTTAGCACCTAGGAAGTCAGGGTTGTGGTCGACGTATTGGAGCATGGTTTCGTGGTAGAGCCCAGCGACTTCAACTTCCTTGTAGACGGTACCGTCTAGGTCGTAGACAAGAGGTAGGAGGGACCTGAATTCTAAATACATGACGTTGTCTTCGTGTAATTCTTTGAGTACTTGATAGAAATACTTCTGGAAGATTGGTTTATAGCAGATTAAAGGCTCGACTAGTATGAAGATGTCAATGAAGTGGGACCAAACTGCGTTGACGTCTGTGTACACCTTTCGATAATCCGGCCTTATCAAAGTTATTTGGGATTTTAGGTCCGTTTCAAACTGAGGATTCTCTTTCCTCAAAGTGGAGATTTTCACCCAAGAGCAACTGTTGTCTTCAATAGGTTCTTTGAAGAAGTGAAGCTTTAACTTCTCACCGACGTAGCAGGTATATAAATCTTCACTAAATGTTAAATTATACAAGAATTCGCCGGAAACCAAAGCTGTATCGTGACCATGGAGCATAGCACCCTTCGGTAAACGTTGGATGAACTTAAAAACCTCAGACTTCTCGATATCTTGCAGAGTATCAAACAAATGATACGCTGGTAGGAACTTCTTTGGAGCCTTAAACCCAGCATCGTATTCCTTTAGCTTCCTCCACATGAGGATCTGGTTTACCACTTCTTCATCTGCTGTTAACTTCACGCTGCCGCCCAGCATACCTGCTTCTTCATTATTGATGAAAGTTTTTCGCTCTTGCCAGTAATCTGACCGCGCTGTTTCTGTCAGCAACAGAACTGCTAGTAGATGCACTGTTGGATGCATGGTCGAAAGTGGCCTTGCTACACTTTACTCGCCGGCCTCCTGCGATGGTCGAGCTGAGACTAGGCGGGTTCAGGACCTGCTGGGTTCTTATATAAGATCGCTTCAGCCGCGTTTGTGGTCTCTAATGTGTGTAAATAGTTATTGCGATCAAGGGAACACGATGAATAACAACCACTGTCGTCTCTTCAGTGATTATCCGCATTTGCGTCATAAATTTTCTAATAAGTATTGTTTAAACATATTTAGTTTACACGTTTTACACGTTATATGATACTATTTTAGCAAGATGTTTGTCTGAATTAATATTCAGAACAAGAGATTTAGATTTATGTTCATATTAATATAATAAGTAACAATAGAAACAAATTTCATTAATGAAATATGTAGTAGTAACCATTAAAGTAATCATATTAACTACTTCTTACGCGAGTGACATTTATTGTCATGAACCTATTATACTAGCAATTGTTTGAGTCTTTTCAAGCGATGTTAACTGTGAAGGAAATAATTTATTTAGTCCATTGTTATGATATTGGTGATTAATGTTATCGTGCCGTTATAAAAAAAATCCAGCTAAATAATCCGGATACAAGCATAAAAATACGTATTTTGTTTATTATTATTATGATATATTTATCCATCGAAAGAAGACAGTATTTGTACACTAATATACATATATATATATATATATATAATAACATTGATCAGATAGGTCTCCTATGACGTCGAAACATATATTACATTTACAAATATTTTACCTATTAAACGGCCTGTAATATCGTTAAACCGCGACGAAAGGCAAATATTTCTGCAAATTCCGCTGTACTCTTCAAGATTTTGTCACGCAAAACCAATTATGTCTTCCCAAAAAAACCGACCGTTTTTATATACTTGATACCAAAATAATTTGTACCGGATTTCAACAGGAATATTTTGCCTTCCGTCCACTTGGGACTAGTCGGATCACATTACCTAACTAAATTCAATAAAAACATATATACAAAGAGACAAATGACGAACAGTACCAAAAAAAAAACGCGGAGAATCAATCTATAAATGAAAAATTTGTTTGAGGTTATGTAGAGATTCTTACAAAAAAATAGAAAATAGTACAAAAAAAGAAATGCAAATATATTCACGATGGAATGACAAACAGGAGGCAGTCATAATATAAATTAGGGAAAACATACGAGTATGCACAAATTAAAATAATCCTCACAAAAAATCCATAAATACAAATAAAGAGTCATCATCCAAATGCTTTTAACGCAATTTAATATTTATTTCACAAAAGCTACTATCCCTAAAGCCATCAATATTTTAAAATGTTTAATTGACTTTATCTCGAAAATTTTCTTTTGTAAAGCTTTTTATTTAAAATATTTCCGGTGCGATTTAGACAATAGGGTATTCCGGTGTTTTTGAAATTGTCATTTTTTACAAAGTATGGGTGCTACTGTTTGCTACTTCACAAGTAAAATATCAAACATTGTTTTAAATTAAGAGAAATCGTTGTTTGAAGTTTGAATTAGGATTGGTCTTTGTGGCGTCACAAAGACCGCTCAAAGTGAGCGACTTGACAACGTTGCTATATCTAGGGTGCACGTAGTAAATTTTTGTCTTCTGTTGTGTCAACGTTTAGAATCGCTCGTTTGTTGACACCTGCTTTGGTTATTGAGGTTATATCAAACACTTGTTCAAAATGTATAAACTCCAACGCCGACATTGTTCTGTGCCGGGCTGTAACAGCAGTAGAACAGTAACTCCTGATAAGATTTTCTTTACATTGCCGACTAGCGAGATGAGAGATGTTTGGCTTCAAGTTTCAATGATCAAATCATCTCTCAAAAAAGTTACTTTATTCGTTGTCAAACAACAGGGTCGCCAACCATCAACTTGGCCGATCAGCTGTTCGAGAGCTGTCCGCTGTTGCCACCGCTACTAGGGATCGGTAATCATCGTGTATTTCCGAGGGTGGTCGGTGAATTCAAACAAAATGCACTTGTAATTGCAATTATCTTATAGAAAAACTAAATCAAAAAGCTCATAGCTTAACTATATGAATCCCCATAAATTGTACAATAGGTTAAACCGAATATCTGCTTAAATTTTGACATGACCGGAATACCCTATTAAATGATGTACCAAAATCAGTGAGGAAAAAATGGGAGTGCTGAATTTTATAAACAATATCATTGTTCGGGAGCTAAGATCACGAAATCATGACCGTTTTGCGGTAAATGCGAAGATCCGCGAACGTGCACGTGAAGGATGAGTTAGGGGTGGATTCCACGCTCTAATAAAATTTGCGGGCGCCATAGGTATTGAAATCCAACACTTTTTCCTCGTCTTTTTGCTAATTTAAATGTACTATTTAGGAACTCGCTAAAAATCTCGAATTCTCTGCTCTTATTCATCTTAGTAAAGAATTCGCCGATAAAAAGGCACGAAAAGTTAGTTTCGGACATTAATAAAAGTAGTTTCAAATTATCTTGTAGTGTTGTAATATACCTACGTTTTTTCAGTTGACATAATTGCTGATTTATTTTTTCTTTGTACTGACAATGAAAAACTTTTAGTTTGTAATTTTGAAAGGGGCGTCCGGAAAAACTCCGCCCGAGGGCGCCGAGCACTGGATACAAGAATATCTCACTTTGGGCCTCACAAACTTATAGACAAATTTTTGGAAACAAATTCTGTATTAACTATTAATAAGCAGAAAATGAAACTGACTGCAGAAGACGCTATTTTACCCGTGAAAAAAATGGCTGCTGGCCAAAAAACCAATTAAATCACGCTAGAAGGCGCCAGTAGTGCAATGTCGGCCAAAATCGAATTACTTAGGGTTTATTTGACAATTTTCGACTATTTTCACCAATTCATAGCCATCTAGATTAATAGACAAAAAAGTTATTTTTGCGTTGCCTTGGTGATAAAAATTGACCATCGATATGTTTTTGTGTACACAATGTCATCCTGATTGAAAATATCATACAAAGAATATATGGTGCCATTTGAAATTTCAATGATGACGTCATTTCCGGAAAAACCGGAAGTCATATTAATCAGTTTGGTACAAGAAAAAGTGTACTTCGTTATCGTTTCCGATTGGAATTGAAGTTGTGAATATTAACTGTTTCCTTTAACATAGATTTTTCAAATATATGTCTTTTGCTCGAAATAAATAGATTTTCATCAACCAATAAATAATATTAAGAAGACTAAGAAAGATTAATTACATTCTTATGGTTAATAAAACGTCTTTCGGTCAAAGAAGATACCAAACAAATGTTCTAATGTAACGACCCTGTACAATACAACAAAATATTCCAAATTTAGGAGTACGTTTTTGCGAGAAACTTACCAGCCTATATTAAACGAACGCCTATTTTGTTAAACTTTGATGTTAAGTAGCTTTTGTAATCTTTGACGACTTTCATAACTTTTTATTCATATTTTACATCCGATTACACCGAGTAAACTATAAGGATAGTTTTGATCTGATCGATACTCTCAACATTTTGTTTTTGGTTCATTCCCATATCTGCATTTTTTTAATATATAATTTAAAGATACATAATTTAAAGTGAACCGTTGCAATTTAAAAATGCTGTTCAACCTTGCAGCGAATGTTACGTGACTAAAAGTGTTTTTACTATTGTTTTTAGTACCAACAACGAATTAATTTAAAGATAATGGCCAGAAACTTACAGATAAACAGATGGATAAAATACTAAATTGTACTAAGCGAAACTCAACGTGTATGTGATACTTTAATAATGTGTGATGAAATAACAGCACTTGTTGAAATAGCAGCAAGTCGACATGGAATCTAAATGATACGTTTCAAAGTACGGTTTTGATCCTTGCAGCATATTCAGCCTGCCAGATTTGCCTGTGTTTCTGGTCCAAAAACAATGCAATATTTGACTTACAAATGTGTATCTCGGATATTCGGATATTGGGATGAATTACATTAAATAAGATGTTGAGAATTGATATGGTTTTTGTAACTGAGCACTTGAGACCATGCGAGAGAACTACTTCGTTAGTTACCCCACAGGATGTCTCAAACTTAGTCGAAAAGCACCATTTTTTTTAATAAGCTGGAACATTTTTTTCTTTATCTTTCAAAAGTAGGTAAGTTTACTTTACATGTTCTGAAAAAATAGTGGAAATTGGTCAAAGCATACAAAACTCATTTATTCCAGCAAGGTTGGTTATCTATATCAATTCAATTTTGTCCAAAAAAATACAAACATCCATAAATTCCTTATGCACATAACAATTAATATTATTCATAAACGTATAAATATACCAAATTCCACCATTAGACAGAATGAGTAATTCATAATTTTTTGTAAAAAATACTAATTTGGAAAACCGGTGGCGACCCCACAACATTGCTTTCAAATTATAAAAATATTAATGAACGATTTGAAAAATGTTTTTTATTTTTTTTAGTAATTCTGTAAAAAATCAGTAAAATATTTCCTAAAAGACGGGACTATTTTAAAACTCCGCGGGGCGCGGGACAAAATGTGAAAAGTCGGGACTGTCCGGCCAAAAGCGGGACGTCTCGTCACCTTATCTACACACAGAAAAGTGATTATTTGGAACGAGAAAACATAATTTCTTGAATTTATTTGCTAGATTCAAATGCATATTTACTTGGATGTAGAAAGTTAGGTATATACAAGAAATGCCACATACTCAATATAAGTAAAATAATTTCTCAGATAAATGCTGTCAACAAATCAATTCTTTCTTTATAAGAACCAATATTGTATGGAAAGAAGTAATTGAATTTTTCGTCCCAAAAATGTTAATTTCTCCAACGAAGTAATAGTAAATCCATCCAAGTGCGTAGTTACTTGCTCCAAGAAATTATAAGACATTTAATATAAGTAAGTATTGTTTACTGAATAAAAACCCACCAATTATTTAACTGAAGTGATTCTCACTTCTTTCAAGTAATCCCTTTCTCTGGAATAAATATGCGCACCGTGATTTTGTCAAGGCTCGCGCGCCCGCGCGTGGTGCTTGCGCCGTAAAGGAGCCTAAGCTAGTACGAAAACAACAACGAAGTACCCGTAGGGGATGTGCCTTGTGATTTATTGGGGATGTGTATTGTGATTTATAGTGTACAATCAACGTTTCAACACGGAATAGTTTGATGTAACGCACGCAACAGTTTAGAACGAGTAAGTAAATATAACATACCTATCTTGTTAATTAGCAATAGAAAACGTATTTGTGCCAAATCTTTAAAATTCTTACAATAAGTAGCTAAAAATATTTACCGGGAATAAAAATATACACTTCATTGAAGACTGTTTACTTACTTCACCAGAGTAACCACTTTCTTAAACCTAGTAATTATTCCAAGTAATAAAATTTCTTGGTTGAAGTCAATAATCTCTCGCGTATATACGAACCTACCAACTACTTTAGCCAAGTAATTCTCTCTTCGTTCGAGAGATAACTCTTCTGTGTGTATACCTCACTAGAACTGATAGCGATGCACTTTTGTGATCGATACACAAACGCGGCTTAAGCGATCTTATATAAAAACCAAGCAGGCCTTGAACCCGCCTACTCTCAGTCCGACCATCGCAGTAGGCCGGCGAGTAAAGTGTAGCAAGGCCGCCTTCGACCATGCATCCAACACTGCATCTACTAGCAGTTCTATTACTGACAAAAACAGCGCGGTCCGATTACTGGCAAGAGCGAAATGCTTTCATTGAGAAAGAAGAAGGACGTATGCTGGGAGGCAGCGTGAAGTTAACAGCAAAAGAAGAAGTGGTAAACCAGATCCTCATGTCGAAGAAGCTGGAGGAATACGATGCTGGGGTTAAGGATCCAAAGAAGTTCCTACCAGCGTACCATTTGTTTGATACTTTGCAAGATATCGAGAAGAGTGAGGTTTTTAAGTTCATCCAAAGTGTACCGAAGGGTGCTATGCTGCATGGTCACGATACAGCATTAGTTTCCGGTGAATTCTTGTATAATTTAACTTTTAGTGAAGATTTATATACCTGTTACGTGGGTAAGAAGTTAAGGCTTCACTTCTTCAAAGAACCTATTGAAGACAACAGTTGCTCGTGGGTGAAAATCTCCACGACGAGGGAGGAGAATCCTCAGTTTGAAGCTAACCTAAAATCACAAATAACTTTGATAAGGCCGGATTATCGAGAGGTTTACACAGACGTCAACGCAGTTTGGTCCCACTTCATCGACATCTTCATACTAGTCGAGCCTCTAATCTGCTATAAACCAATCTTCCAGAAGTATTTCTATCAAGTACTCGAAGAATTACACGAAGACAACGTCATGTATTTAGAATTCAGGTCCCTCCTACCTCGTGTCTACGACCTAGACGGTACCGTCTACAAGGAAGTTGAAGTCGCTGGGCTCTACCACGAAACCATGCTCCAATACGTCGAGCACAACCCTGAGTTCCTAGGTGCTAAGCTGATATACGCACCCCTGCGTGGTGTGGACAACCAAACCATGGATTCCTACATCGACATCGCAAGAAAGCTCGTCGAAACCTACCCGAAATTCCTCGCTGGCTTCGACTTGGTTGGCCAAGAAGATCTAGGCCACCCTTTGACTGAATTCATCAACCAACTCCAAGACATCTCCGAAGATATCGACTTCTTCTTCCACGCTGGTGAGACCAGCTGGTTTGGAAGCTCCACAGACGTCAACCTAGTCGATGCTGTCCTGCTTGGATCCAAGAGAATTGGACATGCCTACGCCATCCTCAAACATCCCGGTGTTGCTGAACTAGTCAAAGAAAAAGGTATAGCTCTTGAGCTATGTCCACTCTCAAACCAAGTCTTACACCTAACTGGTGACATGAGGAACCATCCTGGGAACTATTTGATAGCTGATAACTATCCAGTAGTGATCACCAATGATGACCCGAGCTTCTGGGGGGCTAAAGCGTTAAGTCACGATTGGTATATGGCTTTTATGGGTATGGCCAGTAGGAGTTCAGATTTGAAGTTTTTGAAGCAACTTGCTATGAATTCTTTGCTGTATAGTACGAATGATGATGAGGATATGGCTTTGCCGAAATGGGAAGGTCGTTGGAATGCGTTTTTGGATAAAGTTTTGGCTGAAAATAATATGACCGAGTTGGTCAAGCCTAACAAGCGTAAGATCAACCGTATGAAGAAGAGGTTCTTGTTCTTGTAATTGGAAAATAAATGTTTTTTTTTTCTGGCGAATTGGTTTATGTTTTATTCCTCCAACCTAATCTTAGTGTGTAAATAAATATTTGGTATTTGCAATACCCAGTTGTAGTGGGTATAGCAAATTCCAAGGCCCTTGCTTTAGTAAAATGTGTGATTTTTCTAAATTTTATTTTCCGGAAACTGTCTCAGACACAAATTCAAAAAAAAAATTTATTGTTGTTTTTACCTATCCACATAAATGCAATGTTATTTCTTTCCAAGAAAAACGTACACCATCTACAGAGTGTATCCTAAACTGATGCTTTTCTATGAACAACATAGAAGATGTCGTATTTGTATATTTGTCGATTTTTATGATGTTTATTATTCCAAGAGAAATGAAAACGGTTACAAATATTTGAACAGTTGACAAAATGTTGTGTAAGCTATTATTTAACAAAAAAGTTTTATTTTGAAAGCTCATTTTTTTTAATGTTGTTTCGAAATGCTAATTGATCTGTATTTCAGACAATATTAAGACACATTCATATTATTAACCTAGTAGTACAATAGAATTTAGTAGAACTTTAAAAATTATGAAGAAACCATAACGAACATTCCTTTATGGGCAATATCTTCCTAATTTAAATAATAGTTTTTTTTTAAATTAGTTCTCACCAAATGACCTATTGTATTGAATTTTACAGCCTGTTAAAATTGGATGCTGCAAATTATTAATGTAGAATGCTGACGAATTAAACAAAGAAGCATTAAAATGAACTAGTTTCGTTAAGATTTGTTTTTAAATTTCCACAATAATGCCTTCTTGGTACGCTACAGTTACTTCTGCACTTTATGTTATTAAACATGTGTCGGTGTTATAAAATAAATAATTGCTTGTTCGTAATCAAATTATCAGTTTGATTTGAAAAAGCGATAAGCTAATGAGCAAAATAAGGCGAACGAATCAAAAAAAATTAGCTAGCGCCCATTCGGTACGCGTAGATTTGTACGTGTTGGAAAGTGCTATGAGGGGATGCATGATGCATCAATGTCCGATGCATTCGCTATTGCAGTGCAACTCTGACGGTCCGATTTCACAGACGAATATTGTACAAATTAATGCTTTTTTGTGCAAGATTCATACGGAGTTAACGCGACATGGCTCCAGTAGCGGGGGTGATAGCTGGAAAATGATTTCTTGCAGAGTTTTACATTGTTATAACCAAAGCTGTGCACAAAAGCGTTAACCCGTTAATCATTAACTAACGAAGTTAAATTTTTCGTTAACGAATTAACAAGTTAACTTTCAAAACCATTAACGGACTCATTAACTTCCGTTACATTCATCATCCGATAATTCAAGTCCGTTAAATTGAAAATACCTATCATAATTAAACATTGCAAATTGTGTACAGTAGACTCTCTATAACGCGGTTCCTACAACGCGAAATACTACAAACGCGCTAAAAATTTCTCATATAACATATAAAAAATCTTCATATAACGCGATTCTCGTACAACGAGCATGCGGCAAAATTTGCGATGCTCAAATTCCTATAACGCGGTTTCATAAAACGCGTAATATTAGACCGCGTCGTAGGAGAGTCTACTGTAAATTGTGTATAGGCATGTGCAAGTTCGGGTTGACTTTGTTAATTCAGCTATTTCCCACGGGGGAATCCGTGGCGCCACCGTCGCAAAATAATTTTGCGGTTAGTTCAGCTATTTCCCACAGGGGATTCCCTGGCGCCACCGTCGCAAAATAATTTTGCGGTTAGTTCAACTATTTCCCACGGGGGATTCCCTGGCGCCACCGTCGCAAAATAATTTTGCGGTTAGTTCAACTATTTCCCACGGGGGATTCCCTGGCGCCACCGTCGCAAAATAATTTTGCGGTTAGTTCAGCTATTTCCCACGGGGGATTCCCTGGCGCCACCGTCGCAAAATAATTTTGCGGTTAGTTCAGCTATTTCCCACGGGGGAATCCGTGGCGCCACCGTCGCAAAATAATTTTGCGGTTAGTTCAGCTATTTCCCACGGGGGATTCCCTGGCGCCACCGTCGCAAAATAATTTTGCGGTTAGTTCAGCTATTTCCCACGGGGGAATCCGTGGCGCCACCGTCGCAAAATAATTTTGCGGTTAGTTCAGCTATTTCCCACGGGGGATGCCCTGGCGCCACCGTCGCAAAATAATTTTGCGGTTAGTTCAGCTATTTCCCACGGGGGAATCCGTGGCGCCACCGTCGCAAAATAATTTTGCGGTTAGTTCAGCTATTTCCCACGGGGGATTCCCTGGCGCCACCGTCGCAAAATAATTTTGCGGTTCGTTCAGCTATTTCCCACAGGGGAATCCGTGGCGCCACCGTCGCAAAATAATTTTGCGGTTAGTTCAGCTATTTCCCACGGGGGATTCCATGGCGCCACCGTCGCAAAATAATTTTGCGGTTAGTTCAGCTATTTCCCACGGGGGATTCCCTGGCGCCACCGTCGCAAAATAATTTTGCGGTTAGTTCAGCTATTTCCCACGGGGGAATCCGTGGCGCCACCGTCGCAAAATAATTTTGCGGTTAGTTCAGCTGTTGAAGTATTACAGCAAATTTTAAGACCTATATCTTTTACAACGACCTTCAACAATATTTTTGGCTAGGATGTACCAAAAAGACATTTCACACATTTCACTAAACTAGTTCGAAGGGTTTAGTTCCCTTTAGTCTTCTCACTAGATTCAAGTTGTCCAGTAGTTACAAGACCTCTATGTTGAAGTGATGGCTTAGACGAGATTCTTTGGTTTGTAATAAATAGCGACCAATAAAAGTGTTTACAAAGTTATGCTTCCGCAGCGTAAAAATAAGAATTATATTTTAAGTAGAAGTCCACCATCAAAGCGTTAATCTTCGGTAGATTACTACTATCCGCTTTAACAAAGTTGTTTGACATTGTTTGTAAATTAAGCTAGTAAAGTCAAGCGGCAGGAACACAAGCTTAATACCATGTGGTGTCACTCGAGACTGAGCCAATTATAGAGCATTTTCAATCACGTGATAGAATGTGAATAAAATTCAATTTTAATTGTGGTTTTTAATAGAAATAACGCATATTTTTTTGGAAAAGTAGTAACAAATAGTTTCCTTAAACTGTAATCTATTAGGATGACTATAATACAAACCATATTGTAGCGGTAACTGAACGCACCTCTAGAGAAAGTATCGGTCGGAGTCATGGAACGTACCCGGGATGCTTTTAATCTCGAACCCCGCACGTTAATCTCGAACCCCCGCATATTAATCTCGAACCCCAAGAAGCTACGCGCGAAAAAGCGAAGAGACGCGCAGAGACGCGGAGTCGTGCGGAGTCGGTTTTCACCAAGGAACAGCGTACAATGTGTCATTTTGTCATATACTTTTGATTAATAATTACCTGTAGTTATAGTTGAATAAAAGTCAAGAAAACGTAACAGTGATTACTATTTGTGTAGACGAATTAAAGAGGGAGGAGTGTGCGTTATTTTTTTCAATATTTTTAATACAGTCAAATACCCTATTCAATTCCAAAATATATATAGGCGTAAAAATTTGATCTTAGTATACTTGTCAAGTTAAGTTTACATAAGTCAGACCTGTCAATAAGAAGTACCTATGTATCAATAAACATTACAAAAAGTACTGACCAAAAGAACAAAGAAGGAATGTCCTATTCAATGAAGTTATTACTAATTTTGACTCTAATCGCCATTCCTGGTAGATGCGACTACCAAGAACGAAGAGAAGACTTGCTCAGAAAGGAAGAAGCCAAAGCAACAGGTGGTAAGATAATTCTCAACGAAAAAGAACTCAAAGTGAACCAAATTTTAATGGGGTACAAACAAAAAGAGCTAAACTTGTCAAACCCGGAGCATTTCTTGCTATCGAAGCATTTCTTCGACATAAGGAGTGAAATAATGGACTCGAAGGTATTCCAATTCATAAAACTGCTACCGAAAGGCGCTAATCTACACACGCACATCAACGCGATGCTGTCAATCGAAAGATTCATCAATTTAATTTATACGGACGTCTTGATATGCGTACTGGGTGACACATTTTCTTTGACATTCTGGAATACCACCGACAACGGTTGTGACGTCTTGGACAAAGCAAGCAACATGAATGTCGATTACAAGACAGCTTTTAAGGGTTACCTGTCGTTATTCTACGACGCTTTCTACGATAGTAATGCTATCATGAAGACCTTCCTGCATTTTTTCACAGCTGTGGAAGGTTTGGAGGTCCTATTGGAAAACAATCGTTTCTTTAAGGATTATCTATACGAGAGTTTATTGGAATTATATAATGATAATGTTATGTATGTGGAATTTCGAGCTATGGCTTCAGACAAACAAGATGGTCATCTATATGACTCCGACGCCATACAACTCTGTAAGGAAGTCATCGATAACTTCGTGGCGACACACCCCGATTTCCTTGGAGGAAAATTGATATTTTCAGTTGAACCTAGGGTAAACTATACATTCTCCGATGTGGTTAACCTTAATAGATTATTCAAGAACGCTTTCCCTGGCTTTATAGCGGGTATAGACTTGTTCTATCGCTCGCAATTCAACTTCTCCGCTGTCGATGAACATTTTGGCGAATTCTGGAAATTGAGGAACAAATCTGGTTTCTTCTGCCACGCGGGTGAGACCATACTCTACGGGATACAAGAAGATCTAGCCCTGGTAGACGCTATAATCTTAGGTAGCAAAAGAATTGCTCACGGGTACTCCCTATATAAGCATCCAGATGCTGTTAAGTTAGCGAAGCACAAGAACATAGCTTTTGAAGTATCGCCAATTTCCGCACAAGTTTTTGGGGACATTAAAGATATGAGGAACCATCCAGCTGCGTATATGATAGCTAATGATCTTCCAATAGTTATAACTAACGATTATCCACTTATTTTCGGTACCAAAGGGTTAAGTTACGATTGGTACATGGCTTTTATGGGTATTGCTAGTGTGAACGCGGATTTGAGGTTTTTGAAGCAGTTGGCGCTCAATTCCATTGTTTATAGTCGTTTGGATAACAAGACTTATGCCATGGAAGTGTGGCAGGGGAAATGGGAACTGTTCTTGAATCTTGTGCTCGAAGGATACATTTGATTTGATTGATGTGCGATCTGTAGCTTAAAACTTGCGGTTTGAATAAAGTTAACTGGTTTGATGGAGTTGACGTATAATGTGTTGCCTATCTAGCGGTAGAATTTTGCAATGCTATACTGATCTTTGCATTATACAATATATCTTCGAATCGAGATACAAAGTTACAAAGACTACGTTCATAAAATTTTTGAGGAAATTGTAAATTTAACCATTTGGTCGCAATGTTTGAATGGTGAGCTGGGTAACCATCTTGCTGTAATTGTGCATGAAAGTTGAGAGTGGGTATTAATTGTAGACAGGGCTTTTATCATTGGAAATGGTAAAGGGGCTCATAGTGAACCTAAAAAAAAAATGAATGCAGGTCATGGGGTGTTTATGTGGGGGGAGGGGTTGAAATCGGGTTCAAAATAAATTATTGATTTTTTCGGCGAAATTTGACGTTTTATCCAAAAATGTCCTATACTAAGTTGTAGATCATAAAAAAATCTACAACATTCATATGAGTCACTTTTTACTATGACCTCAAAATTACTGATAAAAATTCGAACTCCAACTCAAAAACGATTTTGCGGTTTTCTATTTTTTCTTGTCGCAACAATGATTTAATTTTGATGAAATTTTGTAAAAGGGTGCCTTCTTATGTCTTAAATAAGCATACATTTTGTTATATGAAAAAAACAAGAAGGTTTTGAGATATTTAGGTTTTCCAATCAAAATTATTTTTTTTTCAAAAACAAATTCTGTGGTAAAAAATCATCGTACTGATTTCTTCTGGTGCTCATTTTTCTTGTTTTTACATGTATTTACTTATACAATGATAAAAATAATAGTCCCTATTTAACAACATGCTTAAAAATTGAAGAAAACTCAAAAATGACTTTTGCAACAAGGAATTTTTCAGTAATTGATCATAGTTTGTTTAAATTTTTAAGACAATTGCAAAACTGGTTACACCATTCAATTGTACGGAAAAAATACAAAAGAAACAGTTCTCTTATTTCTATACCAATGCCATAACCATTAAATTAGAATGATAAGGCTACAGATAAGAAAGCAAAATAATCAGTTTTTGTCTTACAATAAAATAGTTTCCAATACAAAAGTTGTTGTAGATCATGAAAAAGTTTACAATTTTTGGAGAAGTTCCTACATAACAATAATTTAGTTTTTCTACTTTGCATTCACAATGCACACATTGTAACACTGTTTTCGGTGTTACAATTAACACATTGTAACACCGAAAACAGTAACATTTTTGTCTAAGATTGCCAGGATTGGTACACATTGATATCAAATGCCAAATGTCAAACGTACAATACATAACCACACACTGCCTCTTTTTAATCGCTTGCAATCGCATAAACTGCGAAATATCAATATTCTATACATATTTAAACATGCGTGTAGCCTGCTATAGTATGGCCAAAGGTTCTGGCTTTCTTAGTTTTGCTGTGTTCATCAAAATACGCCAGCATAACGTTTTCGGTGATGTTTTACGACTCTGGTAAGTGATCGTTATCATTCTTTTCAACTAAACATCAAATCCCCTTTTCATATATAATTCAAGGACCACATTTACTTTAATAAGGTATTATGCGAAGATCAAACCTACATCGTAGATATGAATGATTTTAACTACTGCTACGAGATTGTATATGCGCAATCAATGGTTTATCAGCATACACGTATGAAGCTATAGTACATTTAAAGTGTAGAGGATTTCTTAGTTTATGTAACGTATAAGTTTTCGGTAACATTTTGGACCGAATTCTGTTCGGCTCAATTCGTATTCATTTTTGTCCGTCGCTTTCGACTTCGTCTTAGTTCTGGTTGTATGCAACATATTTGTATTACCTCCATCACATGTAATTTTACTAAGTATAATTTATTCTAATAAACTACTTTGCCGAAATTAAAATTGGGTTTCAATTATAAGTGCGTGTAAATATATAAGCCGCAACGGCTACGTAGCGGAATTAGGTAGACACCGCCATTAAACGTTAGGCGTTAAAACAATTCTTTAGTAAGTTCTTGTTCTTCGAAGTAACTAATCAGTCACCGCCAAACACTTCTATTCTGATTATTATACTTATGAAACCACTATTAAAGTTGTTGACTTTTTAGGTTAAGTTTCATATATTTATCACAGTAGGGTTAAAAGTGTTGCCCCAAGCTCCATTATGATCATCGTTGAGACCTCGCTGAATATTTATTCAAACTTGTAGGCTAAAGTAGAGTAATTTTATTCACAATTAGATTTTGTCAAGATTTTATCTCATAGATCTCATCCTTAACAAAGTTGACAGTTACTACAGTGCTGCCACGTGGTACCCGCGAAATACCCTAGATTCTAATTTAATGACGCAAAGTAGAAAAAATAGTATATTACACTCGTTTTATAAGACGTATTGGCGCACTCGTTCCATTTGGGCACTCCTCGCTACGCTCGTCGTGCCCAAAACAACTCGTGCGCCAATTTGACGTCTTATAAAACTTGTATAATAATATACTATTTTACGAGAAAAGTATATTTCATCAGAAATTTTTTCCAGGTCTACTTATAGATATAATGAGTGCCCTCTATCTTTCTTTCTAGTAGAGTTGACAACACTGGAAATGTACCAGCTAAAGAATCCAGTGATGAAGAAACGTTTAAACACGAAGAAACATATTCAAATATAACATCAGATGACGATGAACACAAAAAAAAATCGAAAAAGACAAAGATTGGTATAGAGTTATTTATTTTTTCATTTTTGTTTGTAAATCTCTAAATATATATATATATATATATATATATATATTGTGACGGGGTTTGGAAGACGTTTGGACAGTTGTTTATTTGCACACAATACACAGAAACTCAAAAGATATACTAACACAAAATAAATTATTTTTCAATATTCAACTGAAATATACTTTTCTCAAAACTAAATTGTTTATGAGATAACAAAAATTCAAAATACTAAAAAAATGGATTTTTCCCAAGTTTTGAGGTTATGTTATGTAGTAATCGCTCGTGATCTACAACTTTTATATTGGATACTTTTTGATTCTAAGACAAAAACCGATTATTTTGCTTCCTTATCTAAAGCTTTCTTATTCTAATGTAATGGTTATAGCATTAGGTGTAACCAGTTTTGCAATTTTCTTAAAAATTTAAATAAATTATTATCAATTATAGTGTAAGCAAATTAGTTCGAAAAACAAGGAATAGAAGAAATAATTTATAAAGTTTTGAAATTTTGGTTATGAACTCTCAGTAGGAACCCAAATACAGCTCCGAAGAGTTCCCACCTCTCCGGTGGGAGCTTAATCCCCTTTTGCTAAAAAAACTACCCCCAATCGTGACTTCGCGGTCTTTTTCGGCGTTTTGCTCATAAACCGCAATTTTTACGAAAAAATGTTACAGGACTTTTTATATTGTCCATTAAATTCTCTATAAAAATGTCTCTTACTGTTTTTTGCGTATCTCCCACCCAACGCTCGGAAATGACCTTGGAATATAGGCATATTTTTCAGCGCGAAGAGAAAAATGAGCCCAGCGTCGTTTTTTTTGCGGCGATTATCTCTAAAAATGTTAGTCTAAGCAAAAATGTTAGTCTAGCTTAGACTAACATTTTTAAAGATAATCACCGTAAAAAGCGGCGCTGGGCTCATTTTTCTCTTCGCGCTGAAAACTATGACTATATTCCAAGGTCATTTACGAGCGTTGGGTGGGAGATACGCAAAAAATAGTAGGGGACATTTTTATAGAGAATTTAATGGAGAATATAAAAAGTCCTCTAACATTTTTTCGTAAAAATTCCGGTTTACGAGCAAAACGCCGAAAAAGACCGCGAGGTCACGATTAGGGGTAGTTTTTTGAGCAAAAGGGGATGAAGCTCCCACCGGAGAGGTGGGAACTCTTCGGATCTGTATTTGGGTTCGTACCGAGAGTTCATAACCAAAATTTCAAAACTTTATAAATTTTTTCTTCTAAAAAAGCTAATTTTCCTACACTATTACTGAAAAATCCGTTGTTGCAAAAGTCATTTTTGTGTCTTTTCAATTTTTGAGCATGTTGTTAAATAGGGACTATTATTTTTATTATTGTATCTATAAGCACATGTAAAAACAACAAAATGAGCATCAGAAGAACTCAGTATGATGATTTTTCACAACAGAATTTCTTTTTGAAATATATTTGATTGGAAAAACTAAATATCTCAAAAACTTCTTGCTTCTTGCAGATACAAAAATGTATCTTATTTGAAACATAAGAAGGAACGCTTTCACAAAATCTCATCAAAATTGTATTATTGTTGCGATAATGAAAAATAAAACATAAAAAAATCGTTTTTGCATTGGAAATCGCATTTTGTTCGAAAATTTTGAGGTCATAGTAACAAGTGACCCTTAAGAATGTTGTAGATTTTTTTATTATCTACAACCTAGTACAGGTCGTTTTTTGATAAAACGATAGGTTTCCCTGGAAAACGTCATAATCTATTGTGGACCTGCTTTTAACCCCCCAAATAATCACTATACCACCCCGTGACCTGCATTTAATTCTTTTACGTTCACTATGAGCCCCTTTACCATTTCTAATGATAAAAGCCCTGTCTACAATTAATACCAGTGTTGGCTTCTAATCAGTTAATTTGCCTGCACTAAAAGTACTCTATAAAATTTAGAGGTAATTCTTCAAGTTGATCCTTGAACTAGTTTTGTAAAATATCCAAGTATTTCTATTGATTAATGTTTCCATCAAAGAAATATGGCCAAATTACCCAGTAAAAAGTTGACTTCGCCCAGAGTGTTTAAACTGTGGATCTATCTACTGATCTACATCACAGTCCTAGAACACTTGTACTTTACTCTTGCGCCATTTTCATCATTTTAGCATTTGGTATTTGATATACTACAAATAAATAACACTGCAGAGCGTAGATTCACCTAATCATTAACTAATGTACAGTCATGGAAATAAGTAAGTTCGTATCGCTATCGCAGGATTTGAAAATAGTATGTCGGTTATATATTCGTGTACTGTTCTACCTCGACCCGGCCGCTTCGCAAAAAGTTGTCCGTCACGAGGTGGTTTTTCGATGGATGTAATGTAACGGGATTTAGTTTATTTTTAGCGTGTCCGACCTTTTCCTCAATGCGATATCTTCATTGCAATGTAATAAATGAAATATGATCACTACAGTTAAGGTTACGAGTAGGTAATGCATTTAATTAAATATAGAATTACTTTTATAATAATATTAATAAACATGAAATTTGATTATATGATACGAAAAGCTCATTTTAAGATATTGCGTAATATCATGACATTATATAAATGTATGTTAACTAATACACATATTAATTACGCAAGTAAATGCCTTTGCCCAGCAGTAGGATGACGGGCTTAAGTAACTAAGTAAGTAAATGCGCAAATCAACTTGATGCCAAGGATTATCAGTAAATATAGACTATTTCAGAATTGTAATATTAAAATATATTCACTAAATGTAAATAAATTCTCTAAATTTATTTTGAATTTACATTTAGGACGAGCATGTATTTTGTATGAAGGACAATGGAAATTTTATATCTGTATTTACTTTACAGCAGTTAATGTTCAATTATCTTTCATGACATCTAATACATGCTTGACAACCAAAATAATTTAAATTATAGCAATATATACAAGCTGTCCCACGTTTCTTCCGCAAAACAATTTTTTTCAGAAAGTAAATTACTTTTTCAATTCATTAAAAAGTTACGGCCGTTTGAATTATTATCAATATCTTATTTTAAACGGCTCCAACTTCAGAAGGAACAGAGAAAACCAATAAGACCATATGAAACATATTACGTTCTACTTTCTAGAAAAAAAAACAAAACATTTTGCTATTTTCTTTTGTTCATTTGTTAAGACAAATTATTAATAATAAATTAATAATTTTTTATTGTTGTAATATGTATTTATTGTGTTTCATTTTTGGTTTTGCATTGTTTGATAACTAATTAATTTTTTATTTTTCTTTTTTTGTTAATATTTCAAAGAGCTCTACAGAAGTTTTATTGTAATATAGTTCCAGTTCAATAAGCACACATTTTTCATTTACTATATATTAGCTGGAACATTATTGGAAATTTTATTTCTAAATTTGTTTTCTAAATAAATTAAGAGGCGTGCATTAACAACGATAATAAGTTAAAAATAACATTTTGACTTATAAATTGTGTACTGTAAGGTTAGCTAAAATGCATATACATTAAAAATGAAGGTCTTTTTAATTTCCAAACAATATAAACTATAACTGAAAATGTTTAACGACATACTTTGTCAAAGTAATATTATAAGTTAATAATATGGTAATATACAGGCGGGATGTAAATTATAAATATATCAAAAATTACAGCCACAACCTGGATTTGAACCAAGGCTCTTTGCGTCGCTAGCACAATGTCAATAGCTCAGATGGGAGAGCATTGTGCTAGCGACGCAAAGGTCCCTGGTTCAAATCGTCAAGTTGTTGGTTTCTCTTACGTATAGCTTTTATTGCATATGATTGTGAGTAATTAATATGCAATAAAAGCTATACGTAAGAGAAACCAACAACTTTTCTTTCTGAAGCGTCTCCTTTTGGGAAATTATATACCCGTTACCAACACAACTCATCCCAGGTCAAATTTGATGAAATATTTTTTATGTTGTATAAATGTTCTTTACATTTTATTTTTTTTTATTTTTATTAACATTCCATCAAAATTCGTCGAAAATTTAGACCTTGCTTCCAAAAATTTTTGTAAATTAGTGATATACGTAATTGTCATTATTTTCAGTTGTCAGATATTTGAAACATATTGCTGTAAAGTAAATACAAAATAATAATATAAAAAAATAGTAATGATACATTCATGCTATACAAAATACATACTCCTTCCTGTTTATTAAGTTAAACACTGCAAAATATCGTTGAAGCTAAATATCTCGAAAACACCAGTAAATCACAATTAACAAATTACCATAAGGACAAATTTAAAGCAATTAAATTTTAATTTATTTCTATTTTGTGAATAAATGTTAATCCATATGTCAGTTCTGAAATAACCTGAAAAGTAAAAATATTGACAACAACAAATTGATTTTTGTATTTATTAACACAAAGAAAGCTATTAGATGCAATAAGGTTGTAAGTTTAGTTTGTTGTGTTGTATGCAATATCTTGAAATGAGATTTTCATTTCATGTAATCGAAAACTTTTATGTTTATTAATATAAAATTAACGTCATATTTAATAAAAACACAATTACATTGCAATATAGGAATTACATTAATTAATTACACATTAAGCTAATAAATAGAAACATATAAATCATTATAAACCAATTCAAAGCATGCGAACAAGGTTTCGCAAATAATAAATTTCGGATATACGAGTTGAAGCGTAAACGGACTTTGCACTTTCTCGAGTCGACCAGAATAACAAAAAACTTGTACTTGGATGCATCATCGACACACTGCTAAAATATGTATAGAACTTACTTAATTCCAAGAGTGTACCTCAAATCTATAAATAAAACTCATATACAACAATAACAAAACAATTTATTCTATCCAAAAAAATACATCTACACAAAATAAACTAATTACCTATATTAATATTATGAATCGTGTCATCTACATAAGCATTCCAGTCTTGTTCCCATAATCTGAACGCTTCATCCTTTTCAGTTTGTGTCATACCACTATATCTGATCGAATTCATAGCAAGTTTCTTCAAAACTTCCAAACCTGCATCCCGATGAGTCATCGCCATGAAAGCATAGTACCAATCATAGGACAACCCTTCAGCACCCCAATTCCCCGGATCGTCATTGCAAATGATAATTGGCAACCCCGCTGCTATATAACCAGCACCAGGGTGGTTCCTCAGATCATCAACCAGTTTCAAGATTTGGTTGGATATTGGACATATCTCGATAGCTATATCTTGCTCTTTGACTAATTTTATTAACTCAGGATGTTTGCTTAGCGAAAAAGCATGACCAATCCTTTTACTGCCTAGTAGAATAGCATCTATGAGGTTGTTATCTATGGTACCACCATAGTTGTTGGTCTCACCAGCATGGACGTAGATGTTGAAATCGTTGATTTCTTCTAGAGCTGCTATTTGATCGCTCAGAGGACTATCACCTTCAAAACCAACAAAATCAATGCCTATTATGAAGTTTGGGTACTTTACCATAAGCCTCCTTAGGATATTTAAGTTGTTTTTCAAGGTTGTGTACTCAATTTTCCTGTACGGTGCATATATGAACTTCACATCGAAGTTTTTATGGTGCTTCTTAAATTTTTCTTTGATCTTGTATAGTTTTTCTATAAAGTAGTCTTCATCATGTATAACACCGTCAATTTCGTTTAAATAGACAAAAGGAGCCTTCAGCTCGATATAGGATACATTATCCTTGAGATGCTCCATCAAAATCCTTCGAATATACTCCTCGAACACATCAGTATTCGTAAATACGTCATACGATAACGTGAAGATCTTCTTGAATTTATCCCAGGTCTCGGTGAGGTCCTTGCCGTTATCCTTCGAGTTTAAGGTTAGGTTGTCCTTGAGGAACGCCTGGAAGTCACCGTCGTCTAATTTCGGCGCAACCAACACGCAAGATTCGTCGATATTCCCTCGAAGAAATTTCAACTTCAATCTGTCGTTGGTATCACATAAATATAAGTTATCCTTTTTCAGGAGAGTGTTAAAAACAAAATCGAAGGATGCTGATGCGAACATGTGACTATGCAACGACCCACCTTTAGGTAATCCACGTATAAATTTAAACACATCACTGTTTTTGACGTCGTTTAGAACATCTGTGAACTTCTTGAACGCTGCACAACCTCCTGAGTTTAATTCGTTGTGTTTGAGTGTTAACAAATAGGTATTCACTTGTTTTTCGGTTGGTGTGAGGTTGATGTCGCCTCCTAGAGCTTGTCGACGTTCTTTTGTCACTAGAGCACTTCTACGTTGCGTGAAATCCAACATCATCGGTGACGTGCACAGTGGTTCTGTTATTAGGACTAGCACTGCTAGCAGGCAAACTTTCTTGTTCATTTTTTTCAACGGCTCTGCTCGGAGTGAGGTGACCCTGTCTTATAAATAGATTGTGGTTCGTTGTGTGACTCCCCGGTTTGTTTGGGCGTTGCGTTCAATGATTTTGTTTGGCGTACTAATTTAGATTGTTTAGAATTTAGAATGGTTTATTGGTACGAATAATAATAATAGATAGTGGCTACGTATAGATAGGAGTTGTGTAGGATGTATCAATTGTTTAAATGCGTTTTGATAAGGAAATTTTGATGTGATAGTGCAATACGCTAGTGATGTCATGTCGTAGATTTTCGGAGATTTTTAATATTATATAGTGTGTAAATAAAGGTAGTTGTTCGGTATGACACATCATTCCTTGGCTTGAACTTTGTTCTATGACTTTTGTAATATTGTACCGATTTTGATGAATATACTGAAATAAATATATTCAATTTGTCGAAAATGTGCTTATGTAAGGCCCTAACATTTGTAAGGTACCATTGTTAATTAAAAGGCATAAGAATCAGCAAGAGAAAAGGGGTTGCCATAAAAAAATATCAAACAACAAATAAACTATAGATACAATTTATAAAGAATCATTGCATAATATTATACAGTGAGCACGTAAAGTATGGAAACATGACAAAATCTCAAGAACGGTTTGCTATTTTAAAAAATCCCCGAACACGTCGATTTATAATTATCAAAATACACTTTATGATATCAAATATTTTTTTTTACCTTCAATTGTTTTTAACAGGTGACAACCCTATATTTTTTTAATGAATTTGTCAGATCTTTTAATTGTCCTAATAGTAGCATAATATTTTTATGGCCTTACATAAGAAAATTTGCGAGGAAAGGGGAATTGAAGGTTATGAAATAAAAGTGAAAATCTCCGGAACGGCTCGACCGAATTTAACGAAATTTTGGAATTAAGTATTTTGCAACCATGTGAAGTCACTGGCGTTATTATCATTGATGCAACGTTTACAGTTTCCGAGATATAACCTCAAACTTTTGAATTTGAAAGAGAACACCCAGTATATTTTGACATTTTCTGTTACAGTCTTCATTATTATATCAAAAACATCTAGAAATTAACAAAAACCTTTATTACTTAGGTCTAAAAATTAACAAAGAAAAAATTGATAACAAAACATTATTACATTTTCTACTGCAACTACTCTAGTTGGTTTATGAGGATTCTCAACCATTGACAAGAACCCATTGGTTTATATTTGATCGGTTTATTTTTGTTGTTGTTATTTTTTGTCATCAATTTTTTCTTTGTTAATTTTTAGACCTAAGTAATAAAGGCTTTTGTTAATTTCTAGATGTTTTTGATATAATACTGTAATAAGCCTAGTAACATTGAATAGGTAATGGAAGACTAACAGAAAATGTCAAAATATACAGGGTGTTCTATTTAAAATTCAAAAGTTTGAGGTTATATCTCTGAAACTGTAAACGTTGCATAAACATAAACACAAAATAATAACGCCAGTGACTTCACATGGTTGCCAAATACTTAAGGCTCCGTTTTAAAAACATCGCAACTTCCAAACGAATTATTTCGTTGCGATGTTTTTTTTTGCTGGGAGTGGTCTGCCTGGCCCCCACCAACGTCAACCAGGCCACAGTTTTATGATAAGGGGAAGTTGGGGGGTTTAGAGGAAGCAGGCAAAGGCGGAGCATAGTCGACGCGAGTACATTCGAAGGGGAAGTACTCAGCCAGTTTGTCGCCGCGTGTCGGCGCTTTCGCTTTCGCTCAAGTTACAATGTATTTGTGTTCTCACTCATCACGGTCGCAGATGCATACAGCTGGCTGGCGGCCGCCAGGCGGCAAAAGAAAATATATTGATTTAATGTAGAGAGAGCGCGCTTGCTATTATAATATTTAAGGCCGGCGATGAGCTATAGTATAAGTATAGGGCAAAACACGCTATACTTGAATTGACCTAATCAGCCGTACAAATAGCTTGATGTTAAAAATAATTTTACTCCTGCAATCTACATACTTGTGATTCGGACATCAGGTATTTTGAGAGCAATCTGCCGTCTCATAATCAAGTAATTAATTGATAAAGAGACCCATATTTTCTCCATATTTTTCGTTATCTTTAGGGATCAAATTATCACACCAACTTACCAGCAATGTTAATGAAACTCCGTTATGTCCTAGGGACACATCTCCACAACAAAATAAGTCCATATTCATAACAAATAAACCTTTAGTTTGCTCTCGTTGGTCATTTAATCGTGTACATGTAAACTCAATATTATTGAGCTTATATTACAGGAAGCGACATGACCTGCCTTGTCTCCCCTTACTCCCAGTCATCGCCCTGCTGAAGTGAACAAGTGTGGACCTTGGTTAGTAGAGGGCGCGCCGTTTTATTAGCCTATGCTATTACAGTCAGCCAGTTCTGTGGAACTACTATGTTGGCAAGAAGTCGAAGAATGAGGTGGTCGGTTGTGATATTTTCATCTGTTTGGTGATGTACCTATATTATTGCACGGGCGCCCGGGCACAAGCGAGCGGCGATGCTAGGCTGTCTACTAGGAGCGACGCGTCAATATGGCCGTGCACTTAGGCAAACGACACATCCACCAATAGAGTATTTTGTTGATCTTTTAAATTGTGGTTATGATTTATTCAACAGACAAAACTTTAATTATTACTTTTACTTGAAATTGAAGTTTATTTGCTGTATAACAATACTGGTTGAATTATTGCGACATAATATTCATATTATAAAAAGAAACGCAACCATTCACTGACTAAAAAGCAGTAGATTGAATATTTGTTAACTTATGAGTAAATGATAAATCAAACACCTTATTCCTAAATAAAATAACTTTATTTTCTTTTTAAATCTAAATAAAATACGAATTACAAAATAAAACATAAATATGTCTTATTGCAAAACAAAAACACGTAAAGTCATAATATTATTGCGATCTGTTGCCTTGGGAACCATATTCTACGGCGCGTTTCAAGACTCAACTAAAGAAAATTACATGCAAAAATTTTAATTTCGGATTCTATCTCTATTATCTGTTTTATAAAATAAAACATACGATAAAACGTCTTCGGGATTTTTTATGTACATAACTTCAAAATATATTCAAAAAATAATTTTTTTTAGACATTGCTTTCTTCGACATAACAGACATCCAAAAAATAAAAATGTATATCTTATAAAATATTCACTTTTATCCAAGTTATATTTTATAAAACCAATAATCACAGTGATCCCGGATACAAAAAGGCGGTGGTTATCAAGCCAATTTTGGTCAATTTATTTTTTGTTTTTGCGTTTTTTTGTGTTTAGTTTTGGTTGCAAAACAAAACAAAGTGACATAGTTTTGGTTGCAAAATAAAACAAAGCGACATAGTTTTGGTTGCAAAACAAAACAAAGCGACATAGTTTTGCAACCAAAACTAAACAAACCAAACAAAAACATTTTTTGGACCCGATAACCGCCTTGTATCCGGGATCACATATGTAGAGTCGGATATTTAAATGTTGCATGTTGATAATTTCCCTATGTTGCGTTTTGAACTGGGATATAGCTATAGATTATGCTTCGCAAGGCAAATGCAACAGATCATAGTAATATTATGATTTTACGTTTACTTTTTTGTTTGTGCCTGCATTATATGATCAGGATCTGGGCACTTTAAATTTTTTGTCGTCTTTTTAAAATTATTTCAGGTGCCAAACAATTTTTGTAAAATTTTAATAATTTTGGCAGCATGCGTCTTTCCCAACACTCTTTAACGAAGATCACTTCTTCCGAAAATAATGTATTTCTATCTCCAGAATAAAGAATAAAATAAACTTTTGTCGCGAGTCACGACAAACTTCGCCGGATTAGCGCAATTATGACTCCATCTCACTCTTCCGTGTTACAATAGATCTGCGATACCAATGCACGTGCGCCACATAGTGGGAAACCCCGAGATGAACTTGAGAAATCACACGCAATATAATAAGTATAAACAATGTTGAAACCGAGGATGAAGTTGCATTCAATACATACATGGGGGCTGATTATTTTTAGCGAGCAAAATGGTTAATAAGTAGTTTTAGGTAAAACGGAAAAAAGGCTTAAAAATACTTATACAAATACACCAATAAATGCGCTGAAAATGAAGCTAAGTAGCGGTTGTACTTTCAACGCGCCATCTGTAGTTTGCTAGTAGCAATAGCATGCTAAAAGTTTCGTACTTTTGCCTCAGAGATACCGCCACGTAACGACCCAACTCTTTTACGTGCTCAAAACCGCCTGGTCAACGCCGTCCTTAATCTTTTTAACAGGGTGACATACATACTGTATAGTAAATTGACAAAAATGTATTAACTCATGATAACTCATCGGTGAATTATGGATTTCAATTTAGAAAGGAATTAATTATAATCGAGCAATGAGGACCCAATACATCTATAAACATGCTGGATATCGAACGAACGCACGGCAGTGACACACGACGACAAAAATAAAAAAAAAAATAATCTGATGCGTTCAGGCACATTACTTTATCATACCATATATAAAATTAATAGTTTAGCTGCATGAGATTCTATTTGATCGAGATCGGCCACGTCTGCTTTAAAATAAAACTACTGGAACTAGACGGATATTTTGATTATATTGACAGTAGGTATTGCCAAAACATCAGCGTTTGACACTACCTACTGTCATTAGAATCGCAATATCTGACAAAGCCTGGCTAACTAGTTTTAATGCGCGATCTCGATAAAATAGAATTTGCTCATGCAGCTAAACTATTCATTTTACCAAAAAATGCCATAGGCATAAATTGTTCAGAATTTCCTGTAGGTACTTTAATTTATTATTTAACTATTTCGACAAATTTCCAGAAATGGCGGCTTATTTGCAAAATCTTTCAAAAATGCTATAAGACTAAACCTCCAGTTCCTTTGAATCCTTTTCAACAGAAAGCTTTTCAGCTCTAAGTTTGGTTATGAAACTTCTAAATATGAAGTTTCGTCCCGACACCTTAGTAGTTTCTCCGGAATCGTCGCCACAAAAAAAAACACACACAGAATTTTTTTTTTACCTGGGTCAAAAATGTTCAAGGGATCCAAAAAGACATTTCCGCTAAAACCTCAAAAATTTTGTTTGGCACGATTACAATACTTTACATACTACGTATGATAAAGTAAAATCATAGTACATAGTCCAAAGTTCCCCAAACCATTTATATAGATTCCAAATATTTTGTCACCTACAAGTTCGCTATATTATATAAACGTTTTGGGCTCTATGAATGCAAGATTCATGAATGAAAACAAATTCTGGCATTGGCTATATCCAATTCCCGCTGTAATACTGCCCAATACAGTCGCTGAACTAATCCATTAGAGCCGACCCAAGTTCGTCACTGCTAATTGTCTCTTCCTGTCCACAAAACATACATTTTAAATAAAATGTTCATTTGAGTCCTGTTCTGGTCTCTTTGTCTCATTTGTAATTAAATATAATATTGTTCTTTTAGATTATCTATACATATATTTTAACTTAGGTGGCACGTAGTCGTCTTTTACTAATTCGTCTAGAGGACAGATGCGGATGTTTAGGTATTTTGCCACGACTTCTACCCATTGTTAAACAAATGTACCTAACACCTAGCAGGTATAACTACACTAAGTATAATATCATACAGTATATACTTTTATCGTGTGTTAAATTTGTAAACCGTGCGTATAAATGTGAAATGCGAGAACTCGGTTCTCCCGATTCAATATTCGGTACGGTCATAACTTGTGAACAGTCTAATCTAAAAATAGCAGTAGGCGTGGCGTAGTTATAGGCGGTGTTTAAAACTCCTAACGTCTGCTGTCTACACCGGGCCCGTAATATAGGCAAATTACATACATTTCTGGCAATTACGGTTTGTTATCGCAATTATAATGTTTAGATTAAAATTGTACTTAAATAAAAAATCTATTTTTGTATCATGAGTTGGGCTAAATGTTTTATATTTGAAAAAAACCAAAGATGTAGAAACAAAATTGATTTTTATCTTTAAAAAAATTTTTTTTTCATCCAGCCCAACTCGTTATTTATCTAAGAAGTTACATAAAAAATTTCATAAACTTTGAACAATAAATAACGCTTTTATTTGCAAACGCGTTTTAGGAGAGGTAGAACTGGGTCTTAATTAAAAGATTTCGTTAAATTCGGTCGAGCAGGTCTGAAGATTTTGTCACTTTTGTTTCATAACCTTCAATGGTCTTTTTCTCGAAAATTTTCTTATGCAAGGCCATAAAAATATTGTGCTACCTTAAAACAATTAAAAGATCTGTCAAATTCATTTAAAAAAATATAGGGTTGTCATTTAAATAATATGTAGATGACGTCATCTGTTAAAAACAATTGAAGGTAAAAAATTAATTTGATATCATAAGGTGTATTTTGATAATTATAAATTAACGTGTTCGAGGATTTTTTAAAATATCAAACCGTTCTTGAGATTGTCATGTTTCCATACTTTACGCGCTCACTGACTTTTCTAAGTTATTTTACAGCAAAAAAAAAACACGGTAATGTCCAGCCCGCCACATTGTAAAATCCACATGTGCGTTGTTTTGAATCGATATACAATTTTTATCCTTTATGTACCTATTTTTAAGCGTTTACTTTATATTTATAAAATATCAATCTTGCAGTCTAATTTGCTAAGACAAATAAGCTAATATACACTGTGTACCTCAACTGAATTAAAAATTATAAAAATATTTTACTGTTGTTAGTACTAAATTTGTAAACTTCACTACTGATCTAAATAACAACAATACAACGACATAAATTAAGATAAAACATCACACCAAACCTTATATTTTTTCTTGAAAATTGTCTGATCTAAGGTGGTAAATTTATATGCTACCATAATACTATTCTTCTACTTTACATTCACAATGTGTTAACAAATTGATTAATAAATTGTAACACCGTTTTTAGTAACTTTTTTCTAAGATTGCCATATGTCAATCGCAAATACACATAACCAAAACCTGCCTTTTTAGAATCGCTTGCAATCGCATAAACTGCGAAACATCTATATTCTATACATATTTAAACATGCGTGTAGCATGCTATAGTCAGGGTTGCCAATTTAGTAGAATATCTACTAAAACTGGTAGAATCAAACATTGATCTGGTGGCCAAATTTTGAATCTAGTAGATAGTGGAAAATCTGGTAGATTGACATATTTCTTTTAGTAATTTTCAGTTCTCTACAACAAATATTTATTTTATACTACTTATATACATCATACCGCATTGTAGGATATGCATAGGTGATTGTAATGTTGGCAGATTTAGTAAATTTTCTGCAAAGCTAGGCGAGAAAACCACAGGAATTTTTAATAGATAGTCGTGTCGATTGTTGTTAAATTTTTTGATAAGATTATGGAGGGTTAATTAAAATTATTGTAGTTACTGTATGTGTTTAATTTTTTTAATTTTAAGATTAATTCTAAGAATTTTTTGCATTACTTATTTTTTTATAAAATGCATTATTTTTATTTATAAGCAATTAGTCAAAATTAGTCAAAATTACCGTACACCTAAATAATTTTATTCTCCAACGAAAAACAAAATTCAAACAAGTTTTTTGGGTTTAAACAATCTTTCGTTTCGATACATTAATATTCATTTTATTCTGTAAATTTAGAAATTTTTATTTGAAAATATGTTTGAATTATGTGCGGTTGGAGAATTCTTTAGATGTTCCGATAATTTTGAAAAACCCCTGTATAAAATCTTAAAGGTTAAGTACATTTCGTACATTTTCGTCTACGTCTACAAGTTAAGGTGCCGTTTAAATAGAAATGCGATTCATATTTTCAATCGGCTGTCATACCTGAACGTTTAAGTTTTTGCATTCAAAGTAAAGTGCTAATAATAAAAACTACCCAGCTGATTTCAGTCAAGTGGAAGTATAATAACAAACTGAACTATAAAAATTAAAAAAAAAAATATTTTGAATATTATTTTGAATAACGAACTTTGAAGTTTTCGTCCACTATTAAATTCCAGTAGAAGATTTTAGTGGAAGTAATGAAAATCTAGTGGAATTTTAGTAGAAAAGGGTAGGCGTTCTAGTGGATAACCATCCGTTCAATTTGGCAACACTGGCTATAGTATGGCCAAAGGGTTGAGGCTTTCTTACTTTTGCTCTATTCATCTTTAAAATACGCCAGCATGACGTTTTCGGTGATGTTTTGTGACTCTGGTAAGTGATCGTGCATCATTCTCATCAACTAAACATCAAATCCCCCTTTCAGATACAATACAAGAATCTCATTTACCTGACTAAGGAGTTATGCGAAGATCAAACCTACATCGTAGATATGATCGGGTTCAAATACTGCCGCGGGATTGTATATGCGCAATAAATAGTTTATTGAATATCAGCATACACGTAGCAAGCTATAGTACATCTAAAGTGTTGAGGATTTCTTAGTTTATGTAAAGTATATGTTTTCGGTAACATTTTGGACGGATTCTGGTCGTGCCAATATCGAATTCTTTTTTGTATGTCGCTTCCAACTTCGTCTTAGTTCTAGTTGTGTGCAACTATTTGTGTTCCTCCATCGCATGTAATTTTTTTGAGTATAATTTATTCTAATAAACTACTTCACCGAAATTAGAATTTGGTTTCAATTATAATAAGTGTGTGTAAATGTATAAGCCTCTTGTTCTTCGAAGAAACTAATCAGTCACCGCCAAACACTTCTATTCTGACTATTACGATTATTAGACCACTATGTTTAAGTTAACTTTTTAGGTTATGTTTCTATATCTATATCCTTTATTCACTGCTTGAGTGACTTAACGGCTCTTTTCCGGGCATGACTTTATTGCAAAAAACGCTTATTCAAGTGCCCCCTACAACACCTATCAGTTTGTCGTAATCTTTATCAGATACCCTGTATATTGGTGTATAATTTACCTACAGGTATGCCCTTTTTTTTACCTAACTTGGATTATAGTTACTCTAATGTTTTAAACAATACAACAATTAACATGGGTGATGCTGGTGAGTTAATGTGCTGATTTTTGACTAGCTTTTTTGTCTTCATACAAAAAAAAATGCAAAACAAGAAGCACTAGCAACATTTTTCGAGTAAAAATGACCCATAGATTTTATATTTTCATGCAGCAACGTTTGAAATGTGTCGATTCTTTCCCAATCTCTACTTCTTAGAGAAATAAGAAAAAAAGGAGTGTTATCAGAATTATAACTGGTAGAATTTGTTGATTCAAAAATAAACCTCTAACATACCATGGTATTATTTTAATCTAGTTTCTGATGTACCAACATCTATATGTATCCTAGCTTAACATTTGTTAAATTGATTTTAAGTTTTCTCTGAAGGTAGGGCATTTTCAGGTTAGGGGACTGAAGAAGAACTTGCTCGTTACTTCCCTGAGCACGTAGCGTAAAATAAGAAATTGCCCTAATGTTCGCGGATTGCTTTTAGGGTGTAAATTGTTTCCCTAACTAGATTCGCACGTGACACGAGTCCCGATTTCTAATACTTTAGAAAGGTACGTGACGCAATATCAAGCACGGATTCGTCGCTAACCTTTTGCCAGTATTTTGATCTCTTGTATCATCAGCATCATCGCTCATAAGTCTAACTTTTATTTTTGATTGAATGCTACAACTTGTCAAAGATAAATGAAAACGAAATAGTATGAAAGTTTTTTAAACTATATGAACTGTCAGCAGTTGGTAACATATTTGAGGATCTTTAACCACTGGATATGTCACAGAATACCATTTTATATTTTAACAACGTTGCTAAGAAATTTAACCACTTCCTACGTAACAACTGTCAGCATTGTTGTCAGAATTTGATGATGCTATGCAGTTGATTTTCATGTTTGGATTTTTAACAACTTTCAAGTTTCTTGAAATACTGAAGCCAAAAATTCAATTCCTTGGTCCGTAATTACCTATTCTGGAATACATTTTTTGTTGCATTATCTCCCAATTCTTTCAGATCATTACTGTCTATGATTATTCGTGATAATGCCTCTGCAGCGCCATTATATTAATGAAATGAAATGAAACTTTATTCGTTCTACTATTACATAGCATTGTTTTACTACTATTACATTGCATTGTAATAACTATATACATGTTACGTGTATGTCATACTATTCTCCACAGTGATTCTTCCCTCTGTCTTCGCCTCGAGTGGTGAGAAGTTCGTCCTCGGGCTAGTGGTATTGAGGGTTCTTGTTGTCTTTTATGTTTACGACGATATCAAATTATTTTCCTCAAAATCATGGTCCGGACTTTTTGTTTGAACTGTTTATGTTTTAGATTTTTGTCTTTGTCTGGTATCCCGTTATATGTGTTGATGGATTCCGTTGTAATAGTCATCTTGTTTCTGGATGTCTTCACTCGCTGGGTACGTATTTTGTATCGTTGTCTTGTGTTAAGGCTGTGAATGTCGTGGTTGGTTGTTAGCGTCAGTTTTGTCTTAATTAGGTTGTTTTTTATTTTATGTAGTAACATCATGTCGTTCATCTTCAAGGTGTCTCGGATCGTTAGTTCTCCTGTTAGGTGGTATAGTTGACTTGTTGGCGTGGAATAGTCTATGTTATACAATATCTTTAGCGCTTTGTTTTGTTGTATTTGTATCGTGTTTATTTTCTTTTGTGTGGTTGTACCCCATATCGTTCCTAGATAATTTATGTTTGCCAGAAACATTGCGTGGTAGATTGCTTTTTTTGTTGTGTTTGTAATAAATTTTCTGATCTTCCACATCTGTGCCAGGGCAATCGCGTTTTTGGTTCGTATGTTCTTTATGTGGGCGTCCCATTTCATATTGTCCGTAATTGATAGTCCGAGGTATTTTGTTTGTGATATTTGTTTGATCTGGTTTCCGTTTAGATTGATGTTTAGAATACTGGGGGTGCGGTTATTTATTATCATGAAGTTGGTTTTATCCTCATTTATTGTTAAGTAATTGTGGACGCTCCATGCCTCCAGTTTCCTCATGTCGGAATCGATTTCCTCTTGTAGTGTCTTCATGTCTTTAGTCGCATATGCTATGCATATGTCGTCCGCAAAAACAAATAGTCTCCCATTCAGTGGCACGTCGCTAATATCGTCTGTATACAGAATGTATAGTATTGGTGAGATGTTAGATCCTTGTGGAAGTCCGTATTTTGGGTATTCTACCTCACTTTCCGTTCTTTCTACTGTCACTTTCTGTGGTCTGTTTTCTATGTATGTTCTGATGAGTTCAAGGTTTGTTTCTGTTATGCCACAGTTTTTAATTTTTGCTAGCAATATTTCTTTGTGTACTGTGTCAAACGCCTTTCTCATGTCGATAAACAGCAAAACCACTTCGTTCTTTTTTTCTCTTTTTGTTGTGATGTGTGCTATGAGGTCTAGCACGGCCGATGTTGTTCCCGATCCTTTCTGAAATGCGTACTGGTGTTCTCCTATTAATTTGTTCTTTTGAATGTGCTTGTCTAATCGTCTTTTAATTATGGTTTCTGTTATTCTGTTTAGGGCTGATAGCTGGGCAATTGGCCGATAGTTTTCTGGTTTTGCGTTATCTCCGCTTTTGTATATTGGTTTAATGGTAGTGGTTTTAAGGTATTCTGGGTATTTTCCATGCCTGAGCATTGCGTTGGTCAATGTTACTACTGTTGGAGTTATATATTCGGCAACGTCTTTTAAAATATTGTTGGTAATTTTGTCGAATCCAGGGGCCTTATTGTTTTTTAAGTTACTGATTATATTCTGAATTTCCTCGGCGTTTGTGTCTGGAAAGCTCGCTATACTGGTTATTTTTTTTTGGTATGGTACGTTTGATGTCCCAGCTTGCTTTTGTTGGCACGTGTCCGCGAGTTTGCTACCTATATTCGAGAAATATTCATTCATTCTGTCTGCTATCTCTTTTTTACTTGTTGTCGTTGTTCCGTCTTCTTGTGTAATTCGAGTTATTTCCGTGTTTCTGTTAGAATTTTTGTTTATGAGGTCGTTTATAGTTGTCCACGTCTTTCTGCTGTCGTATCTTATTGACTGGAACTTTTTAGTATAGTGGTCTGTTTTGGCTTTCCTTATTTTGGAGGCAGTATCTTTTTCATAGAGATATATCTTTCTTTTAGGACTAAGTTGGTTAGATTCTTTCGGTACGTTTTATGTAGTTTGTTTCGTTTCTTTATGTGTGTTATTATATCTTCCGTTATCCAGGTACTTTCATTGCGTCTTTTAATCTTTGTTTCAGTCTGGTTTAAGTAATTAATTTTGAAATCGTGTTCTTCCAAAATTAATCGAAACTTTGTTAACCTGCTTGATGTATTTGTCATACCGAATAAATACAACAAAGGTCTATGATCAGTGATCATTAAGGATTAAAAATGTTCTGTCAAATTGATAAGGCTCCTACATTTATTCACATAGTAGCAAATTATTTCTTGATAGTACAATAATTTTGTTCAGCCTGAAAAATAAAATTTGTAAAGTTTTAGCTCCATAGATTTAACTAAAAATAGCACTTTTTGTGTTATCTCTTTTCATAATAATTGATCAATTTATACCACAAATATACTAATATATGCGAACCAGCACGAGAGAATCGCCCTAACTGCCATCTGTCGTTTCGATAGTATTGACTCATGTGTTTGAAGGCGCATAACTCTAAAACTACACAAGAGAATAGATTGAAATGTAGTGTATCGTACTCCTGAAAAATTTCTACATAAGTTGTATGACTGTCAACATTTTTTGCCTGTCGGTGTAAACATGAGCGCGAGAGAAATGAGAAAAGGTCCTCGATTTTTGCACTTTTAAATTAACGTATTGCTGATTAAATTTTGGGTTTGCAGGGCTAAATTAAAGATGTTGTTTTTTCGACCTTTTAATTTTATCCAATATTTCGCCAAAAATTGTGGCTTCCTCAGGAACTACATAAATAAATTTTTGGCGAAATATTGGATAAAATTAAAAGGCCGAAAAAACAACATCTTTAATTTAGCCCTGCAAACCCAAAATTTAATCAGCAATACGTTTCAAATCAACGGGCAAAAAATACTACACTGGTTTTGTTTTAAATTAACGTTCGTTTTTCCATTTTTTTCCTCGTAAACCGCTTGCCCACAAAAATTTCATTTTTTGTTCAGGTTGCATTTAGAGCCTCTTCTATAGATTGGTGTTTTTCTTTTCTTCAGTTTTTGTGTAATAAGGTTGCGAACAAGATTTTCATGGAAGCCATGATATTTTACAAACACGGACTCAAACAGTTTCACTGATCGCGTCAAAACTTCGCATCTCGTTCGACTGCCTCGCACCAAAACCCATAAGCGAGGGAAGCCGAACTGCGCAAAACATGGTTCATGTTTATTCCGGTCTTAAAAATTAACAAATAGTTAATTTTTATTAACAAATTTCAAGGGATATGTATCGCAGTAAATAACTATTATATGCATGCTAACTGCGTTGTCCTGCTAACATTCGTTCCTGAGTTATCGGCTTCCATTAAAATCTTGTTCGCAACCTTTATTGCATAAAAACTGAAGTAAACAAAAACGTCAATCTATAGAAGAGACTCTAGATGCAAGCTAAACAAAAACTGAAATTTTTGTGGTAAGTGGTTTAGAGAAAATAAATCGAAAAGACGAGCGGTAATTTAAACTGCAAAAATAGGGTACTTTTTCTCACTTCTCTCGCGTTCATGTTAACACCGAGGGGCAAAGAATTTTGACAGTCGTACAATTTATGTAGAAATGATTCAGGAGTATGACATACTTTATTTCATTTTTTTCTGTTCAATAGTTTTAGAGTTATGGGCCTTCAAACACAAGAGTTAATACTATCGAAACGAGAGATGGCAGTGTACTACAGAGGATTTCGATACTTGTAGACGAGTACTGCAACATTTGCAGGGCTCTGATATATTTTATCTATTTTTCATAGTTACTCGAGAATGTTTTAAATTTGTAGTCAGAACACCTGTGACAATTGCACAAAATGACAAGGAATTTACTTATAGCTACAATGTACGCAACACAAATCACAACAAATATGTAGGTATGTAGTATGTAGGTTTATATTTGCTTCACAACCGTTGCCATGTATCAGAGAACTCCTGTTAAAATATTTTGGATCAAATATGTTACGCCCGGTCCAGAATAGCAAAACCATTACCAAAATATTCCGTTACTATATAAACAATACTGCAGTATTGAAATATTGAAATGATGACTACTACTTCATGTTGTAAATTTATGTGAAAATCAACTATTCTATACTAGGCAGTGAAGTCAGCATATTTATGTATTAATATTAACCTATTTTTACAAATCGAAAAAAAAAATGGGCTCAACCGGGATTTGAACCCGGGACCTCTCGCACCCAAAGCGAGAATCATACCCCTAGACCATTGAGCCGCCTGCTAGAAATAACTTATTCCATTGACTTGAAACATTCACTAGCACACATTTTTCTCATTCAAGGGTACGTGTCGTATTATAATTTTTATATTAATTTACTTAATAGGGTATTTGACTATTATAGAAAAACCATCTTAGTGTGTTTATTCCTTCACTCTACATTGTAAATGCATTATTTTTCGTAATTATTTCAACAATATTTCATAAAAATCAGCGTTAAAAATTTAATCACAAAAAGTCCAGCCAAAACGATACTTTCTGTTGTGTGACGTCACCCGATAGTACATGTCAAATCGGCTCATATGGTCTGTCAGCATCGGCATCGTCGCCGTTTCGTAATTGTGTTGTATGATGTGTTGTTTTCACAATTTCTACATAAAAATGGGTTATAAATGGTGTACAAATCCACAATGCAGAAACACGTCAAGAAAAACTCCGGATAAACTATTTGTAGCTGTTCCCCAAGATTTTAAACTGCGAAGAAAGTGGTTGGCTCGTAGAAATCCAAATGAAATAAATAGCGGCCAATACAAGTGTTTTTTGTTGTGAAGATTACTTCGACATAAGTAAAACTGACTAGAATAAGTTATCTATCGTATTTTCGAACCAGGTATTATCTGATCTGACAGCTTAAGGTTAGGGCTATCCTAACCTACAAAGTTATGCTTACATGGCACTTTAGTGTTATTAAATTCAAACGGGAGAAACATAAGAGCGCGTTGGGATAACCCGGTATTGTACGGTGAGTGACGCGCTGTATAATAGGCGGACTAACGTCATCCGGCGTTTATTTGCATATAAGAGCCGACCCAGGTTATCTGAGCATTGCTCTCCGCATACCCTACCCTCACAAAGCGAACGCGCTCTAAGCGTACTAACGAATGACGACACTGGAGACTGAGCCAATTATAGAGCGTTTTCAATCACGTGATAGGACGTGAATAGAATTCAATTTTAATTTTGGTTTTTAATAGAAATAAAGCATTTTTTTTTTTTGAAAGCAATAACAAATAGTTTTCTTAAACTGTAATCTGTTAGGATGACTATAATACAAGCCATATTTTTAATACAGTCAAATACCCTATTGTCATTCTCCAGAAAAACAAAATACCTCCTACTTGATCAATCAAGAGTTTATCAAGAAATATCACTCATCATCTGGTTTAAAAGTAAATCTCACTTTCGATCTTTATTGAACTCAAACCGTTAGGATTTATACTGTACAACTTAATCCATGATCAATCAAACTGAATAACGTGTCAAGGTGACTTTTGCTATGGATTTCTTGCAAACAATGTATATTTCACCACATTACAAAATTAGAGGAATTTAAAACATTTTTAGCACAAAAATTCCTGAAACTATATACCTACGTAAGTTATGTATATTATACAAATATATGTCATTATTGTTACGAATACACCAAAATAAAAATATTGATATCAACTAACAATAAACACAAGGATTACCACAATAAAAATAATTGGAAAGTAATTGATTTATTAGCTTAATTCGTTAATTTATTATATCTGATTATAAACAATAATTTTAGCCTGTCATATTTTTCTTCTTCAGTAGCAATAAAATAAACACCTGCATAGAAATTATTTATTATTCTGTCAGTCAAAGTAATAAGTTTTAAATCTATAATAAATTACTATCTTATACATATAGTTTAAACATGTCACCATCATATAGTATTTTATTTATTAATTTTTACAATAGAATTATTATAAATACACAAAATAATAGGTTTTAATTCTGCAAATATATATTCCTAAACAGTCACAGGTTAAAACGTTGTAGTTATAACAATTACAATGTTAAAAATAAGTCGGTTATATTTTGCTTAAGTGAGTTGGTGAAGCTTGCTTCACTTCATTGGATGAACACCAACATCACCAACATCCACGCAGGTACCATCATCAAAACATATTACCTCCAGCGTTTGAATGTAGCGATACAGCAAAATAGCGAGTTCATCAGGTAAATTCATAATCTAGAAAAAAAGTCATACTTTAGTAAATTCTTATACGTATATATATAGAAACATCAATATAATATTTCTTATTATGACAACTCCATTTGATAATGTACTATTGCTAGTGGTAACTGATCTACAATAATAACAATAACCTGTGTATTCAGTAACAAATAACTTTTCAGAACACCCTAATTTTTTCCTGGAAATGATTACATTGACAGTGATGAAACGATTAGTTTCTGAGATATGACAACTAACTATCTAAATTAAAATGGAACATCCTGTATATTTAGAAATAATACCGAAACACGCGTGCTACCATTGATGAGCAACCTACTATTTTTCTTCATGATTTTGATAGATATGTCAATTGTCAAAATTACAGCATTAATTTTTTATCCCCTAAAATGTTTGAAAATAATGTTTCCTACAGGGATAATTTTGGTAGTCCGACTCCGACTCCGACTCCAACTCCGACTCCGGCAAAATTTTATTTATTTCCAGCGAATTTAATGGCAAAAAAATTAAATCTGACATAATCTAATTGTAAATAAAATCAAAAAGGCCTGTTGATCGGACCACAAAATTATGGCCACATTTAAAAAGGACGCTTTTTTATATTTTCAAAATATCTCTGAAATCATTAGAACTTCAACTGTCTTCTCATTAGAGAGTACATAATTCTGAACTAGTTGTGTCACTTGAACCGATGTTCTATCTTTAATAATAACAAAAGTATAGTACAACAAAACCGCTGTATAGTACAAAATACAATTTATTTCAATGAATACAACATTGAGTGCAAAATAAGCTGAAAATAATCTCAGCTCTTACTTCTGTTAGTGGTAATTGCGTCACAATAGGGTATTCCGGTCATGTCAAAATTTAAGCAGATATTCGGTTTAACCTATTGTACAATTTATGAGGATTCATAAAGTTAAGCTATGAGCTTTTTGATTTAGTTTTTCTATGAGATAATTGCAATTAAAAGTGCATTTCGTTTGAATTCACCGACCACCCTCGGAAATACACGATGATTACCGATCCCTAGTAGCGGTGGCAACAACGGACAGCTCTCGAACAGCTGATCGGCCAAGTTGACGGTTGGCGGCCCTGTTGTTTGACAACGAATAAAGGTATCTTTTTTGAGAGATGATTTGATTATTGAAACTTGAAGCCAAACATCCCTCATCTCGCTAGTCGGCAATGTAAAGAAAATTTTATCAGGAGTTACTGTTCTACTGCTGTTACAGCCCGGCACAGAACAATGTCGGCGTTGGAGTTTATACATTTTGAACAAGTGTTTGATATAACCTCAATAACCAAAGCAGGTGTCAACAAACGAGCGATTCTAAACGTTGACACAACAGAAGACAAAAATTTACTACGTGCACCCTAGATATAGCAACGTTGTCAAGTCGCTCACTTTGAGCGGTCTTTGTGACGTCACAAAGACCAATCCTAATTCAAACTTCAAACAACGATTTCTCTTAATTTAAAACAATGTTTGATATTTTACTTGTGAAATAGCAAACAGTAGCACCCATACTTTGTAAAAATAGACAATTTCAAAAACACCGGAATACCCCATTCTGGCTGCAATGAGTATGACTTGCATACATGGATATTCCGACATTCAACTTAAGGTAGAGTTTAAATCGGAAATGCAGTTATAATTTTTAATCGGTTATTATACATATATTATGCATGTTTAAGTTTATGCATTAAAAATTACGTTAGAGTGAAGTTTGTACCTTTGCTAAGAATAAAAATATATCTGGCTCAATTCTGTCAAGTGTAGGTGAAATCTGCGAATATCGGTGTTTTTTAGTTGATCGCAAGAAGACTACGACATAGCCACCAATAATCCTAAAAGCCGTAACCTACACTCGACAGAATCAGTAACAATTTAAAATCTCTACAAATTTTGTTAAATACAAAGGGATGTGATTATACCATAATATTGTATAATCAAGGGTGATAGTTTTGATAAATTTGTTCATGTGCCAAAAAAAAAAGAATCAATTTCGGTTAAACGTTTAAAGTTATCAAACATTAAAGCTAAAATTGCAAAGTTTTCCTAGTAAAGCATTATCTTTTACAAACATTCAGATATTGGGACAAATAAAAATAAAAAAGATGTTGAGAGTTGATAATACGACTGTGATACCATCACGTTGTTTCTTCTGGTACAAAAGCTGTAGGAAACTGTTTTTTCTTTTTAAAATTGCAAGGGAATATCATTAAAATACTTTTTGTAATATTTAATGAATTGTTCAGCTGTTCTTTGTGGCCGAACGAATAGGAGCAAATTCTCGTAATTTTGATGAATAAGGAAAACCACACGTTGACGCTTCACTTTGGAAAGTTCTAATTCGTCTATAAGTATGCATTGAAGTTCGATTTTTTTATTTGTAGGTGATCTAGCTATCATAATTAGCATATTGAAGTTGGTTATTGGAAATGGGAAATACATAAGCTATATATGCGACGCGGCAAGCGACTCACAATAATCATTTTGCTATTCATCACTCACCACCGACCTGTGTGTTTTGTAGTTAAACTATATCTACTTTGTAAAAGACGTAATAATGTTTAGTTAATCGTTTACTATTTATTGAGGTAACGGCCAATGTCTTTTTCTACATTATTTTTAAATATGGACCCGGAGTCGGAGTCGGTACATTTTTTCCGACTCCGACTCCGACTCCTCTGAAATTTGTCTGAACTCCGACTCCACAGCCCTGGTTTCCTATATGTTTTAACAAATTTCTTTTCTTCTTTTGTCTATACCTCGAAACCAAAGACGGTAGCTATTTTTTCGATATTTCTAACACATAGTTGACGAGACCTTTATAAATATAAAATCAAAAATTGTCCACACTGTACGCTAAATCTTCATTTTTATATTATCCTTTGTCACTTACCTTTGCACTTAGTTTTGTATCAGCAGATTCCTCCTGTTGAGATAATTCATAGCCACGTTTGATGTAATATCGAAGAAATTCGACACGCTCTGAGAAATAAAAAGAATATTTATTTGAAACGTAATTAAAAAAGAATTATCGATCAAAATTAAAAATATAAGAAATGCACTAGGAGATAATGCAAGCATGATAATAAAAAATTGTTTCTAATGCGCACTAACTGCGAACTAATCGGTCTAATTATCTTCGAATTTATAGAAAATTGCACTTGTTTGAATTGCGATTGTTCACATTTGACATGTTTGACAGGTTTGAGTGCACAAGATATCAGATGCATTGTATAGTGGAATTGGAAAACTAAACGATAATCGATAATAATTAATATTTGATTATGTTCAATATGCAAGATATTTTCTTATGCTTTAAAAGTTATAATCGTCCAGAAATTATTGACTTTTCTTTATGTTTACTTAAAGGAAAACATCCACAAAAATTACACGAAACAACACACAATAATTCTAAATAGTTTTGGGTGTACTTACGGTCACTCGGTACAGTCTCTAATATAGATTTGATGTCAATGGCGTTTACTGTACACAAAGCACAGAGAAGAAGGCCAACTATGGCTAAAACTCGTACACTAACCATGATGAACGGGTTGTTTACCGTAAAGTTGAACTTTTATAAAACGGTGTATAACTTGTCTGTTCTGTGCAACCAAAATGCGATCACTGGTGATCTGATTTAAGAGGATTTTCTATTTATCTGAGTGTATAAAGCTAATCGCTTAGGTACTTAATCCTTATAAATGACATTTGCGCAGGTCTTTCCATTGAAAAACGAAAAAAATTTACGTCGAACTTGTTTTTCAATGCAAGAGCGATAGGCCTATAAACAACGTACTATAACTTTTGATTGGCTAGTTCAAATCAAACAAAGCAAAGCTGTATTTGGAGAGCATGTATGATAGTAAAACCATGTTTGTTAGATAAAACATGTTTAGAATAATTGGAATATGCAAGAGAATGAGGACGTTTGCCAGTTTTGCTATTCATTTGGTTTATACGACAAAAATTTTATACACAAATTTATTTGTGACTTTTCTTGGTGATCTGTTAGAAATTTTAACAAATTTTAAATGTCTTCAATAAAATTTGCGTGTTTTTATTAAATGGAAAGCATAGTTGGCTGTAATAGACAAAAATTACCATTTTTGGGATACTCTTGAGGTTAGTATGACTTTCCGGTTTTTCCGGAAATGACGTCACCATTGAAATTTTAAATGGCATCCTTTATTCGTTGTGTGATATTTTCAATCAGGATGACATTCTGAACACAAAAACATACCGATCGTCATTTTTTACCACCAAGGCAACGAAAATATAACTTGTTGTTTATTGATCTAGGTGGCTATGAACTCGTGAAAATAGTAGAAAATTTTCAAATAAACACTGCCTAAATCGATGTTGGCCGATATTGTATTACCTGCGCCCTCTAACGTAATTTAATTGTTTTTTTGCCAGTGAGACGTAGCTTAGAAATGTCGTTTTGAAAGCAGGCAAATAGGGGTGATGATTAAAATCAGCGTAGTGAACTGTGGATGTACGCTTACATCCGAATTTGACGGTTATCTGTATTGCCTGTCACCGCCTTGATGCAAAATGGTGTTGGATTTAGCAAAGGTATTTTGAACATAGCAATACAAACAACAATAATAGCGATGGAAACAACGAATTAAATAAGAAATAACAATCATTGTAATCGCAAAAATCTATCGACTAATCAGGGTATAGTCCAGTCATTCTAGATTGTTTATACAGTGTGTCCCCGGTGGACCTAACTATATCTATAATGGACGTAATTTTTAATTTCTCGTTAAAAAGTCATTCTTTATAAAGAGTTTTAGATGTCCTAAAAAGTCGAAAGCCATTGTTAATATTTTGATTTAACATACAGGATGGTTAGAAAACACGAAAATGTTACATTGGCCGAAGAGTAAACTATCGGTTTTTCGGAATTATAACAAATATGTTATAGGTAAAAATTGTTTTATATTTAAATTTATGCCCAAATATCAAATTTCAATGTTGTATTCTAAGTTTTGTTTTATTTATTTTTAACAAAGTAATTTAACAAAATGCTCCACACGTTCCCCTCCTACAGCTACACATTTTTCCAATCTTCTTCTAAACTCCCGATATACCATGAATATATAAGAAATAAAACAGGATTTCTTCTGCAAACTATTTAATTTTATTTTAATCTTTGGTTACTAATTTCGGGTTCTTACACCCATCTTCAGACCAGCTACAATCAATACAAATCAACAATTAGTACATGTGATATTTTTATTTTTATAGGTTAGACAATTCGTTGTGACTTACCGTTAATGACATTATAGATATTGAGACATGTTGAAACATTATGTGAAATTATTTGATTTAGGTGATATTATATGAAAAACAGTTGAATGATGAGCGTTGTAATTGAAGATTAAATGTGAAAATTTGTCAAATGAAATTAAAACTAAGATTCCCCGAGAGCTACAGGTGTTGAAACGTGGGGCGAACTTAACACAACGGGTATATGTATGCGTTTGATATCATCAAGTGTGACATTAGCAGCGAGCGACTATTGTTTGACATAATATTGCTGAATTAAAAGTTTGAAAAGTAATATACTCCAAACTATGGCCAATCATGGCTATTAGATTACGGAAAATGGTCAAACGTAAAAATTGCGGAAAATCAATTATTACAAGCACGCATGAGATATTAAAACCAACCATGGGCGGAGACTTGGGGTGTCAATATCTCAAAAACGGAGGGTGGTCAAACGAAATAAAAATATGGTCAAACATGGTCAAACAAAAGGTCAAACGATGGTGTAATAAAAACTTCAAAATTCCAACGATGGGGGGCCAGCTTCACGGTAGTCCCTATTTTAAAAATGCCTATATCTCCAAAACGGAGGGTGGTCAAACGAAATAAAAATATGGTCAAACATGGTCAAACAAATGGTCAAACGATGGTGTAATAAAAATTTCAAAATTCCAACTATGGGGAGCCAGCTTCACGGTAGTCCCTATTTTAAAAATGCCTATATCTCCAAAATGGAGGGGGGTCAAACGAAAAGAAAATATGGTCAAACATGGTCAAACAAATGGTCAAACGATGGTGTAATAAAAAGTTCAAAATTCCAATGATGGGGAGCCAACTTCACGCACCTTGTAAAATGGCCTATTATCTATATCATAAAACTGATGGACCCATCCCTTCTAAGTATATTCTCATGCAGTTACAATAAATGCGGTTGGTCGTGTTGTGGCTAGAGCAGCTTTTTTTTGTTCATCCATTGATCGTTTGTTGCAACTATTGATGCCAAATTGGCGCCACAAACACAAGTAATATCTGTAGGATTAACATATTATTCCAATGCTTGCAAATCACGTAGGTATCTAATAATCTCATAGATGATCTGCGGGCGCCAAACATGTTGTTGTCACTAGGGGATCAACCATAATTGATGAATTAATCTGGATGTTATTTTAGATTATACACTGAATTAAGGTTTGTACGCATAAGTATAATAATATAATTCGTATGATGTCCTAATACGTAGCTGCAAAAATCCTTATTTTGAACAGATAAATCTTTGAAATTGTACATCTTAGCTTGAGCAGGTATTAAAAATAATCTGCAAAAAGTCTTCAGCGACATTGTGGCTGCACACGGTGGTTCTGTTTAATGTTTACATATGAATGTTTTCATATTAATTTGAAATTTGTTTGGCGATTTACAAAATCAAGTTTGACCATAAGATTATCAAAAAAAAAGTAATACTGAGTGTGATTGTGATTCTTTTTTTTTACTGCGGAGTTTCAATGTTCTACTTTTAAGATTTGTTGAGAAAAAGTATCATTATAACTGCATTCTGGTTTGGAATTTCAACCGAGAGCTTAAGTCGTATGTGGTATCATTGGAGAGATATTTTAAAAATAAAACTATTGATATCAACACACTTTCTTTCATTTGTTTAGTTTACTTTATCATACGCAGTATGTAAAGTATTGTAATCGTGCCAAAAAAATTTTTTGTGATTTTAGCGGAAATATGTCTTTTTGGGTCCCCTGAACATTTTTGACCAAGGTACAAAAAAATTTCTGTGTGTGTGTGTATGTGTGGATGTGTGTACCCGTTTTTGTGGCGACGATTCCGGAGAAACTACTAAAGGTATCGGGACGAAACTTCATATTTAGAAGTTTCATAACCAAACTTAGAGCTGAAAAGCTTTCTGTTGAAAATGGTCCAAAGGAACTGCAGGTTTAGTCTTAGCATTTTTGAAACATTTTGTAAATAAGCCGCCATTTCTGGAATTTCATCGAAATAGTTAAATAATAAATTCAAGAAGATGAAATTCTGAATAATTTATCACTATGACATTTTTTGGTACAATCAATAGTTTAGCTGCATGAGCAAATTCTATTTCATCGAGATCGGTCGTACTCCTTTAAAACTAGTAGCCAGGATATGTCAGATTATATGTCAGATATGATTCTAATGACAGTACGTAGTGTCAAACGCAAAAGTTTTGACAACCTACTGTCAATATAAGCTGCGTTCGGATATAGTATACCGTACACTTTTTACACCCAATAACACGTAAGTGTCATTTGGACAGTGTACCCTGTGTCAGCGGAGTACAATATCCGAACGCAGCTTTATTCGACATATCTGTCTAGTTCTACTAGTTTTATTTTAATGCAGACATAGCCGATCTCGATCAAATAGAATCTCATGCAGCTAAACTATTAATTTTATATATAGTATGATAAAGTCATGTGCCTGGCCACATCAGATTTCTTGTTTAATGTTTGGTAGTTTTAGAGTGAAGAGCCTTCAAACACAGATACCCAATAGTATAGAAACGAGAGTTGACAGTTACGGGTCACTATTATTCAGGTATTATTATTATTATTTAATTATAGATAAGTTGAGCTAAATAGATTTATAATAGCATCCGAATTGAGGAAAACAATCAGCGGAAATTGGGTTTTAATTAGCTAATTAATTAGGCGCAAAACAACAATACGCAGGTGTTCTACACA